>JAFEMH010002682.1:0-320725 GCA_022495995.1 Adenophora triphylla var. japonica
TATTTTGGAATTTTGAGGGACTTGTTGGCAATTTCTGAAAGTCTGCAAAGGGAGTCCGGTCGGACTGAGACTGTATACCAGAGGTATTTTAGTCTTTTGGCCTTAATTTTTGATTGAAAGGTGACTAGAGGGAGGTGGCATGCTTTCCACGTGTCCTGTGAGTCACCAGCCATGTGGGAGTTCGTTCCCGGGTCCCGGTTTTGTCCCTTTTTAAAATAACAGTCCGAAAAATGTCCGAAACGCCCCCGAAAAGTGCCGAAAAGTGCATTTTTCAAGGAAAGTCATACTTTCATGTGCGATGACGTGTGTCAAGTACGTTTCGACGTCGGGATGCACGGGGCAATCGCGAGATGTCTCGTTGGCATGGCAACGGGGAGTTTAACGAGTTCCGATTAACCTGGAGCGGGCCAGTTAACAGATTTCGGTTAACTTTCTGACGGATTTTGACGATCCGGATTTGGGTACTTACAATTATATACTTATCGCATTCCTTACGTGCCTCTTTCTTCTGTAACTTTCTCCACGCCAAACACTCGCTCAAGTGGAAAACTTCCCTTTCAAGTTCGATCTTTTGGTTCCTCTCTCTTCTAGCCCCTGTCTTATACTCTCGTATCTTCTGCGAGTAATTAATGATTTTCCTCCACCTGCCTTTAGTAGGCTTAGTCTTCAAGGTTTTCTTCAATATTTTCCTTAAGGCTTCCATTTCCTACAATAGAAAGACTATGCATCAGTATCTCATAATCTTAGAATATAGAAAAATAAATCATTAATAATAATAGTTGCACATCTCTATTACAATTTCTTAATTTCCACAAATTTCATAGTTAACTCTTAAAGAAATTTTACCCTAAAATTCTCCGTCCCAAATACTTTCTAGGTAAGCCCAATTATACTTAAGTACTAATTCTTCTAATATGCTTAATTTTCTAAAAGTCTCCCATGTGACCTAAAGTCAAAGCTCTGATACCAACTGTAACGACCCCAAAATCCATACATAATAATAATACTTAAATTAATAATAGAATAACCTCCAACGGCTACTAAAACCATAATTCAAAAATACTAACCACTATTTGAAATAACTTAAATGCTGAAAACGGTAACAATCTATACTGCTAGTACAAACTACTAGTTCAAATATACTTAATGTTCTAAAATAATTATTTGAACTCCAAAAGCCGCTAATCCATCAAACACGCAGCCAATCCACTCCAATCATTTATTACCTGGGAGGGGAAAGAATATGAAAGGGTAAGCGAACAAAGCTCAGTAAGTTTATACGGGGTCTCTTCGATTTCTAAGAAGAGACGACCGGAACGAACGAAGTTTAACAATATATCAATGAAAGGATAACATGTACAATAAATAGTTTAGCTATTGAGAATGCCAATGAAAGATATTTATTTCAAATAACAAGTAGTGGCACTTTTACAATTAACAGATAGAGATTTTTATACACATTTTTTCGTCAATTCCAAGTACTTGTGCACCTTTCATTAGGTGACTCCGATACGCCTTTTCAGGCAATCGTTGAATAAGGTTCTCTTACGCTATTATCAGAGCGCCCCCTTATTCTGATGCATCATGATAATCACATATATAGAATTTAGGTCATCTCAATCTAACTAGACCAGCCCGTTCTATAGTGAGGTCATTTCAATCTGACTAGACCCAGGTCATATCAATCTGTTTAGACCAATTTATTTAACATTGAGGCCATTTCAATCTGTTTAGGCCTTAGGTCATTTCAATGTAACGACCCCAAACATAAAAAGTCCTTATCAATTGGACAAATTTAACATCATATACATATAGTGTTCATGGTACGAGAACACATAAGTCAATTTCAATTTACATAGATACACATTGAACAAAACGCATCAATGGTAAGATATTCCAAGAACGTTCATAACGAGGGAATACAAATCACTACCGGCCACTTGGTAGCATATACATTATGAAACTTTTAGAATCCTAACACAAAGGATATGAAACAATCGGATGCTAAGGAGCGTAATCCCTTACCTTAGCGATGCTTAGTATCTTCAAAACTCCACGCGCATGAATCTAAAATCATGTAAATGCGTCTTAGGGTAGAGTACAATGCTATATTAATGCGCTAAATCCTTCTAATTAACTTTAGGGTTAACTTCCTAACCTTTTCTGGTAAGTTTCTATTGGATTCTGTTAACTTTCTAACAGAAATTGTTAACTTTTAAACTCAAGGACTGATTTACAGAATCCAGAAATCTTTAAGACTATTCTGTAATTCTCTCTCTTTTCTTTATTTTCTATTTCCTTCTCTTTCTTTCTCTCTAGACACTTCTTTCTTTTCTTTTCTTACTTCTTTCTCTTACTAGAACACATACTAGACATACTAAAACACATACACATGCACATGCACACACTCGGCACACACAAGAACACATGCACATACGCACCCAGCCCCCCACAGACATACGCACACACACAGTAGACATCCACACACACACGGCAAACACCCAAAACACACACAAAACCCTAAACCCAATTAACACTTATGCATGCAATGTTCTTAGGCCAAACCCATTGATTTATCAGCCCCAAAGCTTAATCAACATTAGGTTTTCAAAACAATTCTTCTTATCAAACTAAAACCCTAATCTCATTAGATAATTCTTAAACAGTCAAAGCAATATTATGAAAACCCCATGATTTTCTAGAGTTTCCAAGGTTTTAAAATTCAAGAAATAATTGTTAGACGAAACGAATCCAAACCTTGGTTGACAATTGCCTCTTCCTCTTTTTCTTCTTTAAGGCTACAACGCCTTCTTCTTTCTTTCTCTCTCAGTCCAGACTTCTCTCTCTCTCTCTCACGGCTGAAAAGAATAGGCTTCTAGGGTTTTAAAAATAAAGGGTATTCATATATATATATATATATATATATATATATATATATATATATATATATATATATATATATATATATATATATATAGGTAGGGTTTTAAATTCCTAATTGAATTGTGTTTTCTAATCCCCAAAGAATTTCCTTAAGCCCAATTAAATAAAAGAGCCCACACAAATATAACTAGCATTAGGAATTACATTAAAACAAGGAAATCAGTTTTTTTTTATTTTTTTAAATAAGGTGTATTTATTTATTAAAAGGAAGTAATTTAATTTATAAAGGAATAAAATAAATTAAAAAAAAAACCGGTCATGACAGTAATGAAATACCAAAATCCTCCCCTAGCAATGCTACTCATTGGTCCGCATACATCGGTATGTATTAGGCCCAATAAGTCACTAGGCATTTCACTACTCTTAGTGTAGGGTGGTTTGGTCATTTTGCCCAATAAACAAGATTCGCATATCTCATATGATTCATAATCATGTGAGTCTAACATTCCATCCTTGTAGAGTTTAGAGATGCGTTTCTTGTTTATATGACCAAGTCGGCAATGCCATATGAACGAGTTGTTCAAGTCATTTGATTTAGACTTCTTGTCCACATGATAAACATTTTCAACATTACTTTATTTCTCATCAACATCAAGAACATAAAGGTCATTAAATGAATTTGCAATACCATAAAACATATCATTTAAATAAATATAAAACTTCTTATTCTTAATAAGAAAATTATACCCTTCATTATCCAAACAAGAAACAGAAATAATATTCCTACTCAAATCCGAAACATAGTAACAATTGTTCAAAACAAGTACTAATCCACTAGGTAAAGTTACATCATATGTCCCTACGGCTAATGCAGCAACTCTTGCTCCATTCCCCACACGTAGGTCAACTTCACCTTGTTTGAGTAGCTTTCTATTCCTAAGTCCCTGCACATTTAAACAAATGTGAGATCCACACCCGGTATCTAATACCCATGAACTAGAAATAGAAAGGAAAACATCTATCATATAGATACCTGAATAAGAAGCAATCGTATTGCCCTTCTTCGCCTTTAGGCCTTCCTTGTAAGCCTTGCAGTTGCGCTTCCAATGACCAACCTCTTGGCAATGGAAGCAAACCGCATCCTTTTGAGACACTTTGGGAGCCTCTCCGGCAACGGCAACTTTTGCCTTAGGTTTTGCAACACTTGGTTTATCTCTGCCATCTTTCTTGAACCCTTTTTCTTTGTTAACCATTAACACAGTTGTCGTTCCGGGCTTCTTGATATTCTTCTCTGCGGTCTTAAGCATCGCTTGCAATTCCGAGAAATTCTTATTCATGCCACTCATGTGATAGTGCATTATAAAATGACCATAACTTTCAGACAATGAATTCAATATCGTATCCGTGGCGAGTTCCAAACTCATCGGATTACCAAGCCTTTCGAAACGCTCAATGTGACCCTTCATCTTAAGGACATGAGCACTAACCGACTGTCCCTCTTGCATCTTGCATGCATTTAGGGCTTTAACCATATCATACCTCTCTTGTCTTGCTTGCACTTGGAACATTTCCTTTAAGCGCTCCGCAAGATCAAAAGCAGCTTCCATGTGCTCAAGGTCCTTCTGAAGGGCCTTAGACATGGTGGCAAGCATAAGGCATGTCACATCATTAGAATCATCAACATGTTTCTTGTGAGCATCCTTATCTGCACTTGAAGCATTGGCAGCAGGTGGAGGTGGAATGGGTTCGTCAAGAACGTACAATTTCTTCTCTTGCCTTAGAACAACTCTTAGGCTTCTAATCCAATCAGAATAGTTTGTACAGTTCTATTCGAGCTTGTCCTTCTCAAGGATGGATCGCAGTGACAGGGGCTGATTATTGTGATTTGCCATTACTTCAATAAAATATACAAACAATGAAACACATAAGTATCAACACATTTACCATCTAAGAGCAAATAATGTATTTCATAAATACTCCCACTAAATTATACACCTTCAAATACAAACATGTATCATATAATCATAGTAGGCTAAGATCCATATTTCACTTGATTTTGGTTTAACTGAGTCAATGCCCGAATTCAAGCTATTTAGGTAGAAACATAGATCATATCACTATATAACTCTTAGATTTTTTATGAGATTTCCTTAGACATCATATATCAAAATAGACATGGGCAAACCGGAACCGGAACCGGGCGGAACCGGAGAACCGAACCGGAACCGGAACCGGCAGAACCGGAACCGGCAAGAACCGGAACCGGCATGAACCGAAACCGGCCGGTTCACGGTTCAGTCTCGGTTCCTCTTTTCCAAAAACCGTGAACCGCCGGTTTTGGAACCGGAACCGGAACCGGGGAACCGGAACCGGGGAACCGGCGGTTCTTGCTGAAAATTCAAAAAAATTCGAAATTTGCCCGTGAATATCATTGGATTGAGTACATGGATATCATTGGATTTGTCCTCATTCTTTAATCTTTGCGCATTTACAGTTGGTAACATTTATATTGGGATGGAGGGAGTATTATACAAAGTTTAGCGTGCTGATATCTGGTCATTCATAGTTGCTATCTTGACATATCCAATGCTTTACTTCTAGCAGTTTAAATTTTGCTGGCATGAATACGCAGTTTAGGAGCTTTACACGTTTGCAAACTTTCAAGAAACTTTGTGCAACAGATTTTTAAAATATAATGTTTCACCACTACTCCCAGACTGTGAATTACGCATAAGCTCCAAGTAGCAAACTTAATGGCAGAAGGTGGTTACAACTTACAAGCAACTTTCAGCAAGTAACTTGAAACAACACCATAATGTTTTGGCCAAGGTGGGAACTCTCTAATGGAAGCCTAAATAGAGGAATAGAGGAGGAGATTTAAAAGTTTATAACTATCCAGAAGCATTGTTACAGAACATGCACATTCTAGTATAATTATTTTGGTTTTATGAATGTCAACCTTCATCGTTATTAAGTGATAAAGTGCTATGGGCGGTCGCCCACCTCTCTTGGGCGGTCGCCCACCTGGACAGTTTCAAAAAAAAAAAAAAAAAAAAGGACAAAAAAAGAACCGGAAAACCGTGGAACCGGAACCGGAACCGGCATTAAGGAACCGGAACCGGGAACCGGATTTTGGCGGTTCCGTCTCGGTTCCCCCCTTCCCCGGAACCGGCGGTTCGGAACCGGAATCGGAACCGGGAACCGGTTGCCCATGCCTATATCAAAACATGTTTTAAATCTCATCTATGCCTTGGGTTAAATCTCATTTGAAAGCACCAATTAAGTCAAAACCTTTTTCAAACGTATGAGACATGGAACAATGTACCTAACTGAGTCAAAATTACATCAACCATTATCTCATCTTAATCACAAATTAAGATATAATAATGCACCCAACTGAGTCGAACCTACATTAAAATACCCTAAATTTTCACAAGTGTTCTAATCAAGAAATGGCATAAGACTTAAATATTTAGAAGGTTTTACATGGTAACAAATATCGCATGGTTGTAACATAAATCTTATGTGTACATAATCATGAACATAGGGCTTCAAAAAATTTAATACAAACACTTTGATCTAATTTTGAGAATTTACCAATCTACTTTAATCATATTAAACAGATCAATAACCTATGTGATAAACTAATCATATTATTCATCATAAATCATGAGCATGGTGATACTTGTTTTCAAATAAACAAAACACATAAAATCTATATTCATTTCATATAGCATGGATAGCAATTAATCAAATTAAATCTAGCATACAAATTTCAATCCTAATCATGGCAAGACAGGGCTCTAATACCACTGTTGGGTTTTGAGTTTACAAACGCGGCGAAAAATAATTTATACAACAACAAAACCTAGCCCTTAGATCCGTCTAGCATGAAGAGATAGAAAAACATGAAATAGAATTACATACTTTAATGCAGTGTTCTAAAAGACCCCGCCTAAGGGCGCCTAGGCCCCGCCTAGGCGCTAGGCCCCTCTCCAACGCCTAGTTCTAAGCCCCGCCTAGGTCCCGACTAATCCCGACTAGTCCCCGCCTAGGCGCTAGGCCCGGCTCCGCCGCCTAGCATCCGCCTAGCGCTTTTTAGAACCTTGCTTTAATGCGATTTGTTTGTTCAAAACAGATCTCAAAATTCAAGCTTTAGAATTTTGATCTCGAATCGGATCTTCTATCTTCCTTGTTCAACCTTGGTGATGAATCAACAAATGAGATCTTCAAGCCTTAGGAGATAAAGCAACCTCTCTCTAATGGTGATCCACACGCGAACGAACCAAGAACGCTTCTTGTTGAATTGCTAGATGATCCTTCCGATTATTGAAACTCTTTTCAATAATCAATGGCAAAAACAACAGAATTGATTTTGGGACTTTTGATTCTTAATCAATAATCAATCTCTAGTGTTTCTTAAAAACTAGAACAATGATGTGAGAGCAAGAGAGAGAGAGAGATTTATGGCTGCACAAAAGACTTATATTTATATCACATATAAATCCCTAATCACATTAGGGTAGGAGTCCTTGTCAACCAAACCAAATCGCCAAAGGAATCCAGGGCACGACTCGTGCCACGAGTCGTTCCAGGCCATCACGAATGCCCCAAGCCAAATTTAAGTCGTGACACAACTCGTGACCTAATTTGCACTCGTGCCCAAGGGCACGACTCATGCTTGATCCCAAAAGTCAAAAGTTAACGGAATTCCTTGGTTGCCTCAAAACGCAGTCGTACTGCCTTAATGTCACGACTCGTCCTCAGGGGCACGAGTCGTGCCATTCCCCAAAATTTCCAATTTTTAACCAATGATCAATTTTTTCTTTGTGTGTGACCCAATAGGAATTATATTATGTTGGTAGTGAGTCGAAACATCAACCTCACAAGACATAAGTGATTTCTAGCAAACCATTATGTCCACCCAATTAATATAACATCAAAGCTTGATTTTCTCGATAGATCAGATGTCACAATCCCTTTGTCCACGATGTCCAATTGAAAATGAGTCATGGTCCATGTCAACTCATAATGTTCGATGCTTTCTCGATTTCGTATGTGTTGATAATCCAAATGCATTTGATCTCTATCAAATCACTTGAGTGTGGCCACACATTTCATCAACATCATTCATCGAGGGGCCCAAGCAAACATCTCTCTCAACGAGAGGGACAAATCCCATCTTGACTTACCATTCTTCCCTACATGAATCCAATCGTGCCAACATAAATCTTATTGCTATCCGATTAAAGATAGTGTTAGACCATATCAAACACGATGTTCATCATGTGGAAGACGATGATAATCTCATGTTCAAAGGATTCAATAACACGACTATCATGAGATTTATTCACGACATATATGACTATAGACAATGTCTTTAAATCTCATCGGTAGGTCATGTCCAATACTTGTTCTCTAGCAAGTATCTATAAGTGTAATGTGCATCACATGCATATAATCATCTCCATGATTATCCACTACCAACTTATACTAGTTATTCACAATAACTAGGGACGCAGTTCAATATAATAAACATGCAAACATATAGTGAACCAAATAATACTTTCTCTATAATAAATGATAAAGATGATTACATAGCGGTTTAGATTATAAGTCAAACATAACTAAACGCATAAGGTACTACACCAACACATGTACCTCAGCAACAATAAGAATGCCTCAAGGTAAAACAAACAATTCTAACACTTCAATTACTACTAATTATCAATCTCTGAAACAGAATTTAAGATCTTTCGGAAATCAAAATGCCTCCAAATCTCTGATTGGTTTAGACATAGCAAACCATGACAATGAAAGTTGACATTTTCTTCTTCATTTTCTTCATATTTTTTAATGTATACAATCTTAAATAAACCATGTACATGTTTTTGAATCTATGACCCTTCATGTCTTTCCTTGACAGATTAATGAAAGAAACATGTCATGATGTTAGATCAAACTGCAGGGTAACATGCTCCAAAGCCTTGTGCTTTTCTGATTTTTGTTTCAAGTTCTTAAACTACATCGTCAGAAGGTACTTTTCCAGGAACACCGACAAGATCATGCTTTACAGTCTTCATATCATCGTTCGTTATTGTCATTTGTTGATCAATTAGGTCTACATCATTGTTCTCCGACTCGGATGAACTCGAATCCTTGCTCTTACCCCATATCACCAAATATAGTCCAAGAACAATGACAGCAGCTCCAAGAAGCCTAAACATAAAAGCAAATGCAGCAAGTCAAAAGTGGTCAAGAAAGTCTCATTTCTAAATTTGAATGGTTAAAATAAGTAAATTTCCTAAATTTGAGTGAAATGGATGTGGATGGATGGTGGCCTAAGATTAGTGGTCTTTTGCATGGTTATTATGTTTATTAGGGGGTAGTAATGGAACAAAACATATACCACTAAATTATTTGTAAAAATCAGATGGGAAGATCTTTATGGGACGGAGGGAGTATGTATTTGCGTACCTTCCCAAGTCCATTTGCTCTCCTAAAGTGAAGGACCCCATAACTGCAACAATAATCATGCCTAAAGGGTTGAAAGCCGTAACGAAAAATGGCCCTTTTACCTTCATTACTACCCCTGAAACATAATAACTAGCACCTGAACGTACAATTCCCTGCGTCCAAAAACATCATTATGTAAGCAATCATGATGCACGTTTCCATTTATGCCCTTTTACGTGACCAAAAGAGGTGTAAAACAAAACATAAAAACAGAATGTGCTTACACTATAAAGGGTGGCTATTAATTTGGTATCCCAAGAAACGGCCCAGATTGATGTTTTGCCCTTCTCAACAAGAACTGTCAATACCGTTCCTTGAAGAGCCCCCATCGTACAAATCAGTGTTGTGAGGGAGAGGCTAGCAGGGTACGTCTTCATAGTAATTGCCTGTTAAATGTTGAACCACTTAATTATCGTTTTGAATATGATCCGATAAATTCATAATCCTTCATCTTTAAAGTAAGTCCACCTCTTCAAAAAATGACAACAAGATTCAATGTAAAGGTATGTCAAAATAAAAAATGCAGTCTGTTGTTGTACTTACTGCTTTAATAGTTATATGTTGCTTCCGGTGAAAACCCACATTTGATTTTTGTAATATAGTCAAGTCTTAATAAAAATATACTCCCTCCGTCCCACTTCAATGGATACCAAAAAAAGGGCACACATATTAAGGAAAGGTAAGAGAGAGAAAAAGTGGAGAGAGAATGTTGTGAGTGTAAAAGTAAAATAGGAGAGAGAATGAGTGGGAGGAATAGTTAGGAGAGAGAATGTTGTGAGTGAAAAAGTAAAATAGGAGAGAGAATGAGTGGGGTAAATAGTGAAGATTCCTTTCCATTTTGGGTAAGTATCAATTGACGTGGGACGGACCAAAAAGGAAATAAGTATCAATTGAAGTGGGACGGGGGGAGTATATCAAATAATATCGTATGATCTTAATGAAAAGAGAATATTAAGTGTAATGTAAATGTGGATTCTTGAAGGTGCCCCTGACGACGACGATGTAAGAGAACATTATCCCACATCGGGAATAAACAAGACTTGTCTCTAACATATAAGGATCCTGGGCTACTCCCCTTAACACCAATTGATTTTAAGGTGGAACCTCAGACTTTATTAGGCGACACAGATGAACACTGAGTGGAACCTAAATGCCACTTTGAGGTGAGTGGGGAGCATACATAAACTGATATTGACAGAGTAGTTTAAATCCAAAACAAATAATTATTCAAAATCTAAATTTTTAGTGTACTGAATTTTCTACTTGTCATAATATTTAGGTTGCCAGCCACTAATTCTTGGGAAATCTGATCAGAATTCCGAATAAAAATACGTGCAGAAAACAAAAAACATCAAGTGTTGTTTCCCGACGCAACAATAGTTGTACCATGCAATACTTAATGTGCTCTGTTTTTTTTTTTTTTCCAGTTTTTCTATAGGATGTAGCATTGATCTTTTATTTGTTTTAGCTCCCTTTACCTTAAACCTACAGATTTGCCTTTATATCTATATTAATAATGATTGTTGGGTAAAACTTTGCTTACTTGTAGAATGTAAAAGGCAGCCCAGCAGAAACAACCTGCAGTGATCATGATAGAGCCCTTAATATGGTCATGGGGACTTGCAGCACTTGTAGATTGACTACTGTGTCCTTGTTCATGGCTCCATGGAAACCCAATCGTCGGGCCTTTGACCAGAGTCATGACCATAGCACCACCCACTGTAAACACCGTCCCCATTATTTTCCCTTGGCTATGTAATCTGCTAATGTTTACCTTCTCAAGCCTACAAAATTCGCCTGTTAGATTTCATCAGTCTCATTCCTTTTACTACACAGTTGTTCATTTACTAGAACATACGTAAATATTTCTGTTTTTTCTTCAAATACTAGAATTATCACAATAATCTTTTAAATTTTTGAGATTGATCATGATTTTCTTACAGAAATATAAAATTCGCTACTTTAAACTTGATCACAATCATCTCGAGTATGACGTACAACACTAATTGCTATGCTTACAATCATTACTAATATGACGTATAACACTAATACTTCTTACCAAGAGAAGATCATGATATTTAAAACAACCTTTTTGCGATCAATTTATGGTAAAGTTATCGAGTGTGTGTGTGTGTGCACTAGTTTGAAAGCATGCGCCTTTTTTTCTTTTGAAGTTATCATGCATTAAAAGACACAGAAATCATTTCAGTGCACCCCATTTGTACACATTATTGACTAGTACTACAATAAATATCAAAAAAGACGAGTCGTGTAGTACCTAAATATCCAAGCCATGATAAATGTAATGGCTGGAAGAATGTTGCACATTGCTATTGCAAAAGTTGCTGTGGTGTACTTCATCCCCGTGTAGTACAATACCTGGTCGATAACTGGCCTGCAGAGATTTAAACAAATAAATTAATTAAAATTAGAGCATTTTAAATGGATAAGTGGCGTATTAACTACGGATTTAGCAATTGAGCTACATACTCCAACAAGCCCATCACCATAATTTTGATGAAGATGGAAAATGTCATTGTTGGCCTGATCTTCCTGTTATACATAAAAAAAATTACTCGTATTATGATATGGGACGGAGGGGAGAGAGAGAGAGAGAAAGAGAGAGAGAGAGAGAGAGAGAGAGAGACCTTTCGAAATACCAAGCAAAAGGACCGAAGACAATAGCTGCAATAACATTTCGATAGACAGCAAAAGTATAAGGATTCATCCCCTTGTTTAATGCAGACTTGCATATTAAACCATTAAGAGCATATCCAAACTGCAAGAAGACCACACCCAAATATGGCTTTGCTCGAATATACATATTCAAGAAAGACTTTCTAGACATGATAGTATTCATCGCTCTATCTTTCTTCCTAAGTGTGGGTGGGGTGGGGGTAAGAAATCAATACAATTGCAATGGCTTTTATACAGAGTAGTTAGTAATATGCTTGGATCATTTCACCTTTTTCTAGTCTTCCTTTTGTTAACATGAAATCAAGGGTGCATGACTAGTGTTATCCACTATAATAACCACATTTCTTTTGTTTTATAAGTGTTACAAACTTGCAAACTCAATCATAATTTTGTGCATTATTACGTGCTTGTCCGATTACGTGTTAGGCACAAGATGTCGAGTTAAAGAAGTAAGTACTTTAATCATCTAGAGTTTAGCCAAGTATATATAACACGACTCATGCATATGTATTTAGTGTGCATACATATGTAGGAATCCCACATCATTTAGAATAACATCGTTTTGCTCTTTACATGTTTCATTTAGATTTTATGGTTACGTGTTTGTTAAAACCCTCGTTGTCAAATCAACTTACTAAATATTTCACGTGATTATTTTTGAATTAATAATTGACCCGTACTGGCGAAGTTTTGGCCTCTTATATTCGATGTTAGTTAAATGAGGCCGGTTTACTTTATTTATATGTTCCTTATTTTCCAAGGTAAAATGTGTTTTACTGGTAGGTACACGCATATGCATAATGGTCTCGATAAGTATATATAGCGGTATCCTATGTTACTTGAAGTACAAGTAATTTCCGAGCATGGCTAAATACTTATTGCAATTCTCTCGAAAGACGAAAAAAGGGAAAATATACTAATTGTGATTATCTCAAAAATAAAGAAAGAGAAAGTTTTCCAGATTGGATTACATGCAAATGCATGTAAGAAGGTTAATTAAAGTGGTGACACCTTTTCCTAACTGTTGGCTAATAATATGGGTATCTATCCTAGAAACTAGAATAGAATATCCTAGGGTATAATCCATATTTGGCCACTAGAATTATTTCCTCTAAAAGTAGAACCTTTTCTTTTATAGTGGATTTCAGTAACTAATTACACAAACCAAACCAAAATTATGGATTGCCAGATGTAATGCAATTATAAAATTCAACCTAGTGTCCATCTTAATAATGTAGTGGCTGACAAGTATTCCCCGTTATTAAAAAAATATCCAAACTTTAAGATTGTAGTTTAATGGGTTGTTCGTCCTTAAAATTGCACTAAGATTATATCATTCTTTTAGAAAATGGGTCCATTTTTTCGCGTCAAATCAATATAGAAAGTGAGACTTTTTTTTTTTTTTTTTGATACCCAGGTTCCCAGCCACGGATTAATCAGGACCACCAGTACTCGCCCCGGTATGGTGGCGGAGGTAAATCGCGGAATGTGCCCTATGCAGCTAGGGTGTCAGTACCCCTTATACTCCAGAGCCCCAAGGGAGCCCTCCTACAAGGCATTTACATCACTCTTACATCACCAATTGGCTGCTCCAGCTGCTCCTGCCGAGGCAATTGCATCACTCTTACAACACCAATTGGCTGCTCCAGCTGCTCCTGCCAAGATTCGAACTCCCCACACTGAGGATACAAGCCCAGCAATGATGCTTCCTTAACTGCACGGATGTGCCCCGTGGAGCTCCAAAAGACCTTGAAACCTAAGATAGAAATTAAACCACAGAGATTCCCCTTGAGGAGAATCGAACCGGTGACCTCCCCTTCAAGAAGCCACCAACATACCACTGGGCCAAGGCCACTTTGGTAGAAAGTGAGACTGTTCTTTTGACACACAACGCGCTGAATAATAAAAACATTGTGCCACCTAAGTGGCTTTGTCCCAATGGTATTTGGGTGACTTCCCGAAGGGGAGGTCACCGGTTCGATTCCTCCCAAGGGGAATCAATGTGGTTTAATTCCTATCTTGGGTTTCAGGGTCCTTAGGAGTCCCCCGGGCACATCCATTCAGTTAAGGAAGCAGCATTGCTGGGCTTGCAACCTCAGTGTGGGGAGTTCAACTACCGCGTTGTAGGAGGGCTCCCTTGGAGCCAGGAGTATAAGGGGTGCTGCCACCCTGGCTGCATTGGGTACATCCGCGATTTACATCCGTCAGCATTACTGAGGGGCCGGTACCTGGTGATCCAGGATTGACCCGACAAAGCTGGGGAACCTGGGTATCAAAACTCTCTCTCTCTCTCTGCGAAGAGAGTGGCTTAATGTTTTGCTTTGATAGGGATATTAATTTGTTTTAAATAAAAGATGGTATCCATATCAGATATCCATAAATTTATGGATATCTTTGTTAATTAAACAGAAACCATTCCCATTTATGCTTCTAGGAAAAAAAAAATATGAATTCTTTAATTTATTTTTCTTCCCCATCATCTAGTGTTAATTAAAGAGTAAATTATTATGTTAAGCACTATACTCCCTACCTTTCGAGATGATCTTTCCATCTTTTTTGTGGTTAACATGAAGGTACTTTGAGCAACAATTTTAGGTTGATTTAATAATTCTAATGAAAATTTAAAACATGTTATCAATACACCATTATAAATACTATCAATAACAATATTTAGATATTCATTCGAATAATTAAAACAACCTAAAATTATTTCTCAAATTATTTTCGCGTTAACGATATAGAAAGTAGGAAGATCATTTCTTCGGGAGAGAGAGTATTCATTTTGGGTTTTACTGTACACAGAATTGCTATTTGTAATCCCACTTCATTACCAAGTGCTTCTTCTCTTTTTCCTTTCCGTTCAGGGGAAAGGGGTGATCAGCAAAACCAACAGAAAAATAGAGAAAATCACAAACCTCAAAAAGCATCCACCCATGATGCCAAAACCTCAAAAGCCCCAAACTCACTACTACAGGAACCTCTCTCTATCTCTCTCTCTCTCTCTCTCACACACACACACATAAAAGGATTACGGTGTCAAAACATATAGACAGCGAGAAAATGTGAAGTTACGCAGTCTTAATCTCTCATTATTTGTAAAATAAAAAAAAAAGTAAGCTTTTCTGCTGACATAAACAGCCCAAGAGTTGATTCATGTCGTCGATACAGTCTGAGCTGAACTGCTAATGTAAACGAGCAAAGTCCGCTGAGGTATATCTACTAACTAATTAAATATTAGCTATAGTAGTTTATATATTGCTAATTGAGCCTGGCAATGACGTTCAGGGGATTTAAGTGGAGACTCAGACAATCCTACATCAGAAAGTATACAATTCCAAATCCTCTCCCTTTTTATGTTGCTTCTTTTTATCCCTAGATCATTGGTTGCTCCACCTTACTTCATAGTTAAAATAATTACAAAGGTGTATGAATGATCAATAAATGAATAATAACATTTTAAAGAAATGACTGAAAAGACTAACCACCAACAGTTCTGAAAACGTTTTTTTTTTTTTTTAATCGTTTCTTACTAACACGGAAAGCAACAGCTGAATAGCATCTGAAGCAATAAAACAACAACAATAACAAATTATGAACATCATGGGGATTTCCCTTTTTTCTCTTTACTCTTTTTTCTTGTCAAATAAAAGCATATTTGTCCTAGCAAATCAATGGAGCATTATCAGTAGAAGATATTTACCAGCAATCAAAGGCTTTGAATCCATTTTATTGATCAAAACGGATGGGGAAGTCCGCTGTGGCAAAGGATTGAGAAAATCTTCTTCTTTGTAATCAAACCTGTATTTGTGGAGCAAATTTCATTTTAGTTTATGATATGCATCCTCCAAATTTAAGCCAATATCGCAGCTAAATAGTAAGAGTAACGTTTAGTATCCGATGACACCTCGACTTTCGGGGGTCTCACTTGTTTAGGATATCTGGCTTGTATATTGGGTCGTACCTAGAACACAATAAAGATAATGAGCACCGTTAGAGACCAAGCCGGAGTTTAATCCAGCTCAGGCCCTCGGGTGTGACAGTAAGATTTCTGAGGGTTTATAACTGAGAAATAAGATTTGGAATGTCTTAGTGAGTTGTGTGTTTAGGGTTTAGACAATGTGGTTTACAAATGATAATTTGACACTTACCTTGTCCATGGGGACAAAGGTTGATATTTATAGTGTGATGGAGCTGTTTGATGATGTCAGCCCCCCTGGAGGATATATTTGTCTTTGACCTAGGACACCTGTCCGCGCCTGGTGGACTCTGCCATAAAGTAAGATTTACTGCAGAGGGATGTTGCTGAAAGGAAATGTACAGAGGATAGTTGGCGCCGCGCCTTATATGCATAGTGGGCGCCTGAGCCACCATTTAATGCGATGGGTACAAGTCGGCTTATTGGTGTCAGCGTAAGTACAGGCTTTCGGCTGACTAGCTTTGACTTTAACCGGGAGTCCGGTGGAATAATCGGGAGTCTGATATGAGCCCGCGGTCAATATTCATTGGGCATGGTCAACATTGTTGGCGCGGTCAGGGAGATCGCGGTCATGGTTGGTGTGGGCACCTTGCTGACGGTCTGGCTGCCCGCGGTCTTAACTCTAGCGCTCTAGTTATCCGTGGTCTACGACATGCTACGTCATATTTGTACTTTGGGCCAGATCGAGCTATGGGCCCTGTCCAATAGATCCAGGCTCATGGCCCCTAGCTTTGAGTGAGGATTCATTCATGGTCTGAGCGATGAGCTCCATATGCTAAGCTCGGTCTGCGGTCAGATCGCTTATGCGGCCACAAGTGTTATGTTTTTTCGCTGGTCTTTGCTTAGACTCCCTTGCGTGTATGACACATGTGAGGAGCACGTGAAGGGAATTTGGTAGAAGCTTTTAGGCTGCTTCCCGGTTAATATTGGGTAGGCCCTTTGTCTGTTGAAACGCCAGCGTATGTCAGGTACGGAAACGACGTGTCCCGAGTATCAAGGGGCGCAATAAATGCCGACCGGCAATAATTCAAAATTTAAACCCTTTGCGCTGGTTCAGGATTCGAGAGAGGCGGTTTGTGGGCTAATTAATACGGGTCGACCCGTATAGGTAGGCCTATAAATATCAAACCCCTCTCCTTTCATTCTCTTTTATCATCTTCATTGCTTGAAAATACCCTTAGAGAGAAAATATTTGCTTAGCTTTCCTAAGCGCCTTCTTCCTTCGGTTTTCTTCGTAAGTGATTTTTATTTTTATCTTTCTCTTCATCTCTTTGCTTCCTCTGTTTCTAGGATGACTTATAGGATGAAGCGCCCCTTAGAGTTGGGTAATGGCATTACTCCTACCTTCGACGTTTGTAGGAAATCGGGAGGCATCTATAGGAAGGTGGCCACCTCTTGGATTAGGTTATCCTTGGAGGCTTTCAAATATTTCTTGGTCAGGCATGATTGGGGAAATTGGGTCCCACCCCAGTTGTGGGAAGCCAATAAAATGTTGCATTTATCCGGTGATATGCTGGTTTTAGGTGACCATCTTTTATTAAGAAATTTTGTGATGGGGTTTTTTAACAGGTTTCAACGTGAGCGTGACCCTGCTGATAGGGTTGTTGAACTGGTGAGGAGAGTCATTGTTGACCCTACTGCCTGAGTGATAACCGACTGGGAAAAAGTCTCCCTGATGGATGAGACCGAGGTGACTGTGGCCCCTGATGCCACTAGCGTGTCCGCGGCTGACTTGAATGAGCCTGTGGAGGTAGAACCCTTGTTCGCGGTGGCCCATGATGCCCAAGTTGTGGCCCAGCCTACACCGGTGGTGGATCTGGAGAGCGGTGATGATGAGCTCATTAATATGGACGTGGATAAAGCAGGAGTGGAGGCATCACTGGGATCATCCACCGGTCTCTTTGGCTCTGATAGCTCGGAGACCGAGGTGGATGACCGCGAGAATGCAGATCGCATGGCGGCGGGCACAACTTAGCGGGCAGTACAGATAGTCATTGCCTTTGCTGAGGGCCCGGAGGAGGATATTGATGTCCGCAAAAAGAGCCATGTTGAAGCCTCTACTTCTGGGCGCGGCCAGAAGAAGAAGAAGAGCGCGCCTTGCCCGGACCGGGAGATAGAACTATATACCACCTACAGTGTTGACCCAAATTCCTTCCATGTCCGCGAGCTGCAAGAGGTGGAGGTGAAGGGAAAGTTGAGGCCAAAAACTATGGTCGAAGTCTGCGGGGACAATAAAGCTTGCATCCTTTTTGGGGTCCAGTTCGAGAATGGACTGAGGCTTCCTCTAGACCCTTTCATTGCCCGCTTCCTTGATTTCAATAACTGCCTCCTTATGCACTTAACCCCAAACACTATTCGAGCACTAGTCTCTTTTATTGTGGTGTGTAGGGTTCTTGCCTTTAAACCTTCTCTTTCTGGGCTTTATGCCT
The DNA here is from genome assembly GCA_022495995.1 of Adenophora triphylla var. japonica. Lineage (NCBI taxonomy): Eukaryota > Viridiplantae > Streptophyta > Magnoliopsida > Asterales > Campanulaceae > Adenophora > Adenophora triphylla. The sequence goes on from JAFEMH010002682.1 coordinate 18,502, forward strand.
TCTACTCAAACTAAATAACCAACGACCATCTTGGCCACAAAACAAAGAATAATCCTGCCCGCACCTTTTCTCCCCCAACAAATAAATTTGACCAATGGAATGAGAAGAACATTCTGGTCGTTGAGAGTAGATTTGAGTGGAATTTTTCAAGGCCGGAGGGTGCGGCTCCCATTAGGGTTTCCTCCAGCTCTTACCCTAGCCCATCTGAATCTGAGGCCCTTCAAGTTGCTATTGCTATATATCTGGCTCAGTTCGTGACCGAGAAGGTGCAGCTCGCTTTTGATATGGGGGCAATCATAGACAGAGAGCCATTGCTGATCTTTGCGGGGGTGGCACCTCGAAGGGAGGGTAACTACTATTCCCCCAGGGTTATTATGGAGCCCTAACTTTGTGATCCCGATTGGAGGGTTGAGTTGTTTGATTTTGAGTCCAAATGCGGGATGTGCATGATGGGCGCGGTCTGCGAGCCTCCAGCTTGGATCGGTCTCTATTTTTGTCCTTGTTGAACTGTTCTTATTTTTTGCTTTTTGATTTTCTTTGACCTATGGTCTAATCAGTTGCTTCTTTTTATTCAAATGTAGATCCAGCTGACCTACCATGGCCCCTAAGCTATCCCAAAATCAAATCAAGGAGGCCAGAGCGCGCGCAAATGATGCGGGGGAGGAGGCCCGTGGGATTCCAGCGAGCAAAGAGTTGCCTCCCTGCCCGCAAGCTGCCCGAGACCGCAGTCCTGCTCCTGATCGCCACACTTGAGGCCTCCAGAGGGTGAGGCTGCTGGAAAGGACAAGCAACCAAGGATCCAGCAGCTTGAAGCGGTCATCACTCCTACCCCCCCCCAACTCACTAGCCCGAGGAAAGACCATTTGTGCCAGCTCTTATTCGGTTGTGCCAAATGATGCTCGCGAGCCTGCATGGAGCGTGAGCAATAAGCTCGGGGAGGTGCCTCCGGTCCAAGGGGTGGATCCATATTCCGTGGTGGTTACAATTCAGTCATAGGGCTTGGGCTTCTGAAAAGGCTCTATGTCCCTGACTTCTACGGAAATGTGGTGGCAAAGCAGAATGCCTCTGCTCTGGCGAGCGATATTGACTTAATGGCCACTGAGGTAACTTCTTACTCTTTTTTCTACTTCTGTACTTTTCTTTTTGATGACCGTTGATCGCTGATCGAGATTTTTTCTTGTTTGCATATGGCCAATAAGGCTATGAGACTCGGGAGCTCTCCGATGAAGCCAAAGTTGCTTTGACGGAGAGAAAAAAGGTGTGGGCTAAGGCCACGGAGGAGAACAAAGGGCTGACCCTCTCTTTAAGGGAAAAAGAGAGCAACCTCAAACATTTTTGCGAAAAGCATGATGAGGCGCTCAAATCCTTGGAGAGGGCCAAGGGGGCAAGGGATGAGTACCGCGGGGCAAAAAGAGGTGTTTGAAAAGTGGGTGGAGGAGTATGCGGCCAAGTTGGAGGCCTCTAAAAAGACTATCTTGGCTTTAGAGGCTACTGTTGACAAACAGTCTGAAGAGTTGCTTCCTTTAAGGCAGTTCCAGCTGGAAAAAGATGCCCAACTTGCCACTGCTCAGGAAGGTGCTGAGGAGTTTAGGAACTCCAAGAGTATAAAGATGAGCTCTTGGCAGAATCCATCGCTCAGTTTGAGGCTGCTACTAGGACGCAGCTACGGAACTTTGCTGCTATGGGCAAATTTACTGTGGAGCAATTGGCCCTAATTGGTTCTTTGACTGCCACTGATTTGGAGTGCCTACCCGGGCATACTTTGGTCCCTCTGGCTCAAGAGGACATTGATAATTTGGACATAGCAGCAGCCTCCACCTTGCCTTCAGTTGCCGCGGTCACTGCCCCCGGCCTCATCGACCAGATTGATACTCTGAGGTGGGGTAAAGAGCAATTAGCTTTAGATGCCGCTGCTGCTCGCCTGTTTCCCAATGGCCTGCGGTTAGTAAGCTATTTTTACCGCGGTCAACTGGTGCTCCTTCCCAAGCCTCAGCTTCAACTGATGCACTCCCTTCTCCTACTCCTGCCTCTGAAGCCCAAGTTGCTCCCGATCCTGCTCAATCAACAGTCTAGGTTTTTTCTTTTTGTTTCTTTCTGTGTAGTAGATTTTTAGGATTTATGTAATCTTTTTATCTATTTAATCGGAAACTTTATTCAACTACTGTCTTTTTACTTATGAGTCTTTATCAAGGTTTGAATGCTTTTTATAAGACTGGAAAGTTTGTATGACTTTTGTGAATAAAATTTGCAAACTCAATGCTTTGGCTGTAGGCAATGTAATGCTCGCTGGCCGCGTTTATGAGTTAGTAACTCTTGTTTAAAAATCCCTTAGTTTTAATCGTTTGAGTTAACCTTTTTCTCTATGATCACAGTTTATTGTGGTCTTTTTTGACTTTGAGGTTTTAACCTCTGCTTGTCTTGTGCGCTTTTGCTGCGCATCACTCTCGTTCGTTCACTTTTAGTGATGTACGCTTGTCTGAATTATAAGTCAGTGGCGTATTTCGAAAGAGCCAACGCAAGCTACTTTCATGCGAGCATGCAGAATGTGGCCGTGAGGCTAGTCCGCGCATCAGCAGGTGTAACCGGTGCTGGCTTCCATATCCATTTGTAGATGGTTCACGCGTTTTGGACTATTTGAGTCTTGTGACGATCGTGTACGGGCTCAATTTTGGCCTTTGTACATACGAGCATACGATCAACGGCCAATGAGGCCTACGCGCATCAGCAGGTTTTGGGCCGTGCTGGCTTCCTTGCGGGCATGCAGTCTGTGATCAAGGAGATCACCGCGCATCAGCAGGTTGTGACCGGTGCTGGCATCCGCTTTTTTTTTGTTTTGTTTTTTGCGGGCTTTCACTTGCAGCTTCGCTTAGCGAGGATATCACTTTCGTGCTTTTCTGATTTTACAACAGTATGCAAAAAAAAATTCTTGCTTTTGGTACATTTGTTACCTCTATCATCCTTTTACAATATATAAAGATTAAAAATAGTACTTTCTAAGGTGATCGCTATTCCAAGCATTTTTGAGGTCTTTTCCTTCTTCTGTCCGCAGTTTGTAGGTTCCCTCTTTGATGATTTGGATAACTTGATCCGGACCTTCCCATTTTGGGAAGAGTTTGTGGAAGCCGGGTTGGGTCCCTTGTACCTCAACATTTCTTAACACTCAATCTCCTACTGAGAAGCTTCTTTTGTCATGATGCTTTTTGGCCTTTTGCTTGTAGTTAACAATTTTTTCTCTTGCCCGCATTCTCTTTTCTTCGAGATCATCTAGATCACACCTTCTGGCGGCCTCATTACGCGTCTCATCGAAGTAAGTGACTCTGTACGAGGTGAGGGCTACTTCTACTGGGGCTACCGCTTCTGACCTATAAGTGAGCGAGAAAGGAGTTTCTCTGGTTGAATTTCTGAGAGTGGTGAGGACTACTAATAACGCGGTCTAGAGCTCGTCCAACCAACGTCCTCCTCGTCCTTCTAAATTTTTCTTTAGGGCGGCAAGGACTAATTTGTTCGCAGCCTCAGCCTGACCGTTTCCTCGAGGATAGGCTATTGCGGACCGGCGATGTTGGATTTTCATTCTCTCGCATTCAGCTGTGAATTTTGCGGTGAATTGAGTGCCATTGTCCGAGACTATTGCTCTTGGTACCCCAAATCGACACTAGATGTGATCGTGGACGAAATTGATGACATTTTCCTCGGAAATAGTGGCCAAGGCTTTGACTTTTGTCCATTTTATGAAATAGTCCACGGCCACTACTACGTATTTGATGCTTCCTCTAGCGGTTGGGAACGGTCCTATTAGATCAATCCCCCAAGTATCAAATGGCCACGATGGTATAACCAAAGTCTGCTTTGTTGATGGGAGCCTAGGGACGTCCGCAAACCGCTGGTACTTGTCACATTTTCTTACGTACTCCTCGGAATCCTTCCTCATGGTTGGCCAATAGAACCCTTGAAATTTAATCTTGTCAGAGAGGGCGTGAGCACCAGGATGGCCGCCACAAACTCCTCCATGGAATTCATAGAGTAAATTGGTGACTATATGAGTTTTTACACATCTGAGCAAAGGCTCAGTGAATGATCGCCGATATAGTATTCCGTCTATGATCGTGTATTTTGCAGCCACTTTTTTTATGAGTCTAGCCTTTGCTTGATTCTCAGGGAGGGCTTCTTTCTAGATGTAATCTCTGATTTCATCTACCCAGTCCCTCTCTTGGTCCTCAATGTTGTTAATCTGGATCCGATCGATGGCAGGCATATCTACGAATTCGATTTGGCAGTCCGCGTTCAGCTCTCCTATTTCTTGCTAGGTGATTCTGGAAAGGAGGTCTGCTTCTGCATTGCCTTCCCTCATAATCTGGTTTAGCTCATAGTATTCGAAGTTTTTGAGAAGAGATTTTGCTAGACCGTAGTACTTGGCTAGGACTGGGTTATTTGTGTCATACTCCCCCTTTATTTGATTTACTATGAGCTGGGAGTCACTATTTATTTCAATGATTGGGACCCCCAAATCTCTGGCCAGCTCCATGCTCGCTATGATTGCTTCATACTCGGCCTGATTGTTTGATGCTTCAACTTTGATTCTCAAGGCTCTTTCGAATTTCTCCCCGCATGGAGCGATAAGTAGTATGCCCGCGCCGCTTAACAGCTTGCTCGCAGATCCGTCCACGAATACAGTCCATACTTCTTCTGGTCGCTCTTTGGCTAGATCTCTGTTTGGCTCAGAACTTTCTTGGGTTTCTTGGGGTTCTACCCTCTTTCTTTTCCCTGCTCGCTGTCCGCAAGGTTAAATGATGTTTCTGCCACAAAATCAGCTAAGGCTTACGCTTTGATGGTCCTTCTGGGGAGTAGGTGATCTGGAACTCAGTGAGCTCTATAGACCATGCTAACATCCTCCCTGAAGACTCTGGTTTATGCAAAACCTTTCTAAGCGGTACTTCTGTAAATACAGTTATAGGATGTGCAGAAAAGTAAGCTCATAATTTTCGAGCGGCTACAAGCAAGGCATACACTAACTTCTCTATATTTAGATAGCCACCTTCTACGGCGAACAACGCCTTTGATACATAGTACACTGGTTTTTGGGAGTTATTTTCCTCCCTTACAAGAACAATAGCTACTGTCAGGTCAGTGGCTGCTAAAAACAGAAAAAGCTCTTCCCCGGGCAACGGGTTGCTGAGGAGAGGGGGCTGCCCGAGGTATTTCCTGACTTCTTCAAAAGCTAGATAGCAGTCTGCATTCCATCCGAATCCGCTAGCTTTATTCCCCCCTTTAAGAGTTTTAAAGAAGGGGAGGCATCTCTCTGCAGACCGCGATATGAAGCGGCCATGTGCGGTTATGCGCCCATTAAGCTTTTGCACATCTTTCACGCACGCATGAGGTTTCATATCTAAGAGTGCTTGGAATTTTTTGGGGTTTACCTCTATTCCGCGCTGCTTGACCATGAATCCCAGAAACTTGCCCGCTTTTACCCCAAATGCACATTTGAGGGGTTAAGCTTCATGTTATTGCAGCGCAAGTTGGAGAAAGTTTCTGCGACATCGAGCTCGTGGGCATTCTACTTCGTCTTAATGACCATGTCATCTATGTAGGCCTCAAGGTTTCTGCCCAACTGGTCTTTGAAGACGATATTGACCATCCTTTGGTATGTGGCTCCTGCGTTTTTTAGCCAAAAGAGCATCATTTTATAACAGTAGGTTTTGCCCGCGCCGATAAAAGCTACGGAGGCAAAATCTTCGGGAGCCATTTTAATCTGGTGGTAACCAGAATATGCATCGATGAAGCTTAAAACTCTGTGCCCGCCTATAGAGTCAACCAGGCGATCAATTCGAGGAAGAGGGAAACAATCTTTGGGACAAGCCTTGTTGAGGTATGTGAAGTCAATACATATCCTCCATTTTTTCATTGGATTTTTTTAACATAACAACATTGGCCAGCTACTTGGGATATGATACTCCTTTAATTATCCCCTCCTTAAGTAGCTTCTCTACCGCTTCCTTGATTGCGATCTCCTTTTCTGGAGAGAAGTATCTTGATTTTTGGTGGATGCGTTTGAAGGTGGAGTTATCATTGAGTTTGTGGACAATCACGTCCTCGCTTATGCCTTGCATATCCTCCACTCTCTATGCGAACACATCACAATTATTTATGAGGAATTCGATCAAGATCCTTCTTTCTTCCGGGTGAATTTCCAAACCAACCTTAACTGTTTGCTCGGGATAGTGGGCATTAATTACCACTTCCTCGAGCTCGTTGTTAGGGCGGAGATCGCTAATTTCATGGTTATGGAGAGAGTCAATAACGATCGCTGGTGGGGTGGATCTTGCTCCTGGTAGAGCGGGCATGGAGTATATGATTCCTCGGTCTATGTCTCCCAAAATCCCTCTATCCACATAACCTCCGTCAATAGGAGCCATTCTTTTTTGCCTTCCTGCTCTTTTTGAGCTCTATTTTAGTGGAATGGAAGGAGAGCATTCCCACGAACTCGGGCATAGGGCATCTCTTTACCCTTGATCAACTTTGCTTCCTTATTCAACTGCGAGCAGGAGGCTTCATTTTTCTTCTTTCTTTTCTCCTCTAATGTTCGGAGAAACCTCTCGGGCTGGTTTTTATGACCGCAATTCCGCCGGGAGTGTTGGATTTTACCCTTTGGTGGAGGATAGATGCTATAATTCCCAATGCGGCCTGAGCGATCACGCCAAGTATGGTGTTATATTGGGATTGTAGATCTATGACCATGAAAGTGATCTTGGCTGTTTTTTGTATGGGCTTTTCCCCTATAGTCACTTCAAAGTCAATTGTCCCTTTCACGCAGACAATATGGTTAGTGAATCCTCGAGCAGGCCGGCGTAAGTAGTGAGATGAACTTCGGACATTTTCATCTCTATTAAGGTATGATAGTAGAGAATGTCTCTGGCCGCTCCGGTGTCGATGAAGACTCTACTAATGTTTGCCCGCGAGATTCTCATTATGATGGTGAGGGGCTGGGTGGAATGGAAAAGAGTGGAGGCAAGTTTGCTCCACTTGAACCCTATTTATTGCTCTTCTTCTGGAGCCAAGGGGGAAATCAAGAAGACCTTTTCTAAAGTCTTGATTTGATGGGAGAGCTGTATATTGGAGCGAGTCTTTATTCCAATGAAATTGATATCATAGGCCCCTAGATCATCCTCATCATTGCTCTCTCTCTCTCTCTTTTCTCTAGGTCGCATTGAGGTCGAGCTCTTTGGGTGTTAGCATTGTTGTTGGTATTATTACCTTTGTATCCATTTGGCCAGCTCGCCGTCATTGATTTTTTGCTGAATGATCCTCTTCAGCTAGAAGCAATCCTTAGTGTTGTGACCGTGACCGCTATGGTAGTCACAAAATTTGGCTCTGCTCCTCTCACTTGGCTTTCGGCCCATTGGTGGAGGAGGAGGTAATTCCATTGCTTTTAAGATCGCTACACGAGGTGCGGTCAGGTGTGTATAAACCGTTTCGTCTGCCAACCGTTTGAGTTTATTAGTGTTGTGGCTTCTATTCTTTCCCTGACCTTGACCGCGGCTGGGCCCTTTGCCGGCATCTTGTACATGCTCAATTCTGTCTTTGGCCGGTCTGTGGGCAACTATTTCGTTGGGCTCCTCTGCTGAGGCAATTGCGGTGGCCCTTTCGTACATCTCCTCGATATTCTTAGGCCAATCCGAGGCAAAATTCATTTTCAAGAAGCTGGAGGACAGACCGCCCTCAAAGCAGAGCCGAATATCTCTCTCGGACAGATCTACAATCTGCTTGGACATCTTTCTGAACCGAGTGATGTAGGATTTGGTGATTTCTGCGGCGGCCTGCCTGACTCTTATTAGATCAGCCTTTGGCCTCGCGGGCTCGCCTGCTCCGGCAAAAGAGTTCAAAAAGCTGTGCTTGAACTGATTATAGCTTTTGATGAATTTTGGCTTAAGGGCTAGCATCCATGACAAGGCCTTGCCCGTGAAAGAAGCAGCTAAGGCTTTGCACATTACGGCCTCATCCGAGGAGAACAGGGTCATCTGTTCTTCAAACTTCCCCATATGGAATTTTGCGTTGGTAGAGCCATCGTATGTCTCTATTTTAGGAGGTTTTCCTCTTTGGATTGGCGCATTGACAATCTTGTCTGCAAAAGTATCCATCGTGCGGCCATACTTCATGGAGCTTTGCTGATGATTTTCCCACATCTGGTGCATGAACTTGAGAAACTCAGGGTCCGTGCTATCCATTTAGGGCTTTTTGGAGGGAGAAATCACGACCTTTCCCTTAGTTTTGGCCATGGGTCATGCTTTTGATTTCTCAGGGAGAGGAGTAGATTCTGCTCCCTCTCCCATTTCCTCATCCTCCTCCATTTCCTCGTGAATGCGGTCAGCAAAGGTTGGCTCTACCCTTTTTTTCCCTCTAGCTTCACTAGCTAGCGATTTCGTGGGGACTCTTTGGGAGAACCTTAATGAGCCTAGGGGGACACCACCATTAGCCTCTAACTAAACCAACTCAAGCTGGGCATCATTTGTAGCCATGGCCTCAGCCACTAGCTTAGCCCTTGCAGCCAGAGCTTGATTTCTCTTGAGAATTAACTCAGGAGTGATAGGAGAGGTGGGGTTTTTTGGACTTGGATTTTGAGGGGATTTATCCTTACGGGCCGCCTCAAGCTTTTCCCTTAGGTCTCTTTGAGAAGGAGTAAGAGACCCTAGACTGCCAGAATGGCCACCCAATCTTTTAAAGACTGAGGTGCTTGGTCTGGCAGGATTTAGTTGAGAGGGAGAAGCTTGGTCATTACCTTGAGTAGAAAGAAAACCATCATTTTGGAGGGGAATATCAGTCATTTTTTACGGTGAAAAAGCTGAAAAAGTTGTTTTTTGGAAACAAGTGTTTGGATACGGTGTTTGTTTTTGACAGACACAAGATTACACGAGAAAAAACTAGACGTTTCCCGGCAATGGAACCACTGATGACGCCTCGACTTTTGGGGGTCTCACTTGTTTAGGATATCTGGCTTGTATATTGGGTCGTACCTAGAACACAACAAAGACAATGAGCACCGTTAGAGACCAAGCCGGAGTTTAATCCAGCTCAGGCCCTCGGGTGTGAGAGTAAGATCTCTGATGGTTTATAACTGAGAAATAAGACTTAGAATGTCTTAGTGAGTTATGTGTTTAGGGTTTAGACAATGTGGCTTACAAATGATAATTTGGCACTTACCTTGTCCATGGGGACAAATGTTGATATTTATAGTGTGAGGGAGCTATTTGATGATGTCAGCCCTGGAGGATATTTTTGTCTTTGACCTAGGACACCTGTCCGCGCCTGGTGGACTCTGCCATAAAGCAAGATTTACTGCAGAGATGTCGCTGAAAGGACATGTACAGAGGATAGTTGGTGCCGCGCCTTATATGCATAGTGGGCGCCTGAGCCACTATTTAATGCGATGGGTACAAGCCGGCTTATCGGTGTCACCGTAGGTACATGCTTTCGGCTGACTAGCTTTGACTATAACCGGGAGTATGGGAGAATAACCGGGAGTCTGATATGAGCTCGCGGTCAATATTCATTGGGTGCGGTCAACATTGTTAGTGCGGTCATAGAGATCGCGGTCATGGTTGGTGTGGGCACCTTGCTGACGGTCTGGCTGCCCGCAGTCTTGACTCTAGCGCTCTAGTTATCCGCGGTCTACGACATGCTACATCATATTTGGCCTTTGGTCCAGATTGAGCTTTGTGCTCGGTCCAATAGATCCGGGCTCATCGGTATCAATAGTTGATGAAGACAATCTTAAAAAATTACAAAGGTGTATGAATGATCAATAAATGAATAATAACATTTTAAAGAAATGACTGAAAAGACTAACCACCAATTGTTTCGAAAACGTTTTTTTTTATTTAATCGTTTCTTACTAAGGTGGCGTTTGTTTTTTGTTTCTTCCTCTTATTTGCCTCTGAATGCTTATTCATTTAGAGGTGGAGTAATTAAGTCGATTTTTTTTTTCAATTAAGACTTAACTGTCTCATATTTGCCTCTTATTTTTAAGTGATAGATTTGCCTCTTATTTGCCTCTTATACTATATATATATATATATATATATATATATATATATATATATATTTGTTAGGATACCCACAATAGGAGTATCCTAACAAGTGGCCCATTATTTTTGGACCAAAATGTCCCTTCATCTTGTACATGAACTAAAAATAAAGAAGGGGTATTTTGGTATTTTAGGCATGCTGCTGATTCCCAGGGTGCTGCTGATATCAAGGCGTTGCTGATTCCCAAGGCGTTGATTCCCAGGCCTGCTTGATTCCCAAGCGCTCGATACCCGGTATTCTTGGTGCCTAAAATACCAAAATACCCCTTCTTTATATTTAGTTCATGTACAAAATGAAGGGGCATTTTTGTCCAAAAATAATGGGCCACTTGTTAGGATACTCCTATTGTGGGTATCCTAACGAAACCCTATATATATATATATATATATATATATATATATATATATATATATATGTATATATATATATATATATATATATGTATATATGTATATATATGTATATATATATATATATATATATGTATATATATATATATATGTATATATGTATATATATGTATATATGTATATATATGTATATATATACATATATGTATACATATATACATATATATATATATATATATACATATATGTATACATATATACATATATATATATATACATATATATATACATATATATATATATATATGTATATATATATATGTATGTATGTATGTATATATATATATGTATATATGTATGTGTATATATATGTATATGTATGTGTATATATATATATATATATATGTATATATATATATGTATGTGTATATATACATATATGTATGTGTATATATATATATACATATATACATATATATATATATATATATACATATATACATATATATATATATATATATATATGTATATATATATATATGTATATATATATTATATATGTATATATTATATATATAAATATATATAATTTATAATATATATATAAGTATATATAATATATAATATATATATAATATAATATATACTCCCTCCGTCCCAGATCAAGGGTCCTGGGATTGAATTTCATGCTTTTTAAGAATTTTTTTAAAAAATGAATAAAGAATTGTAAGTGTGTAGAAGATTAGAGGAGAGAGAATGTAAAAGTTAAATGTGGGGTAGGGAATCATAGTTAATGATTGATTTTTTTGTAAGTGTATAGAAGATTAGAGGAGAGAGAATGTAAAAGTTAAATGTGGGGTAGGGAATAGTAGTTAAAGATTGATTTTTTTGTAAATATGTTAACATTATAAGGATATAATGAATGGTTTTTTGTAAATATATTTAAACTATAAGGGTATAAATGTCTGAAACACTGTTCAAAACTTGCCATTTATGGAAGGGACTCTTGAAGTGGGAAGGACCAAAAAGGAAAGTAGGACTCTTGAAGTGGGACGAAGGAAGTATATTATATATATATAAATATATACTCCTCTGTCCATTTGCATTTGCTCACACTTTCTATTTTGAGCGTCCATTTACATGGTTCACACTTTGTTTCTTTCCTAAAATGGAAACTTTATATTATTAAAATATTAACCCTACCCCACTATAATTTACTATTCCCTCCACTCATTCTCTCTCCTACATTATTTTAATACTCACAATACCATTATAATTTACTATTCTCTCCACTCATTCTCTCTCCTATTTTACTTTCACACTCACAACACTTTCAATATAATAATCTCTCCTTAATCAACGTGTAAACAGTAATTGTGAACATTGTAAATGGACGGAGGGAGTATAATATAATATATAAAATATATAATATAATATATAAATTATATATATAAATAATATATATATATATATATATATATATATATATATATATATATATATATATATATATATATATATATATATATAATATATAATATATATAATATATAATATAATATATAATATAATATATATACTATATGATATACTATATAATATATATATATATATATATATATATATATATATATATATATATATATATATATATATATATATATATATATATATATTATATATTTATATAAAGTATATATTTTTATATATAATATACATTATATATTATATATATAGTATATATAATATATATATATATATATATATATATATATATATATATATATATATATATATATATATATATATATAAATATATATTATATATAAAAATTTATATAATATATATACTTTATATAAATATATAATATATAATATAATATATATATATAATATATATACTATATAATATAATATATATACTTATATATATAATATATACACTAATAAATATAATATATATATATATATATATATATATATATATATATATATATATATATATATATATATATATATATATATATATATATTTATATATATTATATATATATATATATATATATAATACACACATTTCGTAAAAACGAATTCGGATGAAAAATCAAACAACTTGCCTAATTCGGGATTCGGGCAGACGCCTCTTAACACTTAATCGTATTTTAGAGGTGAAATCGATTTCAAAGACTTAACGCTTAAAAAAACAAAAGCCACCTAACACGGAAAGCAACAGCTGAATAGCATCTGAAGCAATAAAACAACAACAATAACAAATTATGAACATCATGGGGATTTACCTTTTTTCTCTTTACTCTTTTTTCTTGTCAAATAAAAGCATATTTGTCCTAGCAAATCAATGGAGCATTATCAGTAGAAGATATTTACCAGCAATCAAAGGCTTTGAATCCATTTTATTGATCAAAACGGATGGGGAAGTCCGCTGTGGCAAAGGATTGAGAAAATCTTCTTCTTTGTAATCAAACCTGTATTTGTGGAGCAAATTTCATTTTAGTTTATGATATGCATCCTCCAAATTTAAGCCAATATCGCAGCTAAATAGTAAGAGTAACATTTAGTATCAATAGTTGATGAAGACAATCTTAATTTGTGCGTTTATGAAGGAGACAGTATGATGTCCTATGTGTTCAGAACAGTTTTTAAGTTCCTTCTTTCCGTTTGTATTTTGTTTTCCTTTTTCTTTTAGGATTTTTTATATTTTCTTTTATGTTTCCTTAAGGATTTAGGAGAGTATTTTCTTTTAGGATTTTCTATATTTTCTTTTATGTTTCCTTAAGGATTTAGGAGAGTATTTTCTTTTAGGATTTTCTATATTTTCTTTTATGTTTCCTTAAGGATTTAGGAGAGTATGATCTATAAATACTCCTCCCTAGTTTTAGTTTTAGACACGTTGATTACTATTATTTTCCCTTGAATTGCAATTGCAAGTTCATCAAAGTTCTTTGTCTTCTTTGTAGAATTCATTGAATTGTTATCTTGGGATTCCTTAATCCTTGCAGGTTAATTAGTTTAGGCTAATTATCGTTACTATTCCGCTGCGTTTACATCGGTTGGTATCGAAAAGGCGAGATCCTTGGACGATGGCCAATTCCGGTGGAGACAACGAGACAACCAAACCATTATTACCGCAATCTTGGAGCGTATGGAGCGTCGGGATCAAGCAACTAGGGAACGTATGGACCGTCTGGATCAAGAGGCTAGAGAGCACAGGCGGCCAAGATCGACAGCATACGGAACTCATGGCAGCTTTGGTCGGGTTGCGTGTAGGTGGAGATGGTGTCAACCCCGATAATCGAGATGGTCCTCGTGAGGAAAACCTCCATCACGTTGATCCGATTAATGGGAGATATCGGGCTTTTCGTGGTCAAGGGGACATGGGAGCTCCTGCGGTGGCACAACGACCGAAAATTAGGGCGGATATTCCGTTCTTTACGGGTGAGTTGAAGATGGAAGAATTTTTGGATTGGCTTTCTGAGGTCGAAAAATTCTTTGCGTTGATGCAAATTGAAGATGACAGGAAAGTACCCTATGTCGCTTACAAATTGCGTAGTGGTGCTAATGCTTGGTGGGATCAATTGGTCAGACAAAGGGTGCGCAATCAACAACCCCTATGGTTGAATGGCGTGATATGAAGAGGAATTGCGTAGTCACTTCTTACCGGATGATTATGAGCAGTATGTACGCAAAATTCATGGGTTGCAAACGGGTACTAGGTCGGTGGATGATTATTTGTATGACTTTAATACATTGACGGCAAGGGTTGATGTGTACGAGACGGAGCTTCAACGGGTTTCGCGTTTTACCAATGGCCTTCGGGCTAACATTCGTAATCAAGTTGAATTATTTTCCTCTTTTCTTTGTTAATGATGTGGTTACAAGGGCTAGAAAGGTCGAGAGTCAATGGCTTCGTCATATCGGGCTCCTACGACTTACAAGAAGTTCGGTGATGCGTCCTCTTCAAATAACAAAGTTCCGTCTTCGGTGAGTTTGCTTTGGAAGACAATGGTGAGAAAACCCGGAGTCGCGGGAGGTAGCTAGAAGGACAGTGGTAAGCAGCCGGTGGCTACTAGATCAAACCCACCTCGTAACACCAACACCCACAACAGCTGGCAGCCTAATTCGAACCCTTATGTTCGCAACTACGGGGATAAGTGTTATAGTTGTGGTCAACGGGACACATCTCAAGTAAGTGCCCCAATGGGAGAAGGGTTAATGTGGTAGAACGTGATGGCTATTTTACCGAGGACGATGAGGAGGGTTGTGAGGTGATATACGTAGATCCTAATGGTGACAAGGAGGAGGATAATGGGGATCATGAATCTTTGGTAGTGCGTAAGCTTATGTTGACTACCCCGACGGTTGATGAGGATCCGCAACGACACAATATCTTTCGCACCAAAGGGAAGGTACATAACTTTTCGTCTATTTTTATTGTTGATAGTGGTAGCGGCGAAAATTTGGTGTCACGTGAATTGGTTGATAAGTGAAGCTTGAGGTGAAGAAACATCCTACTCCGTATTCCGTGGGGTGGATTAGTAATATCGGCAATATCAAGGTACATGAACGATTGCTCTATCCCTTTTTCCATTGGTGGTTATAAGGATGAGGTTTTATGTGATGTTGTTGAGATGACGACTTGCCATGTGTTGTTGGGTCGACCTTGGCAATTTGACCTTGGTGTTGTTTATGATGGAAAGAAAAATGCCATTCGATTTAAAAAGGATGGAAAGATCTTTCACTTGGATGCTTTGAAGGAAGTTGTACCTAGTGGTAATGGGAAGGCAAAATCTTTAGTTTCGTTATGCACGCTAATGAGTTTACCGTGGGATCTTTTGGATGCTCCTTATGTACTTGCGGTAGTGAGTAAAGGCATTGGGGGAAGGTTAGTGCGGTGCCCAATTCCTTACAATCGTTACTAGATGAGTTCCGTGACATTATGCCCAGAAGATTTGCCTCGGGATTACCTCCCTTGAGGATATTCAGCATCATATTGATTTGGTTCCAGGTGCGTCTTTGCCTAATCTTGCTCATTATAGAATGAGCCCAGCGGAGCATGAGATCTTGAGGGAGCAAGTGGAAGACTTGTTGAAGAAGGGATATGTGCAGGAGAGCATGAGCCCTTGCGCGGTTCCAGCATTACTTGTCCCCAAGAAAGATGGTACGTGGCGTATGTGCGTGGATAGTAGGGCCATCAACAAAATCACGGTTAAATATAGGTTCCCAATTCCTCGTTTGGATGATATGTTGGACATGTTTCGCGGTTCCAAGATATTCTCCAAAATTGATTTGAAAAGCGGATATCATCAAGTACGTGTTCGTTCGGGCGATGAATGGAAGACGGCTTTCAAGACGAAGGAGGGATTATATGAGTGGTTGGTGATGCCCTTCGGGTTGTCTAATGCTCCGAGCACATTTATGAGATTGATGTATCAGGTGTTGAAACCTTTTCATGGTAAATTTCTTGTAGTATACTTTGATGACATCTTGATCTATAGTAAGACGGAGGACGAGCATCTAGAACATGTGCGGGATGTGTTGCAGGCGTTAAAGGATAATGAGTTGTTCATTAACCTCAAGAAATGTTGTTTTATGCTTGACAAACTACTATTCTTGGGTTATGTGGTTTCATCGGAGGGCATTCAAGTGGACGAGGACAAGGTGCGTGCTATTCGTGAGTGGCCATTGCCTACGACGGTTAGTGAGGTACGAAGCTTTCATGGTCTTGCTACTTTCTATCGTCGTTTTATTAAAAATTTTAGCACTATTATGGCCCCCATAACCGAATGTATGAAGAAGGGCAAGTTTGATTGGGGAGAGGATGCAACAGCTAGTTTTGCTTCAATCAAGGAGAAATTGACTAGTGCTCCTTTACTCGTATTACCCGACTTTTCCAAACCTTTTGAGCTGGAGACGGATGCTAGTGTGGTTGGAATTGGAGCTGTTTTGTTGCAAGGGAAGCGACCGGTGGCTTTTATGAGTCAGAAATTGGAGGAGGCAAAACGGAAGTGGACAACGTACGAGCTTGAGTTCTATGCGGTTGTTCAAGCTATTAAGCATTGGGACCAATACTTATTACATCGAGAGTTCATTCTTCACACGGATCATGAGGCCTTGAAGTATATGAATGGTAAGAAGCCCCTTAATAGGATGCATGCTCGTTGGGTGGCTTATTTGCAGCAGTTTACTTTTGTGATCAAACACAAAAGTGGACAAAATAATAAGGTGGCGGATGCGTTGAGTCGTAGAGCTACTTTCTTGGTAACCATGCAAAATGTTGTGGTGGGGTTCGATTGTTTGAAAGCCTTGTATGAGCATGATGTTGATTTTGTCAAGATTGGGCTAGGTGTAGGGATGGAGATCCAGTTGGTTTGTTTTTTGTTGCGGGGAGGGATTCTTATTCTACAAAGACAAGTTGTGCATTCCTCGTGGCTCGGTTCGTGAGAGTCTTATTGCGGAAATACATAAAGCGGGACATTATGGCCAAGACAAGACGGTGGAGTTAGTGGCGAAGAAATATTATTGGCCTCGGCTCCGAAAGGATACTCATAACTATGTTCGAAGTGCATGGTATGTCAAATCAACAAAGGTACTTCGCGAACACGGGTTTATATACTCCATTGCCTATTCGGAAGGTCCTTGGGTGGATGTTTCTATGGATTTTGTTCTTGGATTGCCTAGGACGCAAAGAGTCCAATGATTCGGTTTTTGTGGTGGTGGATCGTTTTTCCAAGATGGCACACTTCATTCCGTGTCGGAAGACTTATGATGCTTCTCATATTGCAAGTCTTTTCTTCAAAGAAGTGGTTCGTCTTCATGGGGTTCCAAAGACCATTACTTCGGATCGTGATACTAAGTTCCTCGGTCACTTTTGGCGTACGTTATGGTATATTTTTGAGGCTGGCTGAATTTTAGTAGTTCTTTTCATCCGCAGACGGATGGTCAAGCGGAGGTGGTTAATAGGACGTTGGGTTCTATGATTCGATGTTTATGCGGTAAGTTTCCAAAGAAGTGGGATATTGCTTTATCCACGGCGGAGTTTGCTTTCAATAACATGACTAACCGCACTACTAAGAAGACTCAGTTTGAGGTTGTGTATCAAAGACCTCCTACACATACACTTGATCTAGTTCCTTTACCGAAGATTCCGGGTTATAGCATCGCGGCCGAGCATTTGGCGGAATTGGTTGAGGAGGTTCGGAAGGAGGTAAAGCAAAATATCGAGGCTTCAAATGCTTGTTACAAAGCACGTGCGGATAAGAGGCGTCGTGTGAAAGTATTTGATGTTGGTGACTTGGTGATGGTGCATTTGCGCAAGGAGCGTGTTCCGCGTGGTACGTATCATAAGCTTCATCCCAAGAGGATTGGTCCGTGTAAGATATTGAGGAGGATTAACGATAATGCTTATGTTGTGGACTTGCTAGGACGGGTGGAATATATCGCCCACGTTTAATGTTTCGGACTTGGTTGAGTTTCACCCCGATGAGCCTCTCAGTATGTTGATGTGGATTCGGGGACGAATCCATTTAAAGCTGGGTGCATGATGTCCTATGTGTTGAATGCAGTTTTAAGTTCCTTCTTTCCATTTGTATTTTGTTTTCCTTTTTCTTTTAGGATTTTTTATATTTTCTTTTATGTTTCCTTAAGGATTTAGGAGAGTATTTTCTTTTAGGATTTTCTATATTTTCTTTTATGTTTCCTTAAGGATTTAGGAGAGTATTTTCTTTTAGGATTTTCTATATTTTCTTTTATGTTTCCTTAAGGATTTAGGAGAGTATGATCTATAAATACTCTTCCCTAGTTTTAGTTTTAGACACGTTGATTACTATTATTTTCCCTTGAATTGCAATTGCAAGTTCATCAAAGTTCTTTGTCTTCTTTGTAGAATTCATTGAATTGTTATCTTGGGATTCCTTAATCCTTGCAGGTTAATTAGTTTAGGCTAATTATCGTTACTATTCCGCTGCGTTTACATCACAGTATTTTTTCTTCCGGGACTTTCAAACATCAATAATTGATACAAACAAAACTATGACTAGATTTTCATAGTTTTGTTTATTATAGTCACATTTTTTTTACCAAAAAAAAAAAAAAAAGGATAAGCAAACAAACAAACAAAAGTATAATAAGTACCAATGCCTTTAATAGCTAGCGAGCAAGGGAAAGCTAAAGTCCTCGCACGATGGCATCAAGATAATATTGCTCAACACGTGACAAATTAGTGTGCGAAGGAAGACTAGGGTCCAGGCACAATGGCATCAAAAAAAAATATTCCTCAACACATGACCAATTAGTGTGCAAAAGAAGACTAGGGTTCAGGGACAATGACATCCACGCAAACCAATTAATGATACGAATCAAAAGAAAATATGCGGAAAATGTCAGATGAAATTCAAAAGCACAACAAAAGTTAAAAATTCAAATAGTTAGCTGATATTTTGCAAATCATGAATCGGAATAGTTTGAAGAGAAAGTGAAAGAAGATTTTGATGTAAACAATAGATTCTCTTTATCACATTTCAAAAAGATCACCACTCCATGCAACCACCTTGCAACATGCAACTATTTGCATTGAAATAGTACTTTGAAGCCTTATCACAAACCATTGTTGATCCACATTAATTAAAAAGAAAAGAGAAACAAAAGCTCCCACTATGCGTGGGATCTAGGGAAGGTTCGGGCCCACATCCTCATACTACTGGATTGGGGTAATCTGATCTGGGCATTAGATGAAGCAGATAAGAAGGAAGAGGCTAAGTAATGTTTATTCTTCAATGTGGGTATGCTTTAGTATCCTACGTTATTTGAGTCACGGGTATTCAGTCATTACATCAAACACCTGCTAGGCAATGAAACAATACCCAGCTTTGGTCAGTCACCAGTGCAGTACCCAAAAATCCCATTCACAAACAAAAGCAACCTAATTACAGTTACACAAAGAATCAAATGAATAATACTATATGAAGCAATAAAACAACAGCACTAAAGTTAGACAAAGATCAAGACTTTTATCACAAGCAGGCAGCATGATAGGGATTTCCCCTTTTTTTTCTCTTTCTCCTGTCAAATGAAAGCAAATTTGGTCTAGCAAATCGAAATTATTAGTGGGAGAGAGAGAGAGACCAGCACTCAGTGGGTTTGAAGTTTGAATCCATAATAATCGGTCACCAAGGTGATCAAGGCAAGGGAGTAGGGGAAGGGTAAGTCCAATGTGACAGAGGATTAATTGAGTACGAAGTATATAATTGATGCTGCCATAAAAAATGGTTGCACAGGAACTGAAAAGAGGATACCACGGCTGTCCTTCTTCGCTTAGGCCCTACACACAAGCACACACGTAAGCTAGGCCGGGGGTGACTCCGGCGAACCCCCTCCGGCGTGAGAGTAAGGTTAGTAGGTCAAGGAGATGATCAAAGTAGGGTAAACCCTTAGAGAGAGAGAGCTTGAGAGGAGAGAGAGAGAGTACATACACATGCAAAATGCAAAATGACTATTCACCTCTTTTATACTCCCAAGCCCCCATGTGCCTTGCACATGGGGGACACATGTCAATCATTTAAGAAAAATCCCCAACCAACTCCAAGTTAGTGGGATTTCACTGTTCACCTTGTCACATCAATCATACATCAAGTACGGCTAGGGTTGGGCTCTCAGGCGCCATTTGAAACGTAGTTGGAAAAGGGCCATCAACAAACGTCGCCCAAGCGACAATCACGGGTAAGAGGCGACATTACCCATGTCGCCCCAAGCCAACTGCCTGCACGAGGCGGGCTTTCGCCTTTGTGTCTTACCCTAATGCTTTCTTGTCCTCCTATCCTACTTCTCGCATAGCCTTCCCTTTATGACCAGTCAAATTCTAAAGCGGCATCTCACCCTTGTCGCCCAAGTCTCCCTAAGTCGCATAGATCTCCAAGGCCGCCCATGGGTCATGGTCGCACTGCATGGCTTGGGCCAGGTAGTTCCGGCCATGACTAGTTACTGGGCCTAACCTTAGTCACGGGGCCCAATCCATTTTCCATAGTCGCATCAGAAGCCCCCAAGTTTGAGCCTTGGACTATTTATGGTCCAGGCGAGAACTTTCACAGCCGCCCATGGGATGCCACCGTTCTACGCCCTTATTGGCGAGAAATGAGGCTCAAGTGACACCTGCACGACACGTGTCAGCTTGGGGCCGACTCGGATGGGTCAGTTAAGCAGAGCCGTACAACCTCCCCCCCTAGGAATTCGTGTCGACCTTTCCATTAATACAAGCAATAATGGGGGAAATTTCAAAAATCAAACCCTCTTAAATATCCCTTGAAAACCTCCCCAAAACCTTTCCACTCCCGTTACTTAGGAGATTAAAAACCCTCCTCCACATCCATTCCACACACCCTTGTCAACTTTATCCCTTACTTCCAGAGACCGTCGGTGCTCCAATTTCTGGCGATCGTCCTTCCGTATACCTCAAACAATCCTTTCACTTCATTTGGGTTTCCCCAGGTTCCATCCACAATCACACCTTCACTACCGGCCGATTCGAGGCATATTCGAGGGAAACCGGTGGCGTACAGGGCTTTTCATTCCTCTTGCCGACTATTTCTTCAAGCTTTCCTTCCTTTCTGCAAATATCCAGGTATTTATTTCAAATTTTGAATTCTCGCTTGAATTCTCGCTTGAGTTCTCGCTTGAGTTCTCACTTTTTCCTGTCCCACACCATGGCTAGTACAAAATCACTTTCTAAAATGGCCAAATTTGGCCAAAGCAAAATAAGTGGGGGGTTTTATAGAAAAGAGATAGGGACATGGGCCCGAATCTCGCTCGGGGATCTCAGTTTCATGCTTAGGCGGCATGGAGCGAATGCCGCCATTTTGAATGCCTTAGAAATTAGGGGTCCCCCTTTATTGCACGAATCTGCTCCCATGCACATTTTCTACACAACTTTTGCACTCTGCACTTACATCTGCGACTTCTATCTTCCTTTCCCCGAAACTGAATTTTCTGACACTGACTATCCCGCAGCCCCCAATTTACGTAGTCGTCACTTCTATCCACAGGTCATGTCTTCCTCCAACTCAACCTCCAGCCATGATGTCTCGGATACCTTGGCGGCTGAGACTTCAGCGCGACCGCCTATCTCGCAGGGTTCTTCCAACCCTGAGGTCGCCAGATCTAGCAGCTCTTCTTACACAGATTTCCAAACTCATTATCATGTTAAGTATGGAATTAACCCCGATATTTACCATGTAGAGCCATACATAGGAGACTTATCTCTTGCCGCTATGCGGCATAGGAATGACGGTGTCATTGTTTACCCCTCCCAATTAGAGGTCGGCCTACGGATTCCCATTGATCCTTTCATTGTAGCCGTTTTATTCAACGCTCACACAGCTATTGGTTACCTCCACCCCAATGCTATTAGGGTCCTTACATGTTACCTAGTGATCTGCAGGGCTTTGAAACAGGAACCCTCCATTGAAGCGCCCCGAACCGAAGACCTACTTGGCTTCACATTCGGAACACTTTCGAAAGACACCTTGTTTAAAAAAAAATTTGAAATGTTCTTTCAAAATGTACTATTCAAACCTGTTTACTTTAAAGCATTCTTATAAAAAAAATACTAACTTTAAACCATTCCCCTTAAAAAGCCTACTTAAGGTTTTACAAACCAACATACTCTCTTTTACAAACCAAGGAACAAAGTCCCATATATACAATATATACAATCTCAAAAGAGTTTCCAAATTTCAAACAACATTTCAAGTCTAAAAACTACCCCTTGGTTTACATTTACATAATGTAACCAACATACCATACCTTGCACAAAATATCCCAACTCGGCGTCCTCACGTGATCAATGTGGCCTAGCCCCAGGCTCTCCTCTATCTAAGAAAGCAATAAAAGGACGGGGTGAGAAAAATCCCCGCAAGTTGTTATGCATGTAACAAGATGAGGCACTCATAATACTAAAGTATATAACCACCATATCATCATATATATATCACATTCTTATCATCACAAAGAAAGATATATACATAAACACATAAGTGCGAAATAGTAACACTGAAAAGGATACAGAGCCAAGGTTTAATCCTCAAAAGGATATCACGATCCAAGCAGCATCATCCGCTGAAGAAACAGTTCCGGAACCAATTTATAATAACCATAACCAACAGGACTATGACACAAAGTCATATCCAAATAGTGC
The DNA here is from genome assembly GCA_022495995.1 of Adenophora triphylla var. japonica. Classification (NCBI taxonomy): domain Eukaryota; kingdom Viridiplantae; phylum Streptophyta; class Magnoliopsida; order Asterales; family Campanulaceae; genus Adenophora; species Adenophora triphylla. Next base: position 41,131 of record JAFEMH010002682.1, read on the forward strand.
AACTAGACTACTTCTTGAGCTAGTTCACTACCCCCAAACCATGGCCTATGGCTGGGCAAACAGGGAACCAGTGTACGGACTATAACGAAATCGGCTCAGGTGCCATTATAGTCCCGTAACACTGCCCAATTCAAGCACCATCTGGACTTGAATTAAAAGCACAGTACCTCGTACTTGCTTACAATCACCGATGATTCCAAAGTAGGGAATCATACTCATATAACATATTACCATGATATATAAATGATAACAAGTATCCATGAACACTAGAACTAAGGCTAAACAACCCTTGAACCAATTAAACTTAGAATTCCAAAGTAGGGAACCCTGATCACACACATCATAAAGATGACAGACCTTTATCAAAAGTGCAACACCTTTTGTCTACACCTTCATAACACATTCACGGATGTAATCACAATCATCAATCATGTATATGAATTCATGTAAGGCACAATATATAACAAATGAGCCCTACATATTCAATATACAACAATTAATAATCTTTATAAAGGTTCAAGTTCAAATTTCAAATTTGGATTCATTTAGGTGAAGCCACCATTCAAGAATGCCAAGCATTTTCCAAGCAATATTAAACCCCTTCTACAATTTCATTTTTAATCAAATAAAACATCATTGCATAGCTAAATTGTTCTACTTTAATCTTGGGTGAAGAGGGTTCATTGATATCCTGATTAAATTAGGTTTCTAGGCCTTGAAAAAAACTTTAGAGTATGCAGGGCAGGGCACGACTCGTGCCCATTGACACCCCCACCAGAACCAGGCGTCCCTACTAGGCACGACTTAGGCATATTCCCAGGGGACGACTCGTGCACCACTCGTGCCCCAGGGCACGAGTCGTGCCCTGTGCCCAGAAACACACACTTCAGCACAACATCAGCAACCCATTTCCCAATTGTCCGATACCCATTTGTACTCTGTTTTAAGGACATAGAAATGGTTACTAAACTGAACTAAAACTACAATCAAACCATTTCATACCCTTTCCATTACAAAACAACACTCACCCATATCAATTTATTACTAAATTTTGTTCCCTTTACCATGCAACCATTTCACACTATGAATATCATAATATACAATTTTCCCCCATACTCTTTCCATCACCATAACACCCCCATGACCACTTACCATTTCCAAGCTTTTGAGTTCAAGGAAACTAGCTCCCAAAACACCCAAAAATCATTTTCTTTCACAAGACATTCACTAAAATCAGTAAATGAACAATTAATTGAAGAAATCATAACAACTTACCCAAATAGTGAAAAATGAAATATTTTATTGACCGGATGGATTCGCTCCCCTCGCCGCCACGATCGAGAATCCGCGATTTATTTTGAAAATGAAAAGGTATTGAAGAGGCTAGAATTTTTATAAGGGTTAACCTAGGTTTTGTTCTTCCATGGATTTTGGAGAAGAAGGAGTACTGAGATAGAGAGAAAATGAGGTTTAATCATTTTACTTCCAAGGATAAATGTTAACACTTTCATCTAAGCTCCTCAAGATTAGTACCCACTTAACTAACAACCTTAACTATACATTTTGACCCCCAAAGCACCTTAATATAATAGGTTCATTTCAATTATTATTTTAACTATTATCCTTCACCACACCACTTTATCTTTATTTCCTATAGGCCCTTAATTATTAATATTAACCCCTAGCTATCCTAATTTCACATATTTTATCAACACATAATTAAACACATAAACTTAACAAATAGCACAAATGACACAAAATGATATACTACCACCCCAACCCCACAGGTTCAACAAGTGCTAAATTAGTGTCTAGGATTAGGGCCGTGACAATCACTCCCCCTAAAAGAAAATTCGACCCGAATTTTAACTCGACTTACCATGAAGATCGAACAACCAAGGGTATTTTTGCTCCATTTCCTCCCGGAGCTCCCAAGTGGACTCTTCCACGTCGTGATTCCTCCAAACAACTCTCACCAGAGGAATACTCTTATTCCTTAATTCTTGCACCTTAGTATCAATAACTTGAACAGGCTGTTCCACATAGAACATATCTGGCTCTATATCCTCCGAAATCCCAGGCAACACATGAGAAGGATCATAAACATACTTCTGAAGCATTGACACATGAAACACACTATGCATCTTCCCAAGAGATGAAGGTAAAGCAAGACGATACGCAAGATTGCCCACTCGTTCTAAAATCTCAAAAGGGCCCACGAACCTCGGAGCTAACTTACCCTTCTTGCCATATCTCTTAATTCCTACCTTAGGAGACACTCGCAAGAACACCAAGTCTCCTTTCTGAAATTCAAGGTCTCGTCTCCTCTGATCCGCATAACTTTTCTGTCTACTTTGGGCGGTAGTCAATCGATTCCGGATGATCTTGACTTTCTCCACTGAATCTCGAACCATAGCAATACCCCAAATTTTTGCTTCACCCACTTCATCCCAACAAATCGGAGACCTACACTTCCTTCCATACAAAGCTTCATAAGGAGCCATCTCAATACTCGATTGATAACTATTGTTGTACGAAAACTCGACAAGAGGCAAATGAACGTCCCAAGAGTCTGAGAAGTCAACGGAACAAGCTCGCAACATGTCTTCAAGAATCTAAATTGTCCTCTCGGATTGGCCGTCAGTCTGAGGGTGGAATGCTGTACTGAACCTCAACTCTGACCCCAAAGCTTTTTGTAACGTCTGCCAGAATCTCGAAGTAAAGCGAGGATCACGATCTGACACAATACTAACTGGAATCCCATGCAATCTCACTATCTCGAACATATATAACCTTGCAAGCCTCTCCATCGAATAGCTTATCTCAATAGGTAAAAAATGAGCGGACTTAGTCAACCTGTCTACAATCACCCAAACTGCATCATGTTTCTGACTCGTTCGAGGAAATCCCGTGACAAAATCCATGGTAATATGCTCCCACTTCCACTCCGGAATCTCTAACGGCTGAAGTAACCCGGCGGGTCTTTGGTGTTCCGCTTTTACTTGCTGACATGTCAAACACTTGGACACATAATATGCTATTTCCCTCTTCATGTTATTCCACCAAAAATGTTGTTTCAAATTTTGATACATTTTAGTACTCCCGGGATGAATGGTATACTTGGATTTATGGCCTTCATCTAAAACTTGATGTTTCACTTCTTCAACATTAGGCACACACAATCGACCTCTATATTTCAACACTCCCTCGGGACTAAGAGAAAACTCTTTAAATTTTCCATCCACAATCTGATCCACCACCTTCTTCAACTCCATATCACCAATTTGACCTTCCTTTATGAGTTGGATCAATCTTGGTAAGGCACTCATACTTGCAAAGATAGCACCATGCCTAGACTCTCGGGGAAACCAATCCCTAGCATCTTCCAACATCTTCCATTCCCGAACCATCAATGAAGCCACATACGATTTCCTAATAATAGCATCCGCCACAACATTAGCTTTTCCCGGGTGATAAGAAATGGTACAATCGTAATCCTTTAACAATTCCATCCACCTTCTTTGCCTATTGTTCAACTCCTTTTGCGAGAAAAGATATTTCAAACTTTTGTGGTCCGTGAAAATTTCAAACATGGCTCTGTAAAGATAATGCTTCCATTTGTGCAATGCGAAGACAATAGCGGCAAGCTCCATATCATGAGTCGGGTAATTCTATTCACAAGAGGTCAACTTCCTAGAGGCATAAGCAATAACCTTCCCATTTTGCATTAACACGCATCCCAAACCTTCCTTCGAAGCATCACAGTAAATAACCAGCCCATTGTTCCCATTTGGTAAAACAAGGACAGGTGCCGATGTCAATTTCCTATTCAATTCCTCGAAACTAGTTTGACACTTCTCATTCCACACAAACGGTATATTCTTCTGAGTCAACTGAGTCAATGGAGTAGCAATCTTGGAAAACCCTTTTATGAATCTTCTATAATAACCGGCCAACCCTAGAAAACTTTGAATCTCGGTAACGGATTCCGGCCTTTTCCAACTAACCACGGCTTCAATCTTAGAAGGATCAACTGCAATTCCGCCCTTTGAAACAACATGGCCTAGGAAAGAAACCTCCTCAAGCCAAAACTCACACTTACTAAATTTAGCAAATAACTGCTTCTCCCGGAGTATCGTCAAAACCATTCTCAAGTGTTGTTCATGTTCCTCTCAAGACATAGAATAGACGAGAATATCATCGATAAACACCACAACAAAAGTATCGAGATAAGGCTTAAAAACTCGATTCATCAAGTCCATGAAAACAGATGGAGCATTCGTTAAACCAAAAGGCATGACAAGGAATTCGAAGTGACCATACCGAGTACGAAAAGCTGTCTTGGAAACATCCTCGGGATGAACTTTCAGATGATGGTACCCACTTTGCAAATCAAGCTTAGAAAAGACGGTCGCGCCTTGCAACTGATCAAATAGGTCATCAATATGAGGTAAAGGATATTTGTTCTTTACCGTCACTTGATTCAACTGTCGGTAATCAATACAAAGCCTCAACGACCCATCTTTCTTTCTAACAAACAATACCGGAGCTCCCCACGGTGAGACACTCGGTCAGATGAATCCCCGATCAAGCAACTCCTGCAACTGAGCTTTCAACTCTTTCAATTCAGCTGGAGCCATTCTATAGGGGGCCTTAGATATCGGAGTTGTACCCGGAATCAATTTTATCCCAAATTCTATCTCTCTATCCGGAGGCATCACATACTCGTAAGAGAATACATCCGGAAACTCCTTAACTATTGGTACCTTCCCTAATTCAGGCAACTCTTTAGTAGTATCTAAGAAACTAGCCAAGAATCACGTACAACCACGAATCAACAACTTTCTAGCCTTCACATAAGAAATGACACGAATAGTCCCAACCGAAGGAATAGCCTCAAAAATAAACTTAGGCGTATTCGGAACTGAAAAAGTAACGACCATCTTATGACAATCGACTAAAGCATGATATTTGTTTAGCCAATCCATAAAATAACATCAAAGTCATGCATGGGCAATACTACCAAGTCAGCAGGTAATACACGATCACAAATATGCACATCACAGGCGAGTAACACCTCATCAGTTACTAAACACTCTCCTATCGGAGTTGACACTTCTAGCATATAAGGCATAGAATCCACAGGAACAGGAAATTTCGATGCAAAATGCATGGACACATACGAATGAGATGAACCGGGGTCTATTAGTGTACGTGCTCTCATACTTGCTATAGAAATAATACCTCCGATGACGTTAGAGGAATCTGCCGCTTGTTGTTGATTCACCGCAAAGACCCGACCCTGAACCTTAGGCCGCCCCGAAGAATCTCTCTTCTGCCCCTGAGAAGTCCCGGCTCCACCCCCGGATGGTTGCTTCTTTGCCTTTGGACAATCCTTTTGGAAATGTCCCAACTGTCCACAATTCAAACACTTACCCTGTTTCTTCCAACAATGCTCCTCAATATGCCCTTCCCTCTAACAATAACTGCAAACCTTCTTTGGTACATTCCCTGAAATAGAACCCTGTCTTCGAACACCAGGTTGACCTTGTGGCTGCCCTCTCACTTGTGATGACGGACCTTGTCCTCCTCTACTATCTCGACCTGGCTGTTGGTTTCTAAATTGTCCTCCTTGTCTTCCCGTACCTACTACTTCCGACTTCCGCTTGTGCTCTTCGATGTCATGCTCTACATGGTACGCCCGATCCACGGAATCTTGAAAATTTTGAAACTTGTGGGATACTAACTGAGTACGGATCACTGTCTTTAAGCCTCTCACAAATCTCATAGCCTTCTTCTCTTCGGTCGCCACCAAATGAGTGCAATATCTCGCTAACTCAGTATACTTGGCCACATACTGAGCCACTGTCAATACATTCTGCTCCAGGTTAAGAAATTATATCTCCTTCTTATCTTGATCCACCGTCGGAATAAAGTGCTCCTTAAACTTCCTTATAAAATTTTCCCAATTGTACGAAACATGAGCTTCATCCCAACTTGCTTTTAAGGTCCTCCACCAATGCTCCGCCGCACCAGAAAACTTGTAAGATGCAAATCTAACTCGTTCTTCTTCGGTACACCTCAACACATCAAAGATTTTCTCCATTGCTTCAATCCATCTTTCCTCCTTTAACACATCCGGCTCACCTGCATACCCGATAGGTTTAAGTTTCAAAAACTGATCCAATCCAACCCTTGGAGCTGCTTGTTCTCCTTGTTGTCTTTAGTCATTCATGGCCTTCATAGCCGCTTCTAAAATGCCTTGAAACATTTCCCGGGTCTCCTCTCGAACATTTCCCCGGCCTAAGGGTCCGGTCAAATCATCTTCTGTCCCTGCCATAAGGATGTAATACCTGCAAGAGACATTTAACGTCACTCACTCAATCCATATTACCCCCCCTAGGTCACGTAGTCATTCTAGACTATCTAAACCTAAGGCTCTGATACCAACTGAAGCGCCCCGAACCGAAGACCTACTTGGCTTCACATTCGGAACACTTTCGGAAGACACCTTGTTTAAAAAAAAAAATTCGAAATGTTCTTTCAAAATGTACTATTCAAACATGTTTACTTTAAAGCATTCTTATAAAAAAAATACTAACTTTAAACCATTCCCCTTAAAAAGCCTACTTAAGGTTTTACAAACCAACATACTCTCTTTTACAAACCAAGGAACAAAGTCCCATATATACAATATATACAATCTCAAAAGAGTTTCCAAATTTCAAACAACATTTCAAGTCTAAAAACTACCCCTTGGTTTACATTTACATAATGTAACCAACATACCATACCTTGCACAAAATATCCCAACTCGGCGTCCTCACGTGATCAATGTGGCCTAGCCCCAGGCTCTCCTCTATCTAAGAAAGCAATAAAAGGAAGGGGTGAGAAAAATCTCCGCAAGTTGTTATGCATGTAACAAGATGAGGCACTCATAATACTAAAGTATATAACCACCATATCATCATATATATATATCACATTCTTATCATCACAAAGAAAGATATATACATAAACACATAAGTGCGAAATAGTAACACTGAAAAGGATACTGAGCCAAGGTTTAATCCTCAAAAGGATATCACGATCAAAGAAGCATCATCCGCTGAAGAAACAGTTCCGGAACCAATTTATAATAACCATAACCAACAGGACTATGACACAAAGTCATATCCAAATAGTGCAACTAGACTACTTCTTGAGCTAGTTCACTACTCCCAAACCATGGCCTATGGCTTGGCAAACAGGGAACCAGTGTACGGACTATAACGAACTCGGCTCAGGTGCCATTATAGTCCCGTAACACTGCCCAATTCAAGCACCATCTGGACTTGAATTAAAAGCACAGTACCTCGTACTTGCTTACAATCACCGATGATTCCAAAGTAGGGAATCATACTCATATAACATATTACAATGATATATAAATGATAACAAGTATCCATGAACACTAGCACTAAGGCTAAACAACCCTTGAACCAATTAAACTTAGGATTCCAAAGTAGGGAACCCTGATCACACACATCATAAAGATGACAAACCTTTATCAAAAGTGCAACACCTTTTGTCTACACCTTCATAACACATTCACGGATGTAATCACAATCATCAATCATGTATATGAATTCATGTAAGGCAAAATATATAACAAACGAGCCCTACATATTCAATATACAACAATTAATAATCTTTATAAAGGTTCAAGTTCAAATTTCAAATTTGGATTCATTTAGGTGAAGCCACCATTCAAGACTGCCAAGCATTTTCCAAGCAATATTAAACCCCTTCTACAATTTCATTTTTAATCAAATAAAACATCATTGCATAGCTAAAGTGTTCTACTTTAATCTTGGGTGAAGAGGGTTCATTGATATCCTGATTAAATTAGGTTTCTAGGCCTTGAAAAAAACTTTAGAGTATGCAGGGCAGGGCACGACTCGTGCCCCAGGGCACGACTCGTGCCCATTGAAACCCCCACCAGAACCAGGCGTCCCTACTAGGAACGACTTAGGTATATTCCCAGGGGACGATTCGTGCACCACTTGTGCCCAGGGCACGAGTCGTGCCCTGTGCCCAGAAACACACACTTCAGCACAACATCAGCAACCCATTTCCCAATTGTCCTATACCCATTTGTACTCTGTTTTAAGGACATAGAAATGGTTACTAAACTGAACTAAAACTACAATCAAACCATTTCATACCCTTTCCATTACAAAACAACACTCACCCATATCAATTTATTACTAAATTTTGTTCCCTTTACCATGCAACCATTTCAAACTATGAATATCATAATTTACAATTTTCCCCCATACTCTTTCCATCACCATAACACCCCCATGACCACTTACCATTTCCAAGCTTTTGAGTTCAAGGAAACTAGCTCCCAAAACACCCAAAAATCATTTTCTTTCACAAGACATTCACTAAAATCAGTAAATGAACAATTAATTGAAGAAATCATAACAACTTACCCAAATAGTGAAAAATGAAATATTTTATTGACTGGATGGATTCGCTCCCCTTGCCGCCACGATCAAGAATCCGCGATTGATTTTGAAAACGAAAAGGTATTGAAGAGGCTAGAATTTTTATAAGGGTTAACCTAGGTTTTGTTCTTCCATGGCTTTTGGAGAAGAAGGAGTACTGAGATAGAGAGAAAATGAGGTTTAATCATTTTACTTCCAAGGATAAATGTTAACACTTTCATCTAAGCTCCTCAAGATTAGTACCCACTTAACTAACAACCTTAACTATACATTTTGACCCCCAAAGCACCTTAATATAATAGGTTCATTTCAATTATTATTTTAACTATTATCCTTCACCACACCACTTTATCTTTATTTCCTATAGGCCCTTAATTATTAATATTAACCCCTAGCTATCCTAATTTCACATATTTTATCAACACATAATTAAACACATAAACTTAACAAATAGCACAAATGACACAAAATGATATACTACCACCCCAACCCCACAGGTTCAACAAGTGCTAAATTAGTGTCTAGGATTAGGGTCGTGACATCCGTCCCCTTGCTTGTCCACTTATTCGATGGTTACACGGCCGTTTCTCAGCGGGAAGGTATCATCGAAAATCGCCTTTCCATCAAATATAAAAAACCTAGGCTCTTGACCCCTTTGCCTCGGAATGTTCACAATTGGCAATCCAACCCTCTTTTAATTACATCTCGCGTAGGCTGGACCCATCCCTGCGACATTGGCGACATCTACCCGAAAATTGAAACCTGCAACGCCCTAGTTTCCGGCGACACTAGGCTGAAAGAGAAAATTTTTAAGGTTCTAGAAGATGCAACCGACACAAGGTTGGCCTTATTCTCGTGGCGGGATATTTTATCTCGCCCTTCCCTACTTAGACAAGTTGGCCTTCCTGACTATCGTTACCCAGATAATGAGCCCCTCTTAACCATAACTCAACCCGATCCATATCCCAGCTGGGATCTCCACTACGGAAACTATTTTGCCGCTGAGTGCGGACCTTGCCAGCTAAAAGGTCGCTGCTGCAAGACTATGTATGATGTTCTAAGTATGTTTCTCGCCTCTGTCTTATACCTCTTACTTTACTTCTCTTCTTTCCTTTTACTAAAAGTTTCACTTTAATACAGGATTTCGACTGATGGATGTATCTGACAGATGCGCTGCTGCTGCAAAATCTGACAGTCGACGAAAGCGACTTACCGATGCTCGCCAAACCGACCTATCGAAGACTGCGGAACTAGAGCTCCCAATTTCTCTGCACGGGGATGATTCGGAGGCGATTGCCCGCGAGAAAGCCGCGGTTGCCATCGAGAAAGCCACATGCCACGTTAGAAAATCCAGCAGGGCCAAAACCCCAATGCGGTCATCCACCTTTCACTAAGAGATGAAGAGATGGAAGTGGAGAATGTAGAAAAAGAGACTGAGGTAGCCGTTGAAGAGTCCATCCCGCCGGCCGTCTCCCCCCAGCCCGTTGGTTCTCGTCCCCACAAAAGGGGCCGCACTGAGGAAGATCCCGAGGCCATGGAAGAGGTTTCAACAGAAGCTGAAGTCCAACCCGTGAGTTGGCTGCGGGAAGGGTTCGAGATGCCTTCTGATCGAGATGGATTTTATGACTTAAGTGTGGAGATCGCCTCCGTTCCCAAGCTAACAGGCTTTGATATTCATTCTCGTGACCCTGACAACAGTCTCATCAGTGCCGGCATTATTGAGCGCACAGGTGACAAGGCGGCAATAGACGAAGTCGTGGAGAAGGACATTGACCTGTCCCTAAACTTTGCCGGCCTTCAGATCTGTGGGGTAAGCATTGTCGCTTCTTATTTTACTTAATCTTTATCGCTCTTCTTAAGGTGCTAATTCTCTTCCCGTAATCCTTACAGATCACGAGTACCTTGCATGGGATTAGGAACAAATACAATCGCTTCGTTCGCGAGAATGAAAAACTGGAGAAATCTCGCAAACGGTTTCTAGGGGAGAAGGAAAAGTATAAGAACAGGTGTGTTGAAATGGAGAGGGAGTTAGAAGCTCTTCAAGGTGAGAAGCTAAAGATGGATGAGGCCCTTAAAGCTGGCGAGAAAAAGAGAAGGAGTTGAATGACGAGATCTCTACCCTAAATCTGCAGTCGGAAGAAAAGATTAAGGCCTTAGAGGTCGATAATCTAAGCAAAGGCGGCTTCCAATGCTGAGCTGGTCAAGGAGATTGCCGCGAACAAAGAGAAGGCAGAGGCCGACGCCATGGATATGTATGACAAAGCTTTACTCCACGCTATGCGGGCAGCTGCGGCGAGCTCAGAGGATATTCCCGCCATCAATGCTGATCTTCTCGCCAAATGGGGTCGGGAATCAAGAAATATGAAAATATTCTAATTATGAAATGTGCAGGGCTGGTATTTTTACATGAAATTTCTAGCCAACCTTCCAACAACATAGAGGAAGAATGAAGGGAATATGTTTGCGAGGTCAATCTATTTTTCTCGAGAAATTTGCTCTTCAGGCACTTGAACCGGCTTGGATCACATCTAGACAAATAGAAGCAGGTCGACGGGCAATGACACGAAATGCGCGCCATGGTGGAAAGGTCTGGGTACTCCCGGGAATAGATCCAGTGGAGACGGGGTGGGGCCTGTAGCTTAGAGGATTAGAGCACGTGGCTATGAACCACGGTGTCGGGGGTTCGAAACCCTCCTTGCCCAGACCCTTCCCAAAAGGGCCCCTGCTGGGGGCCCGAGAATCATCTTGAAAATCAAAAAATATGATTATCTGCGGTTGGGCTATGACGAATGTAAGTTTTGCAACAGCATATCTACAGCGACTTTTGCCGCCAAGGTCATTCCTTAGTTCCTTATGACGCTCACGAGCTTCGTGCCTTGGCTTTGGAAGACAAACTCTTGGGAAAACTAGCTTGGGTGCCTTCTCCAGTGGTTGACAAGGACGCCCTAACGATGTGGGTAGACCTGATAGGCGAGAAAGCCAAAGCCCTCCAAGATGCCAAAGAAGCTGCTTGTGCAGCCCTTCGCGCTGCCAAAGCCGCTTCCAGCGAGAATCAAGCTTCTGCCTCCTGAAAACATTGCTCCTGGTTTGAAACAGTTTGCTTCAAAACAATCATAATTCTGGTTTGTGGTGTGTACTAGACAATTTTAATCTTTCTGCTTTCTAAACTTTGGCTTTATTGCTTTTGGGGAATGTCGCGGTTTGCGACTTAAACATTGGAACTTTGCTTTTGACATGGTGTCGCGGTTTGCGACTTAGACATTTTTTGACATGATTTTTGTGGGATCGCGGTTTGCGAGTTTATGCTTTGTCCTAATGTCGCGGTTTGCGACTTGCACCTTTCTTTATTTTCTGCCTCTATGCATGATTTCTTTAATTCTTGCTCTGCTATACTTTAGGTGTCGTAAATGGCGACTTTACTTTTAACTACCTTTCTCGCATGACTGTTTTGATGCCCACCTTGGCGATCTGGATGTCGTCATGCGACTTTAACTGTGTTTTAATTTTGCTTTGAATTCTTCTTTTAATATCTCTATTTTTGCTTCGATAGTTCATCGAAGACTCCCTTCCCTTTCTCTTATCTGTATACATACTACTCCCTCCAAAAGAGTGAGGCTTGTCTTTAGGCAGCCTTACTCAGTTGTTAGAGTTATAAGCGACATTCATTATGTGGCCAGACTCTTTTGACCGACATCTCGAACTGCCAACGTTTTAGATCAACTTTCACTTGTCGGCAACTGCCTTTCTTACGCGCCTGGAACCACTGTTTCCAGGACGCCGCGACTTGGATCCACTATCTCCAAGCCGCAATGTTTCGTCACCTGGAACCATCGTCTCCAAGATGTCGCGCCGAGAATTGTGTCGGGACCAACCGGCGAGAACTGTGCTGGGACCAACCGGCGGGAACTGTGCCGGGACTAATGTGAGTACCCCGACCCGAACTCGTGTTTTTGGGTCCGCTTTCCATGGTTGGCATTAATTTTGGGCTAATTTATTTGCTAACGTGCATTTTGGCCCTAAATTACCCATCCATTTGTTTGATCCATTGGGCTTGCCTTCCTGCGGCCCAATTTGTCATAAAGATGATCGGTATCATCCGACATAGGGCGACCCAAAGGCGGTTAACGCCCTATGTCATACAACATAAGACCTCCCATCAGCATGCCTATAAATAAAGGGCTTGGCTGATCATTTTAAGGGGGGGGATTTTGGCAAGTAGGGTAAACTCTGCTAAAATAGAGACTCACTCTCTTTCTCTCACACACACACACTCACCTCCCTCCTCATACATACACTCATCCAAGCCAAGATTCAAAGAAGAACCTCCTTTGTTGGTGTTTTAAAGGGGTGAACACCATAATATTGGTGCTTCTACCTTGTGGACTACAGTAGGTAGTCCCTAAACTCTCTCTCTCTCTCTCTGATTACTTCTTGCATTCTCATTTCTTTTTATTGCATGCTTATAGTGTTGAATAACATGTGAATATTTGGGATTTTGCATGACAAAGGTGGTGGAGATGTGAATCTTCAATATTCACATCTCCTCACCTCAGATCTGGACATTTAGTAGTCTTAGTTGCATTAAAGCTTGCATCTTGTTTACTTGTATTCGAGTTAGGAGGTGATGGCTACTTGATAATGGCCAAAAACATGTGGTTCATCACATTTGGCCATTAAAGCCATGTGATCCTCCCATAATACTCACGTAATATTGTTGTTATACTGTTTCCAGTTAGTATTGTAGCTTATATTCAAGTCTTGAGCAAGGTGGGATCAGTCTGCTGAAGGACACTGAAATAGGACACCTATGTCGGACGACACAGGACATCTAAAGGAGTCCTATGTCATACGACATAGAGCTCCCAGAAAGCTGTTTGGCTTTCAGTGACTTCAGATCTGTACAGATTGATCCTCTTTGTGCTTAAAGGCTGAGTTTAAGTATTTTTAGTTCATTTACCACTATTTAGGAAGCCTAAGATCCGTTTGGGTGTAACCCATTGATGGAGGCGATTTGTCGTGTGGCATGGATGGCCTTGGGTGTCCTATGCCATACGACATCCGTATCATTAAAGGTCAATCTTGACTTTGCTCACTCCAATCAACCCCAAACTGGTCTTAGACTCTGAATAGTGTATCTCCTTAGTTAAAATAGCATTGTTTTAATTCTAAAATAGCTTTGGTGTTGTAAGAGACAACCTGACCAGGATGTCTTATGTCGTCCGACATCCCTCTTCTGAGGAAGTCCTGTGTCGGACGACATCCGAGTTCCCTGGACAGACGGTCTCATCTCCTGCCTTGTAATGCAAGTCTTCGTTTGTAAGGGTGTGGCCCCCTTTCATGGTTCACAAGTTGTATTCAGATTCAATGCCATCAATGAATTCCAAATTTGCATGCCTTGTTTGATTGACACAAATTGCACACACTTTGAATGATTATGATTGTCCAAGGTTTGATTGAAAGTCTCGAAAGAGGCGATGTGGGTGAGCTCTATATTCTCTTCCCACATCGTAACTTGACCCCCGAACCCATTTTCTCATTTCCGAAGGTTTTTCAATATTTTCCTTAAAAACGGCGTGGCGACTCTCAAAAAAAAAAAAAAAGGTCAAAACATAATTAAATTAACAAAAAAATTTCGGAGGGCGTTCATTCAGTGGCGACTCCGCTGGGGAATTTGTTGAAAAGCTTTTATTTTTAAAAAATAAGAAAAAAAAAAGAGTGATGCTTGGTATATAGGTGGAAACCACTAAATTTCCTGTATCGCTTCCTAACCCGGGGCTTGGGATAAATTGTGGTCTAACAATCCCACGTACCGGTATCATTCTTCTTTTTTTTTTTTTTTGAAAAAAGAGAAAAAGCTTTTCTTAAGAGGGTCTAACTTCTTTAAATCAACTTGGACAATTTTTTCATTCTCCTTGTGTGTGATTTGTGTCATTTTGTGTGCTCTTATGTGCCTTGCCATGATTTTGTGCCTACATGTTTTATATGCCTTGATATGATGGTATTTCGGTGTTGGGGCTTCCCCCTTGTGCTGCTTGCTTGGCTCTGTTGGTGAGAACTTCTGTGTCGGACGACATCCCCTTCCTGGGATGTCCTGTGTCGGACGACATAGGAAGGCAGTGCAGGGACAATTTCAGTTGATCAGTTGGACAGGGCAGAGCAATTCTGAGATGCAGTTGCTGGTGATTACTTGACATTTGGGGCAATCCCCTTTTGTCGTGCTTTGGACTCGTTCTTTTTCCTTTTTGCATACTCATTGCATTTTGAAAAAAAAAAAGGAAAAAAATCTTTTTTACAAAAAAGGCAAAAAAAATATTTTCCTAGAAGATACCTTCACACTACTCGCACGCTACTCGCACATAGAGTTAGAACCCAGGAGTGTACGGACGGCATCGCGGACAGTGACGTGTTTCGCTTACGCTTGAGTGCCTAAAGTCCTCCCAGCCTATAGACTAGGAGCCAACACTTGTCCGTGACACACTTTCTACCGTGACCGGTTGGTTTTTGGCAAAATACTTTTCAAAACATTTTTCAAACTCGGTTTTCAAAATTTTCTCACAAAGTCTGAGTCATACTTCGTCTCCAAGGTCTTGGCATACTCTCCTTCTTCATGATGAAATTACGACATAACTCAACGTGAGTACATGTCAAAGCTTTGACATGTCTCGACGTGGGTACATGTCGATTTCTTGACTTGGCTTCGCAAGAGGTCATGACGCGCTTTCGACATGTGCTAACGCGAGATCATGTCGATTTCTTGACACGTGCTAACGGGAGGCTATGCCGAAAATTTGCCATAAAGCGACGAGAGGACATGCCAGATTTCCGACTCGAAGTGAGGAGAGGTCATGCCAAATTTTTTCCAGGATTTTACCTGGAAATTGCGGTCTCGTACATTCAAATGTACTTTCGACCCTCTCTCCTCCCGAGTCTAGACGTTTTGACTTAGACTTGGTTTTGAAAATCTCGAGTTTGACTTGTTTTGACTTGTATGCCCATAGGTCCGTTTTGCTTTTTGATTGGTGGGTTCCACGTGCCCTATAGGACCTCTGTCGGGATTGTCCGTCCCGGAGGTGCAATACAGGTGGAATACAGGGGGTCTATAGACGTAGTGATGGAACCCACTAGTCCAGGAATAGTGTAGACTGCGAAAAAGAAGGTGTCCCCCTTTTCCAACCATTCTTAGGATTAATAAAAATCATTTTTATTTAAAATATTTTAAATAAAGCATATGCATGAGTCCGTCCTAAGCCTATCCTCTCCCCTACCTAAAACAGTTCTCTCCGCCTTTCAGCGAGCAAGTATTGGGTCAGAGTTCCGGGTGGTCGGTTAATCAGTTTTTCTCCAGTCAGGGATTCGTTTCCAGCAGTCTCAGAGATGGCAGATTCACAAGTTTCAGCGGGTTTGGGTTAGAATGCGTTTGTTGATCCAGCTCAGGGTCAGAATGTCAGTCAAGGTGTTGGGCCGGATCAAGGTCAGAATGTGGGGGAGAATGTCGAGGACCCTGAATTTGGATCCCCTCTCAGCCTTGAGAACAATGAACAAACCAATCCTCCCTGGTCCCACGTTAACATCTTCTTGCAAGAATATGAAGATCGCTACTTCTTGGAGGAAGGGAAAGCTGACACCGGAGAACTGGGGATATTCAGATCAAATCATGAGAAAATCATTTACACAAGATGGCTAGAGCACTCGAAAAGGATCGAACAAGAAAGCTTTAGGCGGGTACCTGTGTTAGGGCTTATTAGTAAGGAGGCTGAAGCATACCTTGAATTAATACACTTCTGCAAACTGGTCTTAGGGGAAGCCGAGTACAGTCCCGAGGGCAGTGAAGGTGAAGAATCGGAGGAAGAGGATTGCTTCCATATCTTGCCCACAGTCAAATACATGCCACCCCCTCTCACTCTTCCCCCGCAATTCCTGGGAGGAAAGGCTGAGTCGCAATTGCTGCTTCCAGCATTGGGGGCCTATGACAACTTTTGTGGTTGCACGCACCCATCCTCCCCTAATAGATATGATTGGCGCTCTCTCATAGCCAAAGTTTAGGTAGTATGGGATGACGATTCTGATAATAGTGATGACGGTGATGATGACGAGAGTGAAGAATCGATTGAAGCCCCAAATCCAGAACCAGTTTGGAATAATCATGTCAGGAATGACCTCATGGGTGCAAGGCATAATGGGTGGTTGTCAGTCAGCGACGATGAAGAGCCGCCAGAAAATGTGGATCAGATGCCAATGGAAACGGACCCCTACGAGGAATTCCTCTCAAGATGCAGCTGTGGTCAATGCCCGAATACTTCGGGGGATGAGGAACAACAAAGTCCATTTGAAGATCAATATGGATCTAAAATCCTGGAGCACAATGTTCCCTACAAAAACC
This sequence comes from Adenophora triphylla var. japonica, assembly GCA_022495995.1. Lineage (NCBI taxonomy): Eukaryota > Viridiplantae > Streptophyta > Magnoliopsida > Asterales > Campanulaceae > Adenophora > Adenophora triphylla. The sequence goes on from JAFEMH010002682.1 coordinate 58,006, forward strand.
TAGTGGGTGAATGGAGAAATTTCATTGAAGCGCTGGTCGAAAAGGGAGGTTTCCAGCAGCCAGCAGACGATGAATTCGTAAACGTCATTGGGTCTCTTTCTCCCTCCCCTAGCACTGATGGCATCACAACTATAAGAATCACTGCCGAGCCTCTCAAACACATCGAGTGCATGGAATCACTGAAGAGGGTTATGGATCTGGATGCCACTCCAGTCGCCTTCATACCCATGAACCCGCAAGATGCCTTCTTAAAAGCTTCTGCACCCGAAGAGGGACTCCGTGTACTCCTCATCTGGACTCAGATATACCGAGCCGCTGCGTCGAGCAGCGAAAAGAAGTGTTGTCTATCCTTCACTTGTGGCTGCCCCATTTGCAAAAGTGAAAGGGAAAAGGTGTATGATGAAATGGAGGCCGACAGTCAGAAAGTTGAAGAAGCTTCGGAGGATGACTATGTAACCAAGGACATGAAAGCCATGGATTTTTCTGGGGCTGAATATGTGGATGTCATGGAATTCAACACTGCTTACCATGCTTTGGGGAAGGGATTCTCGAACGTCCGATCCAAGCAGATAGTTGAAAATCTGTTAGAAACAGGGAGACTGACTCCTATCCTCCCCAATGAGAAAGTAACCATTGTCAGATCAAACCCGCCCGAAGGCAAAGCAACAATCCTTATCAGGATTACCAAAGAAGAGGTCACCTTCCCCGAATGCATCTTAGCTCTGAGAGAGGTCTTAGATACTGGCATGATGCCTGATGCACCTCCTACACAGAATGCCACAATCATCTCAAGCGCTGAGTATTACAAAAAGGAGCCAGAATTGCTGCCTAATGCCAAGGATGAAAAGGAAAAACCACCAAGCCCTGGGAGTGGTAGCTCCTGCTGTATGATAACCTTCACAGACCTTGATCTCCCTCAGTTCGGAGCTAATCATAATGAACCTCTCTTCATCACGGTCCAGCTGGACGAATGGCATCTTCCCAGGGTCTTAGTTGACAATGGGTCCGGAATGAACATCCTCCCAGCAAAGATCATGAGTTGGCTCGACGTCAAGTCTACAGATCTGAAACCTTCCTCCCTCACGGTTAAATCATATGACTCAACATCTCGTACGGTACTTGGGGTTGCTACTTTGAACCTGTGGTTTGGTAAGAAAACAATACCCATGGAATTCCAGGTCATTGATATCCCAATCACCTTTAACGCTCTGTTAGGGAGGTCGTGGCTGCATCAAATCAATGGGATTGCTTCAACCTTGCACCAGTGTGTCAAGTTTGTCCAAGACGGCGAGTTGACCATCATTTATGGGGATAGTTTTACCATCGAGGGCACCAATGATGAGGGGAGACCAGTAATGGAAATTAAGCATGATGAAGCCAACTTGATGTTGAGCGGTTTCAGGGTCTAGAGCCCAAAAGCCCAGATATGTACGATTGACCTAACAACCTCCTCTGATAAGATTCCTCCCGCTATGGTGATGATGAGGCGTATGAACTACATTCCGGGGCTTGGTCTGGGTAGATGACAGCAAGCTACCCACATGTTCGAGGAGTTGAAGCCGAAGAGAGATAAGGAAGGTTTGGGATATGTCGAGAATACCCCCAAAGACAAGGAGGCCGACAGGATTGAAGCCGCAGAAAAGAGAAAGGCTAGTACTGCTGGAAAGCCGTATGTCAAACCGAATCTCTATCCTTACCACCCCTCCTTGGAGAAGTACTTTGTTAGAGAAAAGGGCGATGATTTTGTGTGCCCCGAAGGTTGATTCGAGAAGATGAAAGAGAGGCTGGCGGTCATTAAGGACCTTACTTCAAAGGACAACCCTATCAAGGAGTTTATCATCAAAAAGCCTAACATTCCAGGGGTTGTTACCACTTTCGAGAGCCAGTATCATTTCTGGGGAAGTCCTAATTTTACTGACCAGTTCAAGAAGTTGTCTATGGTCAAGCCCATGATTGGGAAAGTCGATGAAGCCACTAAGTTCGATATGGGCTAAGATGTCGCAGCCTTATCAAAGGAGGCAGATTTATCAGAAACTGCCGGGGCTGATCCATTGATTGAAGCACCGCCGATGGTCAGGGTTTTTGCTAAGGATCCTTTTGGTTTGGTTGACCTTCTGATCGGGGATGATTACGTACCTGTGGTTGATCTTCTGACCGGGAATGATTACGTATCAGTGATCGAGATTAATGGAGGCAAAGAGATTGATCCGCGCACCTTTGTCAGCACTTCAGAGATGCCACTCCGGAATTGGACTTCCTTCAAGGGACCGATCGCCAGCCGGGAAGTTATGATTGAAAAGCTCGGGCTGACCCCTCGTCCTGGTGTGTCTGAGTCTAAGTCTGTCCCTGTAATCTTGAGTCAGTCCTCAGAGTCTCTTGTTATCGAGTTCGAGTCTCTAGATAGGTCTAATACTCTCACGGCTGATGATCATCGTCGTGTCCTTGACTCTGTTTTCCCTTTCGCGTTGAATGAAATGGTTGACCTTTCTGCGTATCCCTTAATTGCCACCTTAACGAATGATAAATTAACTAAAACAAATCTTAATGACTTAAAGTGGTTAATAATGATTCATTTGAAGAGGACACGGACTTTTTAGACGAAAACTTTTCAAATGATAATATAAATCAGGTTTTTGAGCGAGAGACAATCGGGCCCAAGCTGCCGATGAAGTATTGACTACGGTGAATTTGGGAACTACTGAAGAGCCCAAAGAGACACAAATTGGCAGTTTCTTCACCGGGGAAGAGCGGGAAGCCCTCATTGATTTGCTCAAGGAGTACGTAGACGTGTTTTCCTGGTCCTACAAGGACATGCCCGGGTTGGATACTTCAATTGTTGAGCACCGAATACCCCTGAACCCAGAAGCCAAGCCTGTCAAGCAGAAGCTTCGCCAGATTAAGCCAGAATGGTCTCTTCAGGTTAAAGAAGAAATAGAGAAGCTGCTCAGGGTGGGTTTCATCAGAGTGGTCGAGTACCCGAGGTGGTTGGCCAACATAGTGACGGTGACCAAGTCGAACGGCAAAGTCAGGGTTTGTGTAGACTTCAGGGACATGAACAAGGCTAGCCCAAAGGATGATTTTCCCTTGCCCAATATCGATCTGTTGGTAGATACTACTGCCAGTTACGAATTCAAGTCTTTTGTGGATGGCTTTGCGGGTTACAATCAGATTAAAGTCGCCGAAGAAGATCAGGAAAAGACTGCCTTTACCAGCCCTTGGGGAACCTTTTGTTATACGGTTATGCCCTTTGGTCTGAAGAATGCCGGCTCCACTTATCAGCGAGCAGTCACTGCGCTTTTTCATGACATGATCCATAAGGAGATCGAAGTTTATGTTGATGATATGATTATCCATTTCAAGGGATCAGATGGTCAACACTTGATTGACTTGAGGAAGTTCTTTAACCGGCTGCGGGAGCATGACATGAGATTGAACCCGACAAAATGTAATTTTGGCGTAGTCCGAGGAAAAGTTCTGGGATATATGGTCACGGAATGGGGAATCGAGGTCGATCCGAGAAAGATTAAGGCCATCATGGATATGAAGCCACCAACGACAGTCACGGAGGTGAAGGCTTTCGTAGAGTTTGTCTCCAATATATCGATCGATTCATCCATCGGTTGACCTCTATTTGTGAGCCGATTTTCAAGCTACTTAAGAAGAATCAGGAGGTTGAATGGAACGAGCAGTGTCAGATCGCCTTTGAGACAATCAAGGCATACCTGGTCCACCCCCCGATCCTTTGTCCTCCTCATAAGGACAAGCCCTTGCTGCTATATTTGACAGTTACAGATACGGATGTCGAAGCCATGCTCGCACAAGAGAAGCCAGATTCAAAGGTGGAGAATGCCATCTACTTCGTCAGCCGGAAGCTTCAGGGCAGCGAATTGAACTATTCAGCTCTAGAGAAAACTTGTGTAGCTTTGGTATGGGTGGTCAGGAAATTGAGACATTATCTGTTGGCGCATACACTACACCTGGTGTCAAAGATGGACCCCATCAATTGCCTATTCGATAAGCCTTCTTTGTCGTCGAGGCTTGCAAAGTGGTCCTTCTTTTTAGCCTAATTTGATATCAAATTTGTGACCCGCAAGGCAATCAAAAGCCAAGCTTTGTCAGATCATTTGGCAGATTTTCCGAGCTCAGAAGCGCGTGGACTCGAACCCCAGTTTCCGGATGATGGAATTTTCATGGTAGAAGGTACAGACCGTTGGTAGTTGTTCTTTGACGATGCCGCCAATAAGAGGGGCAATGGTATCGGCATGGTGTTGGTTGATCCGAAGGATGTGCACACCCTCATCGCTATCAAGTTAAACTTCCCAGCTACTAACAACGCCGCGGAATATGAAGCTTGTATAGCCGGCCTCGAGGCAGCTTTGGAAAGAAACGTCGAAGAGTTGGAGGTATATGGAGACTCCCAGCTAATCATCAATTAGGTGTCCAATAAGTGGAGAACCGTGGACCAGTACTTGCAAATGTACTATGCTTATATGGAGGATCTGATCAACCAATTCAAGGAGGTCACGTTACATTATCTACCTCGGGACAAGAACAGGTTCGCGGATGCCCTGGCCACCTTAGCCTCTTTGGTAGAGATTCCGGAGGGAAAGTCAGTAAAGCCGTTCAGGGTTGGGAGGCGTGAGAACCACACTCTTGTTGTCGAGATTGAACTGGAAAAGGTCGATGACTTATGGTACAGCCAGATTTTCCAGTATCTCAAGCATGGCGAAGCCTCATTCCCGACAGAGGAGGACGGCAAGCTGAAAGAGGGTCTTCGCACCAAAAGCTTGCAAGCTTTGAAGAGGTTGTCTGCACAGTATGTTATTCTGGGAGATGACTTATGGAAGAAAAGACACCGAGGACCACTTTTGCTCTGTATCAGCAAGTCCAAAGCTAGAAAGGTAATGGAGGAAGTCCATGGTGGTGCATGTGGACCACATATGAACGCTCGAGCTTTGATGTTCAGCATACTCAGGATGGGCTATTATTGGATCTCCATGGAGACTGACTGTATTCAGTTTGTGCGGACTTGCGATAAGTGTTAGCGGTTCTCCAATCTCAACCATATACCTCCCCATGATCTCTACTGTATGAGCACTCCCTGGCCGTTCGCAACTTGGGGAATCGATGTTATTGGAAAGATAACTCCTGCCGATAGTAATGGGCACGAATTTATGTTGGTTGCTGTCGATTATTTCACCAAGTGGGTCGAAGCAGCATCCTACAAGGTCCTCAACTCCAAAAAGGTGGCCCATTTTATAAAGGAGAACATTCTGTGTCGGTATGGAGTTCCAAATGAGATTATTTTCGACAACGGGTCACACTTCGAGGGAGTCGCCGACGTGCATCGCTTGCGAGTTCAGGATCAAGCGACATAAGTCATCCCCTTATCGCCCTCAAACTAATGGTGCTGTCGAGGCCGCAAACAAGAACCTAGAAAGGATCATCCGGAAAATGGCCGAAAGGAGCCGGGATTGGCCTGAGAAGCTTCACTTGGCATTATGGGGCTATCGTACTTCAGTAAGAACGGCCACCGGCGAAACCCCATTTGCTCTGACATATGGGATGGATGCTGTCTTGCCCATTGAATTAGAGATTCCCTCTCTTCGGGTTCTGCTCGAAAATGAAGTCAATGAGATAGACTGGCTTCAAAGTCGGCACGACGAGTTAGCTCTTCTAGATGAGCGAAGGCTCAAGGAAATGGAGCACATCCGGGCTTATCAGAAGAGCATGGCTAGGGCCTTCGACAAGAAAGTGCATTCCCGTGACATTAAGGTGGGTGATTTGGTCTTAAAGGAGAAGCCACCGAACCAATTCAGTCTGTTGGGCAAGTGGGCACCAGTTTGGGTTGGCCCGTACTTGGTGAAAGAGATCTTCTCCGGTGGAGCAATGAAGTTGACAGATTTGGATGGTAATCCCTTCATGCACCTGGTGAACGGCGACAAGCTGCGTCGTTATTATATTTGAATCGAGTCTTCCCCTCTCTAAAAAAATAAAAAGAAGAAAAGAAGAAAAGATAAAATAATAATAATAAAAGCGTGAAAATAATGTACCCAGACGAGACTGAAAACCTCCCAAAAGGCAGTCCGTGCAAAACAAAGGGCGGGCTAGGTGCTAAAGAATATACCCAACTAGACTGAAAACTCTAAAAACGGGCGGTCTAGGTAAAAAAAAGGGTTGCACCACTTGTCCCCCTTCTATCTTTCCCTTTCTTAAACACAAAGATAATTGGGTCGAACTACGGAGACCTGAGCCCCTTAGTCCTCTTTTTGTAAAAGGGGAACGTAGGCAGCCGCTTGCGGTTCGGTCTAAAAATCATAAAAATCACCAAATCCTGTCGACAGTTATATTTGTGAATGCCAAGATGTGTCTTGATTAAGTCCTGAAGTAATTTCAACTTTCATTACATTAATACATTCATTGATGAGTTCAAGCACGGTCTACTCTCGACTCATTAACATTAGCAAATGTACATCTTTTAAAAGTACGTCTAGACTGTCTGTGTCGGCAATAAGGGATACAATGACCGGTCACCTAATCCTAGTTACTCGTTCCCGCTCCCGAACTAGCACTCTTCTTCTTCCTCTTCCTCGGGAGGTCTTTGGCCTAGATATCCCAAACAATTCTGTCTCCCGTCGTCCCGGCTCAGGAATAATACGAGTCGGTGAGTCAACCAATCCGATAGCTCTCATTGCCGCCTGGGAAGCCCTCTCCTCTCTCAAGGCTGTCCTCCGGGCCATAACTTCAGGATCATCCCTCATCTTGGCCCTCCTCTCTACGAGTCTCTCAAAATCTGCTGCCGGATCATCGGTCACGTTGTCTGGGTCAGCCAGCGCCTCAGCATCACGTAGCTCCCGGCTAGTCTGGTCTCCTCCTCGGGTCCCTTGGCAATATGACTCAATGGTGTGCTGAACCGGCCCCAACTGCTCCCCGTACCAAATAAGATACAAGGTGGACAGATATGTGATGCCCCTGGTCTTCCATATCAATGTGTGAGCGGGAAAGGCTGCTCCCGAAAAGGCCCTGGCAAAAAATCTGATAGTCTGGCCGTCGGTCATGTCAAGAGGAATGGTATCCCGGGCCATCTGCTCTCTGAACCTGCCAATAACCTGCTGTGGGTACCCATATTGCCTCAGAACAAGTAAGGGGATGCTAAATGATGAAAAGTGCAATCCCGGCAGCCTCACGACAACAGAATCATCCTGTCTGCCGCTCATGGTCTCGAGCCTCCATCCGGGAACCCAATACTGAATATCCGTGGTGGTGTACCTGGTCAATCGCCTCTGCCAGCTCTCCTGCGAAGCCTCCGGAGCCACTCGCCTCTGCCGTGTAACCCAGGGTGCTGCAGTCTGCCCTACGGGTAATGGGGAGTGTGACGATGTGCCACCAAAATTTTTCCGAAAGGGTTAACTTTGAAATTTTTGTTTCTTTGAAAAACCAATCGAAAAAAGACCGGAGTCGCCACGCCATTTTTGTTTTAAGGGACAAAACTTTGAAAAATGCCCGATATTAGAGATTTGGTTTCGGAGTTCATGTTACACGCCGGGAAGGACGTTAGTGTGCACCCGGAATGCCTCGTAAAACGAGTCTTCCAAGCTAAAAATCATTTGTTCGTGTGTGTGTGTGTGTGTGTGTTACTTTGGCCAAAATAAGTTGAAACTGAGGAAAGTAAAAATTGGGAATTCTTTATTATACTTTGGAAAGATCCCATAATTTTTGGTGTGATTTTTGGGTTGAGTTTTGGTACTCAAAAGATTTTTGGAAGTTGAAAATCACTTCTGCCAGAATGAAAAAGGCAGTGAACACTTGATTTTGAAATGGATTTAAGGGCTTTAAAACTTCATAATCTGAGAAAACTCAGATAATGAAAGTTGTTCCAGACACCTCAAATAAGATTTCTGTGAAAGAATTTTTCATTTTGGAGAAGATTTGAGGATCCAAAACCTTCTGGAAATCTCAGATATGAGATCTGGACTTCCAGAGACTGGAGATCTGACCTTCAAAAGAAAATTTGAAAAGTGGAGTTTTACTGACGAAAAAAATAAATTAAAAAAATTTCTGGAAATCTCTGGATGTTGGCTACAAAAAGTGTTTTGTAGTCAATACCAAATTCCAAGTTTATCTGTGTCCAAAAAATTATACCATGGACTGGGGTCTTAGAAAATTGCTACTGGACAGCAACTTCTTCTTGAAGAAAAACATGATTTTAAAGGGGATTTGGCATCCATGCTTGTCCCCATTTCCCTAGGTTTTGATTAGTGATCACTTGACATTTTAGTGGTGAATCAACTATATCAAACCATCCTTGGGGTACATTAGGACTAAGCACTTCATTTGCTTGGGAAGGGGAATTTTATCCTTTGAAAATGAGATTTGATGTATGAAAATGAGTTTTAGGGTTTTGAAAATGTGTTTTCTTTGCAAGTAAGTAATAATGCTTTGAAAATAATGTTGATCCTTGTAGAAGATCATCCATGGAGATGAACTTCCATGGTGATCTTCTTGGATCTAAGACAAGAAGATGAACAAACTACATTTTGGAGTTTGAAAATGTATGCATGAAGGAGTTTAGGGTAAGGAGAAGGAGGGTTTACCAATCTTCTTTGTGTTTTGGAGTTTTTGACTTGAATGTAAGAGTGTTTGAGGCTTGAATATGAGAGTGTTTGAGTGAGTGTGATTTTGGGTGAATAGTTGAGAAAAAGGTGACAATTCTAGAGAATTCTCACTGTTTTCTCACTATTTTCGCCAAGGTGCAGTTACAAATTGTGTTTTTTCTCTTTTCATTTACGAGGCGAAGGCCTCAATTTATAGCCCTACGAAAAATACAAAACCATCCGCGCGGACATGATCGGCGGCGTGCCTTTGTTCATTAATTACGGCTTCGGGCTTTGGACACAAGGAATAAAATTCAAATTAAGCAACAGAAAATGTCCCAGCCATTTCTATTTCGAGTTTTTGACCATTTCTTTTTCTTTTTTGATTCTTTCTTTGGTTTATCTTTTTTTGGCAATCCCTAATCTACCCTTACTTGGTTAGAAATGTTAGGAATGTTAGAAATTGTAAGGAATGTTATAACTTTCGTTAATTTTCTAACGAAAATACTAACAAGCTCAAATTGGAGCACTTACAGTAGCCCCTCGGCGACGGCGCTTTCGAAGGAAGCGGGGTCGTCGATAAGAGTAAGGCTCCATATTTGGCAGGATGATCAAGTGATCGAGTGGCTGAACCTATTTAATAGGCTACATATGTATCCTTAAGAGGAATCAAGCCGGTCGTAGTTCGGGTCTTTGACCCTGGAGATGATGGCGTTTTAGGTGTCTCGAACCTGATGAGCGAGTTACGCGATCGGTTCTTTGGAAAGAAACTCTGCTGGGGATAAGAGATGACCATTTTGGTCGGATGGCTGAAATTGTATATCCGCTCTGCTGGGGATAGGAATGACCATTTTGGTCTGACGGCTATCCGCTCTGCTGGGGATGACCATTTTCGGTCGGATGGCTATCCGCTCTGCTGGGGATAGGAATGACCATTTTCGGTCGGATGGCTGAACCTAATGATAGGCTACCTACGTATCCTTAAGAGGAATCAAGCCAGTCGTAGTTCGGGTCTTTGACCCTGGAGATGATGGCGTTTTAGGTGCCTCGAACCTTGAAGATGGCGTTTTAGGTGCCTCAAACCTTGAAGATGGCGTTTTAGGTGCCTCGAACCTTGATGATGGCATTTTAGGTGCCTCGAACCTTGATGATGGCGTTTTAGGTGCCTCGAACCTTGATGATGGCGTTTTAGGTGCCTCGAACCTTGATTTGAAATGGCCTTTCGGTGGACTTTGTCTGCTGCCGAAGGAGAGGGTGATCGTTGTGGTCGAGTGGCTGAAATTGTATATCCGCTCTGCTGGGGATAGGAATGACCATTTTGTTCGAATGGCTATCCGCTCTGCTGGGGATAGGAATGACCATTTTGGTCGGATGGCTATCCGCTCTGCTGGGGATAGGAATGACCATTTTCGGTCGGGTGGCTATCCGCTTTGCTGGGGATAGGAATGACCATTTTCGGTCGGATGGCTGAAATTGTATATCCGCTCTGCTGGGGATAGAATGACCATTTTGGTCGGATGGCTATCCGTTCTGCTGGGGATAGGAATGACAATTTTCGGTCGGGTGGCTATCCGCTCTGCTGGGGATAGGAATGACCATTTTCGGTCGGATGGCTGAAATTGTATATCCGCTCTGCTGGGGATAGAATGACCATTTTTGGTCTGATGGGTGAACCTATGGTAGGCTTCCTACGTATCCTTAAGAGGAATCAAGCCAGTCGTAGTTCGGGTCTTTGACATTGGAGATGATGGCGTTTTAGGTGCCTCGAACCTTGGTTTGAAATGTTTTCCCTTAATGGTTTGGGATGGATGATCCTTTGGTGTTCTTCGTCTGCTGCCAAAGGAGAGGGTGACCGTTTTGGTCGAGTGGCTGGACCTAATGATAGGCTACCTACGTATCCCTAGTGGGAATCAAGCCCTTTCGTAGTTCGAGATCTACTCGAGATTCTATTGGCTTTTGGGATTCCGTTGACTTTGCTGGGGATTTTGTTAGCCTTTGCTGGGGAAAATCAGACGTATTCGTCGGAGAAATCGGCCTTACGTTTTACTGCCGGGGAATGATTTTGATGAAAGAAACGGGATTCCGTTATCTTTCTCGGGGAAATCGGTCTTACGTTTGACTGTCGGGGAATGATTTTGATGAAAGATACGGGATCCCGTTTCTTTCTCGGGGAGATCGGACTTACGTTTTACTGCCGGGGAATAATTTTGATGAAAGATACGGGATCCCGTTATCTTTCTCGGGGAGATCGGACTTACGTTTTACTGCCGTTGATGATTTTGATGAAAGAAACGGGATTCCGTTAACTTTCTCGGAGAGATCGGACTTACGTTTGACTGCCGTTGATGATTTTGATGAAAGAAACGGGATTCCGTTAACTTTCTCGGGGAGATCGGTCTTACGTTTGACTGCCGTTGAATGATTTTGATGAAAGATACGGGATCCCGTTATCTTTCTCGGAGAGATCGGACTTACGTTTGACTGTCGTTGAATGATTTTGATGAAAGATACGGGATCCCGTTATCTTTCTCGGGGAGATCGGACTTACGTTTTACTGCCGTGGGGGTTCTTTTGAAAGGGGGTTAACTTTGGTTAACTTTGTTAAGTTGAGGACTAAACTGCAGAGTCCTGAAATTTTAAAGGGCAAAAGGGTCATTTTGACCCTTCAAACCTATCCGCGCGGAGGGGATTGTAATCTGGACAGGTTTTAAATGAGGCGCCGCCCTCCCTTCTTCTTCTTCATAATTTCTTTTCGAGTTTCGAGAGAGAAGAGGAGAAACCGAGGAAGCCATTGTTGGCCAAGAAAAGCTTCGAAAATCTTCCGTTTTCTTTGATCTTTCGTGCAATGGAACACGCGGGAGTAGCCATTCAAGGCCAAGGACGTGGTCCGGTAGCGGAGAGGCGATTGGAGCTTGTCCGAATGAGGAGGCACTATTCTCTTTCGCAATCGATTGCGGAGGAGCATTACCCCGATGCGTGGCAACATTGGGCCACTTATCCGAGCCTCCGAACGGTATACTTCGAATCTTTTCGATCCCTTTGTCGATTTCTTGCTTGAAATTGATTTTTTGGTGATTTTTGATTTTTTTTTTTTTTTGAATTTCGAATAATTGATGTTCTTGGCCTTGGATTTTGATTTTGATGCTTTGCATGTTGTAATGAGTATATGGGTAATGCATTTTGCTTGAAAAAAGAATGGGCATTTTTGCCAAAAAAAAATTTTGTCCGAAATTTGAAATTAAATTTGAAAAATTTGTGTTTTTGACTTTGAATCTTGATTTTGATGATATGCATGTTGCATTTTGTTTGAAAAGAATGGGCATTTTGCCATTTTTTTTGTTGTTTTTTTTTTGAAATATGAAATGATAAGGAATTCGTCCGAATTTGGGACGGACATGAATGTATGCATGTATGCACTCTTGTAGGATTTTTTTTTTGTAATGGGATGATAATTTTATTTTATTTTTTTGCAATGAGATGATGATGCCATGAATGACATGTATGCATGTTATTTTATGAAAATGGGACGGAGTTTTTGCTTCCGTTGACTCCTCGTGCGAATGTAGGATTTTTTGAGATGATGGATGATATGCATGATATGAATGCATTTTTTTTTGAGAATGTGATTTTCTATGAAAAGTGGGACGGGTTTTTCGTTCCCTTTGAATGAATGATTTGAAAAAATTGTTTATGTATGTTATTTCATGAAAAATGGGACGGAGTTCTCGCTTCCGTTGAATGAATGTATGCGTGTATGCATGTTATTTTATGAAAATGGGACGGAGTTTTTGCTTCCGTTGACTCCTTGTATGAATTTTTTCTTCATGTATGAATGAATGTTGATTGGGATTTCTTTGGCTTGCTTTCTTTTGTGCAAGAAAAATGGGGCTAGGTTCATTGCATGTTGTTATGCTGCCGAATTTTCTTCAAAATTTCATGTCTATGATGCATGTGCATGCTCTTTTATTTTAATGCTCTCTTTTTTTTTATTTTAATGCAATTTTTTTTTTTGACTGCAAAATTTTTTTTTTGACTCTTTTTTTTTTCAATTGCAGGGTGGAGATCGCTTTGTGACGCAGCAGCTGAACAAGATGAAGACTCGGGGATCAGTGGAGTCTGTGATTGGTCTATGGGACCGGCTTTCAGATATGGGCAGAGGAGCGATGATGAGTCCTAGACAGATCGTCATTGAGACCGGGGCATGCGAGTTCATTGAGTGCTTGAGGGGTTGGTCAAGTTTCCCAAGAGCAAGGGTCGATCTTCGCTTTGGCACAACACTGGTGGGGACGTGACCCACACATTTCACTTCTCTGGGCGAGGCGATGGTTACGCCTTCGACTATGCTTTGCGATCACGGGTCTATCCTTTAATGGACGCGGCATTGAGTGGAGAGACGGCTACGGCGATCGGGATCTGCGAGGCCCTGCTAGGATTTTCCCCTATTCCCAAAAGGGGATGGGTATGGAGTCTGTTGTGGTTGAGGGAAAGATTGTGGAGATCATTGGGAGCTACGAGTGGAAATGAGAGGATAGGCGGCGAAGCGGATTCGCTAGGGCCTTTTTATGGTTTGCTTTTTCGAGCACTCTTTTTGGACATGCCGAGGGGATGGGCTGTCTTTGCTTTCTGAGGTCCTTGGAGGACGTGGGGATGGCGGAGAGGTCTCTTGGGGAGAGGCGGGGCTGGCGAGCTCTATTTCGCTCTAGATCGGTATAGCGGAAGAGGCTGTCGGTTCCTTGACATGCTTCGAGTTCCCTCTGGAGGTATAAGCTTTCTTTTCGCTTTCCCTCTTTTCTTTAAGCACGTATCTTTTTCGCACTTAATTGATTTGATTTTTACCTTTCGCGGTATGGGCGTTGGAGTTCTTTCACGTCACGATGTGGCGACGGACGGCGGAGTACGTCGGGCGTATCCGGCCATGCGTTCTTGGTCCAAGTTTGCCCGGGAGAAGAAGGGTTCTAGAGGGCGCACGACCCTCGAATACGAGGGGCCCTTTGCCTTTGACGGGGGTGAGACGGATGAGGAGATGATATTTTATCCACAGGATCGTTTCGATGTGGCGCGGTGAGGCGGCGAGGTATGGACCGTGCGGCGGAGGATTTTGAGGGGCTTGACTTGCGACGTCTATTATGCAGGGGAGAGGGTGACGCGTCGGCATGGCGTGGTCGCCTTTGATGACACCGGTGGAGCCTCACTGCCGACATGATGCACCCTAGTGAGAGATCTGTGACCTGGGATGATTACCGGGGCGGCCAGCACTTCTCAGCATTTGTGGCGATTGAGCCATATCCAGTATTTGTCTTGAGGAGGCTGAGGACGCCCCAGGTTCTTGATAGAGAGGGGTTAGGGGTCGCGCAGTACCCTCGGACGGACTTTTCATATGTCCGGGATGGGGTCCGTTTGAGGGTGCGAATCCCTCGGCTGAGCGGCTTCCACGAGCTTTCCGGCCTCGTCCGGGTATGAAGGTATGGCTTCTCTTTCCCACCTCTTTTTTGCTTCTGTCTTTTCTTTTCTTTCCTGTCATCATTTCTTGCTTCAACGGTTTCTGACGCTTTTGTTTTCGTGCAGTTTCCGGAGGTGGTCGTGGAGAAGCTGACGAAGCAGGTGATCGGGGCTAAGAGATTCATCAGGAGGATGGTGGCTTGTGGAGCCCCTCGGGCTAGAGCGAGGCGACCACAGCCGGCGCCTGTCAGGCGGGAGGCTTCCCCTATTCCTTCAGAGACTTCCTCCGAGACTCCTCTTTCTCCTCTCCTTGATCCCCGCGTGGTACTACCTTCGGACCACGTCATTCTCGGAGATCCTTACGGGCAGGGACACGTCTGGCAGCATGGTGGATCTTCTTCGCACGTCCAGGAGTCCGACGCATTCACCTTCGGATATGACTTTTTTGCAGATCTTGGCTTGCCGTATCAGAGCGTGCCGGTTGGTCCTGACGAGCCTTCTTCCGGGGACGAGGACAATGATTCTGAGCCTGAGATCTTCATGACTACTGAGGAGGCGGGCCCGAGCCGCAAGAGGGACCGGGGGAAGGGCCCGGCCAGAGGACTCGGCGACGATCCTTCGAGGCTGATATTTTGAGATTGATTTCGAGGCGAGATTGTATTTATTTAGACAGATACAGTTTATTTTTATGCACATTTTTTTTTTTTTTGCTTTCTTTTTTGTTTGCTTTTTTTTTCTTCTTTTTTTTTTGGAATGTAATAATCTAGGATTATTGTTATTTTATTATTTTTTTTGAATGCAATGCTGTATGAATGCAATGTTGCATGAGCCTCGGTTTTTTGGCAAGGGTGTAGATGTTTGGTGTATGAACTGGTTTGGACAGGCTTTGGCTGGGACAAAATATTCCTTTGGTGCAGCAGTTTGGACTGTTGCAAAGATTTTTTTTCTGGGTGGCAAACATATCCGCGCGGACAGGACCTGCATCTGACATTGTCCTTTAATTTTGCTTCAGATCTGGTCTCCCTTTATTTCAAATTCAAATACCTTCTTCAACCACCAGTTCAAACAGCCATTTTCGGGGAGAAGGAGAGAAAAACCATTGAGAGAATTGTGAGCATGAGAAATCCACCCAAATTGTCCCAAAATTCTCAAATGCAATTCTTCACCAAGTTTAAAGAGTGGTCTCGGGAGATTATGCATGAAAGGAGGTCATTCTTTGAAGAAAGGTACAAGGTGAAGTGCTTATGGTCCCTCAAAGAATTGGTTCCGGACTACGACCTCTTGAGAGATTCTTCCTCATTTTGGGACACTAGAAGGCATGTCTTTTGCCTTTCTTACAATGAGATGGTTCCGACCGTTGAAGAATTCCGGGCTTTGCTTGGCGGTCCGGAGGTGGAAGAGATTGTGGTTCCTTTGCCCGGAGGGGCCTCTTTCGTTGATAGATTGTGCAACCTCCTTCATCTTTCCCCGGAGGAAGCACAAGGTATGATTTGTGGTCCCGATCATTTCAATATTTCTGGTCTCCCTGATAGATTTAGGGGCTTAGGCTTGCTTGACGATGCCTATTGGGATGCCTTTGCTCTTTGCATGTTCGGGACCTTGTTCATGGTTTATTCTTTTGGGATTTGTCATCGGTCTCTGCTGGATATCGTTGTTCATTGTCGCTTGGGCAGAGACGTTGTACCTTTGATCTTGGGAGAGACTTTTCATGCTCTCGACAGGCTGGCTACCGGGAAACGGTATATGCACGGGGGCAGCCCATTCCTCTTGACTTTGTGGTTGATGGAGCGCTTGGGGATTCTTCGGGAAACTTCTGATATGATCAAGCCTTGGACATTCGCCATGAGAGGGTTCTTTGTAGATTTTGATGATCGGGGCTCATGGGAGCGTTGGATGGCTGGTCGCCGGACGAGAAGATATCGGATGGTCGGTGCCTTGTTGGCGGGTGGAGACTCGCAGAGTACTTCGGGGAAGGGTCTCACGTGGTCATGCTTAGGGGCTTTCTCGGTCCGGCTTCTACATTCCGTCTTTGGTTACGAGACGGTTCGGCTTGGAGCGAGTTCCTTTGGAGGATTTTGGTGATATAGCCACCGGGGTGGTGGCTTCGCTCTATGGATGATCCCTCGGTGTTTCCATTTCTTTCCCGAGCATGGAGGTATGACGTCTTTCCTTCTCGGGTTATCCTCGGGCGTCAGAGACCTGTGTTCTTGACCACTTGGTACCTGGATTGGTATGAGAGGCATTTTGGAGAGACTCGAGATGGCTATTTTGAGACGGCGTGAGGCCATTGTGGGTACGGAGGACGGCCGGTTTCGGAGAGGAGGAGGTCCGAGGCGAGGGCCAACCCTCATGACAGGAGCGGAGATGTGGTGACCGACTATGAAGCTTATGTCAAGAGACAAGAGGAGGACTCCTACTTTACCGGCCGGCTACGGGAGATGAGAGATGACGATAGGGCTACCGAGGCCACGACGGAGGCTGGTTTGATAGATCTGTTCTGTGCCGAGCTTGGTAGGAGGAAGACCGACATTTTCTGTTCGAAGAAGAAGACTCGAAGGGGAAGAAGAGGGGAGAGGCCGGATGCGAGTGGCATGGAGTGACTACGAGGTTTACGGTATCCCTTTCTTGTCGAGCCGGACACATTAGTTTGATTATGTATCTTAGTTTTCTTTTAGCGGGTTGCCGAGTTGTAGGAATGAACCGGGCTTAGACTCATCAAAAAGTTTTTAACTTGTAATGAATATTTGAATTGCTTGAGTTTTTCGAGACGCTTTCATGGTACGATCGGTGTATTGATGTCAAGTATGACTTTTATTTGTGCTTTAGACCGAACCGTTTCCTGCCTACGTTCCCTTCGGACAAAGGGCTCAGTCTCCGTAGTTCGACACAGTCGATTTTGTTGTTGTTGTTTTTTTTTTTTTTTTTTTTTTTTTGTTTTTTTTTTGTTTTTTTTGTTTTTTTTTTGTTTCTTTTTTTTTTTTTTTGGTGCAACCTGTTTTTTACCTAGGCCGCCCTTTTCGGGTTTTCAACCTAGTTGGGTATTACTCTTTTAGCACTCTTTTTTTTTGTTTCTCTTTTTTTTTTGACTCGGTGTTTTTACGCGTAGTATCTGCGCAGCTTGTCACCATTCACTGGGTGTACAAAGCGATTTCCGTCGAGGTCTGCAAGTTGCATGGCTCCTCCGGAGAAGATCTTTTGGACGACGTATGGCCCGACCCAAACAGGCTCCCATTTGCCAAGCGGGTTGACACGGACCGGGGGCTTTTCTTTCAAAACGAGATCACCTTCTCGGATCTCCCGATGCTTTACTTTCTTGTCGAAGGCTCTGGCCATTCTCCCTTAGTAGGCTCGGATGTGTTCCATTGCTTTCAATCGGCGCTCATCTAGTAGGGCCAATTCATCATGGCGACTTTGGAGCCATTCGACCTCGTTGATCTGGCTCTCCAACAGCACACGGAGTGAGGGGATTTCTAATTCGAATGGGAGTACGGCTTCCATTCCGTAGGTGAGAGCAAATGGTGTTTCCCCGGTTGCCGTTCTGACGGATGTTCTGTAGCCCCAGAGTGCCAGGTGTAACTTTTCGGGCCAATCTCTGCCTCGGACAGCCATTTTCCGAATGATATTTTCCAGAGTCTTGTTTCTTTGCCTCGACGGCTCCGTTGGTTTTGGGGCTGTAAGGAGATGACTTGTGACGGGTTATTCGGGAATTACGCCGGCAGCCTTTCACATTCCCCTTCGAAGTGGGATCCATTATCTGAGATGATTTCGGCTGGCAACCCGTATCGGCATATGATGTTCTCTTTGATGAAGAGGGCTACTTTCCTTGAGTTGAGGATTTTGTAGGATTTTGTAAGGCATCCTTTCCAGTTCCTTCGAAGAAATCACCAATCTGCGTCTCTTTAGGCTCTTCCGCAGTTCCCAAATTCACACTCGTCAAAATCTCTTCGGCAGCTTGGGCTCGATTTTCCTCTTTCCGAACAACCTGCTTAAAGATTTTTGTTCTCTTCTTTTTTTTTTAATGTGTCTGCTTCTTTATCTAATGAATTATTATTAAATGTTTTTTTTATTAATTAATTCATCATTAATTAAAGTGGCAATCAAGGGATACTCAGAAAGGTTCGTCATTTCATTAGGAACGAAAGGAAATACAGCATTTGCTACAGACTCGTAGTCTTCAGGCGTAGGGCCGTCGGACGACTCTAGAGACTCGACCTTAACAATGAAAGACTCGGAGGACTTTTCCTAGATTGACACAAAGGGATGGGAGACCAGTCCAGGCTTGGTGATCATTTGTTCTTTGGTTGCGGATGGGCTGAGAGAGTTTCCCGATTCTTTAACGGCATCGCTGTCG
The DNA here is from genome assembly GCA_022495995.1 of Adenophora triphylla var. japonica. NCBI lineage: Eukaryota > Viridiplantae > Streptophyta > Magnoliopsida > Asterales > Campanulaceae > Adenophora > Adenophora triphylla. The sequence continues at coordinate 76,390 of JAFEMH010002682.1, forward strand.
GGCGTCATGACTCGGGAATTGTGTGCTCCTTCCTCGATCATTGCTACCATTTCTTTGGCGAGCTGAAATCAATCATGTCGGCACTGGATCTCTTCCCCGAATAAATGTTGCATAATCGGACCATCCCGATCATACGAAAGGACTTACGTGGCTTTGGCTTTCGGCACGGTCAATTCAAACTCGGGTCTCGGACCTTCTGGGCGATAGGAATTGTGGTTGTGAGCTTCTCGGCTGTTCCACTAGGCTTTGCACGCCTTTGAAAGTGTACTCACTCTTCTGGTAGTGGTAGCCCGGGTATCTTGGGTAGGTCCGGGAACATTCTACGGGCCGGGTTAGCTTTGGCTCCCACGAACTTGTTGAGGCTATCCTGTAGCTTCGGCCACCCTTCTGTGGGCTCTGTGATGTTACCCGGTTGTGTGGGACCCTTTACGAAGTAGTCAGCCAAATTAGGACTGAAAGGGAGAGATTTAGGGCTGTTGAGCGGGACCTTTCCTGTGGCAGTTTCTCCCCTTTTCCGGGCAATTTCTTTTCCTTTCGCGGCGTCCACTAAGGAGGCCTCATATCCCAGGCCGTGGCGAGTTTTCTGTCCTTTCACCTCGATGAGTTTGTGAGTTCCTTGTTGGTGCTTCCCCAGACCAAGGCCAGGTAGATAGCTCATCTTTCTCATCATTTTCAAGACCGGAGGGATTTTATCCGGGTGATTGTCAGATCTATGTTGCAAACTTGGGCCTTTGGAGGTTCGTTGTGGCTTGTTAGCATGAGGCCTTCCTCGTCATGTTTGATTTCGAGAATAGGTATTCCACACAGTATCCGTGCCCTCCGAGGTGACTAAATCCCCGTAAATGGTTGTCGAGGTCCCCATTCGAGACGAATTTCACACCTTTGGTGGAGGCTTGAGGCGACCCCCTTGACTGATGCGGCCAAGGTCTTCCCGATAAGGCATTAAAAGTGATCGGGATGTCAATAACACGGAATTCCACAAGTATCAATTTATGTCCAAACCCGAGAGGTCCAAGGTAGCAACTCCAAGGAATTTGCTCGGGATGTCGAGTCGTAAGCTTTGGCTGTGAGGGAGGAAGGTTTTAAGTCAGTGGACTTGATGTCAGCAGGAGCTCGCATGATCTTTCTTGGGAAGAATGTTCATTCGGACCCATTATCAACCAGGACCAGGGGAGGCGTCGTTCATCCAATTGGGCTGTGATGAAGAGAGGCTCGTTATGATTAGCCCCAAATTGAGGGAGGTCAAGATGCGTGAAAGTGATTATGTTCCCGTAGTGGATGTTTCCAATCGGTTGTACCACGTCATCGGGAGTAGCATCAATAGGTACCAAGGTGCGGGCCGGGCTTTCTTCCGGCTTTAGCTTGTGGGGATAGGATGAGGTGAGCGGGGACCACGAGAGATGTTGGCTTTGTGTTTGCTTCAAGCCCCAGGTGAGCACGGGATCCTCTTTTTCGGGAGTCGGGAGTTTCGGGCTGTCTTAAGCATAGGGACGGCGGTTCTCCTCGGAGTGCTTGATCTGTGGCCTTCTTATACGCCTTGGGATTCCCTTGGAAGATTTGCCGAGATCGGGTCAACGATTAACTTCCTCATTAGTTGCTTCTTGACTAGATTTCTTCAACGGCTGCTAAGGTCGACGGGGAGCCCTTTTGGCTATCGGCCCTTTGGTTACGACGGAGTCTAGCAATGGTGAGGTGCTATCTTGGCTCCTTCTGAGGCGGCCCTTATAAGCTGCTTCCCAAGTCACAGGCTTTTGAGTGCGGGGTTGTGTTGTTGCCCCTGGATGGCCCACGAGCTAGGGCGTCTTAGGTCGCTCCCCATGCCCGCCTTGTTCATAGTTATCATACAACAAGAGTCGCTATTGTCGGGGCTCGGCGGCTTTTCGATCTCATCCCGGTATAGTGCAACCATTACGGTTCCTTCTGTAATACTCGAGTTGGAGATGATTATAGCACTACGTGTGGGAGGCGCATCCCGGGTATCATGCCGGTTTCGGGACTTCTCGAAAAGGCGACATACATTCGGGGAAGGTGACCTCTTCTTGGGTAACTCGACAAGGAGTGTTACTTTGTTAGAGGTGGATTTGATCGACCATGGTTATTTTCTCATTTGGGCGGATGGGAGTTAGTTTCCCTCTCTCTATCGGATCTTCGACTATCGGCTGGATCGGATGCTGAAAACCCTTTCCCCAAAGCATGGTAGACAGTGTTGAACTCTAAGACATCCACGTGCTCGAGACCCGGGAAACTTCATGGCCTTCATGTCCTCGGTTTCATATTCGTCTTCCGAAGTTTCTTCGGTCTTATGGCCTATCGGCCTCCATTTCATCATACATCTTCTTTCTTTCACCTTTGCAAGTAGAGGCGGCCACAAGTGAAGGATAGGCAACGTTCCCCCTCGGAGTTCGATGTAGCGGCTCGATAGATGCGGGTCCAAATAAAGGAGCACCGGGGTCCATTGTCGGGCACTAGAGCAATTAGGAAGGCGTCATGTGGATCCATAGGTATGAAATCCCTTTGGGGAGACGTTCGAGATCAATAACCCTTTTCGGTGATTGCGGGCACTCGCTATGCTCAGCGGCCGGTTGTAACCCTTACAGTTGTTATGCCATCCGTTCTCGGGAAAGAAGAAAAAGATCCGATGACGTTTACGAATTCTTCATCTTCTGGTCGCTGAAACCCTCCGTTCTCGACCAGAGCTTCAATGAACCCTTTCCATTCACCGGTTAGGTTCTTATAAGGAACATTGTGTTCTAGGATTTTGGATGTGTACGGATCTGGGCGCGGGCTTTGTTGTCCCTCATCCTCTGAAGTATCCAGACACTGACCGCAGGTGCATCTTACGAGGTGCAGTTCTTGGGGACCCATCCCCATTGGCATTCGACTTGCATTTTCCGGTGGTTCTTCATCGTCGCTTGCTGACAACCAACCATTGTGTCTGGCTCCCATGGGCTCATTTCCGGCATGATTGTTCCAGATTATTTCTGGATCTGGGGCCTCAATTGACTCTTCGCTCTTGTCATCATCATCGTCGTCGCTGTCATCGGAATCATCTTCCCATACTACCGGGATTTCGGCTGAGAGGAACGCCGATCAAACCCGTTAGGGAATATATGGGTGCGTAACCGCGAAATTATCATATGCTCCCATTCCCGGAAGTGGTAATTTAGATTCGGCTTCTCCGCCGAAGCTGCGGGGGGAAGAGTGAGAGGGTGGCACGTATTTGACTCCGGCGGGATATAGAAGGAATCCTCCTCTTCGATTCTTATTTGTTCTCGGGATCGTATTCGGCCTCTCCCAAAGCCAACTTGCGAAGTGTACTAGCTCCGAGATGCTCCTCGGCCTCTTTCTTTGATAAGCCCCAGTCTGAGCTCCGAAAGCTTTCTTGCTCGATTCTTCTTGATTGTTCTAACCATCTTGTGTAAATGGTTCTTTCATGTTTTGACCAAGAACGGCCCCGAGTTCTTGATATTGGTTTCCCTTCATCCGAGAAATAGCGGGCCTCGTATTCTTGCAAGAAGTCTCGACATGAGACCAAGGTGGGTTGATTCGTTCGATATCCTCAAAGGGCGAGGGGAATCAGAATTCGGGATCCTCGACAAGGTTGGCCATGGGTATTTGGGGACCTTCATCGGCATCTTCTGGGCATGCGAAGGTTCTCCACATTCAATCATGTTTACACTGATTATGGTTCCTTGGCGAGGATTCTTGGCGTATTAGGCCCCTCGGGACCTTCCAACTTTCCTTGCTCTATCAGTCCCTGGATTGCCTTCTTCAGAGTAAAGCAGTGTCAGTCAGATGCCCATGGGCTTGATGAAAAGCACAATATTTTGAGGTATCCACGGGAGCATTCGGATTTCTGGGTTGGAAATTCTCCAAAGGCCACGGCAAGCCTTCTTTCACCCGATCCCCCTAAAGATGTCGTTCGAGGCATTCCAAAGTTTTCGAGGTTCATGACCCGTGGCACAGGCTCGGCGGTTTACGGGAGCGAAAGGAGTTGTGTTATTACATTCTGTCTGCGTAGTTAATCATTTCTTTGCCTTTAGCGGGAAGCGAGGCGGTGTTTGAAGGAGGAGCCCGATATGCGGCGAGCGGCAGCGTAATGGTTCTTGGTGTAAGCCTTTTCAAACTTGGGCTGCGGAGTTAACCATGGCCCGTAAGTACGAGTACGGGAAGTGGCGAGGAGGCTCTCGAGATGTGGTTTCGGGCATGGCGGGAAGATGTCCGATTGTTCCTCTTTGGAAGGAGGGATGGCCATTTCACTGAGTTTCGAGATTCCACCCGCTTGTAGAAGTCCCAAACATTCTCATCGGGGAATTACTTGTTGTTTGTAGGTCAACTCTATTTGTTTCCCATTCCGGGTTGGCCTTGTACTTTTACGTGAAGGCATTAGTGATACGGTCCCACGTAGTCACGGCCCGGGTTTCAAACGAAAGAACCATTTTAAGGCCTTTGGATTTCAAAGATAGTGAAATAGTCGGCCAGCTGGCGATTGGTACATCCTTTGGCCTTCATCGCCAAGGTATACGTGTCCGAGATGAGGGCATGCGGTCCCATCAAAGAGATCCATATTAGGCATCACGAATTTGTGGGGCGGAAGGAACAATAGAGTGGGTGCAGTAGGCGGAAAGCGAGCTTCTTGGCGATCCAACTCGGCGATTTGCGCTTTCATTTCCTTGTGTTGTTCCATGAACCGGGCCGGATGAGGGTCTTGTGGCGGAGCCGTGGCATTTAAACCGGAGAGGGGTTACCTGGAGCGGAGCGGCCGGGTGGATGGAATGGCCGGCCGGGGACGTAGGTGGCTTGTCCTTGGTGAGTTACCACAGGGAGCATGAATAGGACCTGAGCAAAAGGATAGAACCTTGCGTCTTCTTTGTGGGTTTTCAACCGGCAAAGTGGGTGGAGCGATCTGATATAGCCGGATAGCTTGGATTTCAGTGGGGCCCATAAGTAGGCTTAGGTGCGAGCTGCTTGTCCCATTGTTGAATTGCATGGTGGCCGAGGCGATGGTGTATAACCCGGGGAATGCTGCGGTCACTGGTGATTCGATGAGCCAGGATGGAGGTTTGGTAACCCGTCGAACCTGAGTGAGAAATGGGTTTGTGAAAGTTGTGGGAGGAGCTTGGTGAGCTAGCATCATTACGAGGAGGGGCTCTGGCGTGTTGAGGCATGCTTGAAGCTGTTGTTGTGACCCTTTGAGCTGATGTTCTTTGCGAAGGCCGGGATTGATCGGTTCCAAAGCGTGGCGGGATCCCAATTAGGCTGTGGCATTCGAGATAACCCCAACCATGAGAAGACATTCCGTGCTTGGCTTTGTCCCCACCGAGGAAGCGTGAGCGGTTTGTGCCGTCGGGCTGCGTGGATCCAGTGGTGCGTGGTTGGGGAGGCTGGGTGACCCGAAGGCAGAGGAGCATGGGTTACGGTAGTGGTACCATGGGAGGTGGGTGGTGGCATCCTGGAGTAATCGGGCGGCCCGAGAGTGGGATTGGCATCCTCGTCTTCTTCCACGGTGAAGGTGCCATCGGGATTGAGGGCGCGGCCAAACCATGGCTTTTAATAGCCTCCGAGGCTATTCGAGTTTGTGCTTCTGTCGTAACCTCATACGTTACGCTAGCGGATTCCACTTTGTTGTTGCACTGTCTGAGGGTCCGGGAGGCGGAGTGACGTTATCCCCATCATTACCGGGCGATGCGAGACATTCGAATCCGGAGTCGGAACAAACGGCGAAGCTGACGATGCGCTTGACTCTTCCCAACTAATCAAACGGTGACCCGGTGTCCGGAACCAACCTTTGTGAGGAGCTGTGGGGAAAAAGGTACGAGGGTTCAGATGTCTGGGAATTGAAGGAGGGTAAGTGTTTGGGCTTTGGGCTCATGCAACATGCAGTTATTTGTTCACGTTTACTTAAAACATGTTTTATTAACCTAATCGGTTGGAAAAGATTGCTCTTCTTTTTCGCAAACTATTCTGGATCCTGGATCAGTGGGCCCCGTCACTACATCTATAGGCCCCTCGTATTCCACCTGTATTTCAACCTCCCAGGGTGGACAGCCCCGGGCGAGGGTCCTATAGGGCAAGCGGGTCCCACCGACCGAAAGAAAAACGATCCTAAAAGTCTGGCGGGTAATCGAGTCTTAACGAGCATTCGATGTAAATTACGGACAAAGCTGACGTCAAAAGTCAAGATCATGTCCGAGGGCTCGACGAAAAGTCGGCATGATTTGGACTGATAAGCGTCCACAATTGATCTTGACTTGTCGTCATTTAAGCCGTAATTAGGCATGGAATGATCATTAATCCTTGATGACTCAGTGTCATGCTGGGAGTCTGTGTATAATGTGTGCCAGTCAAAGTCAAAGTCAAGGCGCCGGTCAATATCTTGGTCAAAGTCCGCGGCGGAAAACCGGCATGACTTCGACTGATTAGGGTCCCCGAAAGATATTGAGTCGGTATGCCGACAAAGGCTTGAAAGGAAAGGTCTATACACAGACAGGGCATGACACAAACCAAACTAAAAACCAATCGGGTCTCGGACAAAGTGTGTCACGGACAAGTGCATGGTCAACACGAGGCTCCATGGGATGTTTGGGTAGTCCTGTGCTTGCACCGAGAGGCGTAATAAGACCAAACGGGCCGCGACAAGGATTTCCCCGGGTTAGGGACGTAGTGTGCAGTGTAAGGTCACGTGCGCGTAGTGTGCAAGCAGTCTATCTTCTTTTTCTGAGTAAAATAAAAATTTTTTATGTGTCTTAAAAAGAATGATGCATGATTTTTTTTTTTGAAAATTTTCTTTTTTTTTTTTTGAAAAATCTCTTTTTTTTTTGAAATTTTTTTTTTTGAAATTTAATGAACACATAAGCACAAGAATTCCGACAGTTAGGGACATGATTCCGACAGACAACATTTTGACTTTTTCCGAGGCGGCCAAAACAACACGAAAATGTGCAAAAATCAACACACACAATAAATGATTTTTTAAATGCCGGGACGGAAGCTTGACCCTCAAAAGCTTTTCCCTTTTTTTTTTTGAAAACAATGATACCGGTACGTGGGATTGTTAAACCACAATTTATCCCCGACTCGTGTTAGGAGGCGATAACGGGAAGTTTAATGGTTTCCACCAATATACCAAATATCATTTTTCTTTTTAGAAAAAGCTTATTTTTCCCCAGCGGAGTCGCCACTGTGACGATGTGCCACCAAAATTTTTCCGAAATGGTTAACTTTGAAATTTTTGTTTCTTTGAAAAACCAATCGAAAAAAGACCGGAGTCGCCACGTCATTTTTGTTTTAAGGGCCAAAACTTGGAAAAATGCCCGAGATTAGAGATTTGGGTTCGGAGTTCATGTTACACGCCGGGAAGGACGTTAGTGTGCACCCGGAATGCCTCATAAAACGAGTCTTCCAAGCTAAAAATCATTTGTTCGTGTGTGTGTGTGTGTGTGTTACTTTGGCCAAAATAAGTTGAAACTGAGGAAAGTAAAAATTGGGAATTCTTTATTAGACTTTGGAAAGATCCCATAATTTTTGGTGTGATTTTTGGGTTGAGTTTTTGTACTCAAAAGATTTTTGGAAGTTGAAAACCACTTCTGCCAGAATGAAAAAGGCAGTGGACACTTGATTTTGAAATGGATTTAAGGGCTTTAAAACTTCATAATCTGAGGAAACTCAGAGAATGAAAGTTGTTCCAGATACCTCAAATAAGATTTCTGTGAAAGAATTTTTCATTTTGGAGAAGATTTGAGGATCCAAAACCTTCTGGAAATCTCAGATATGAGATCTGGACTTCCAGAGACTGGAGATCTGACCTTCAAAAGAAAATTTTAAAAGTGGAGTTTTACTCACGCAAAAAATAAAGTAAAAATATTTCTGGAAATCTATGGATGTTGGCTACCAAAAGTGCTTTGTAGTCAATACCAAATTCCAAGTTTATCTGTGTCAAAAAAATTAGACCATGGACTGGGGTCTTAGAAAATTGCTACTGGACAGCAACTTCTCCTTGAAGAAAAACATGATTTTAAAGGGGATTTGGCATCCATGCTTGTCCCCATTTCCCTAGGTTTTGATTAGTGATCACTTGACATTTTAGTGGTGAATCAACTATATCAAACCATCCTTGGGGTACATTAGGACTAAGCACTTCATTTGCTTGGGAATGGGAATTTTATCCTTTGAAAATGAGATTTGATGTATGAAAATGAGTTTTAGGATTTTGAAAATGTGTTTTCTTTGCAAGTAAGTAAGAATGCTTTGAAAATAATGTTGATCCTTGTAGAAGATCATCCATGAAGATGAACTTCCATGGTGATCTTCTTGGATCTAAGACAAGAAGATGAACAAACTACATTTTGGAGTTTGAAAATGTATGCATGAAGGAGTTTAGGGTAAGGAGAAGGAGGGTTTACCAATCTTCTTTGTGTTTTGGAGTTTTTGACTTGAATGTAAGAGTGTTTGAGGCTTGAATATGAGAGTGTTTGAGTGAGTGTGATTTTGGGTGAATAGTTGAGAAAAAGGTGACAATTCTAGAGAATTATCACTGTTTTCTCACTATTTTCGCCAAGGTGCAGTTACAAATTGTGTTTTTTCTCTTTTCATTTGTGAGACTGAAGGCCTCAATTTATAGCCCTCTGAAAAATACAAAACCATCCGCGCGGACATGATCAGCAGCGTGCACTGTTCATTAATTACAGCTTCAGGCTTTGGACACAAGGAATAAAATTCAAATTAAGCAACAGAAAATGTCCCAGCCATTTCTATTTCAGGTTTTTGACCATTTCTTTTGCTTTTTTGATTCTTTCTTTGGTTTATCTTTTTTTGGCAATCCCTAATCTACCCTTACTTGGTTAGAAATGTTAGGAATGTTAGGAATTGTTAGGAATGTTATAACTTTCGTTAATTTTCTAACGAAAATACTAACAAGCTCAAATTGGAGCACTTACAGGGAGATAAGTCCCAACCGCTCAAAGAGCCATAATGATAAGAGACTGGGGCTGCCGCGTCCCATGTATAATGACCCTCCAGACAGTCGGTCCATCCCATGATATGTCTCTGTCAGCAAAATGGGTACTATGTCTCTCTCTCCCTGCCCAGGCCGAATCTCAGTCAATATGGTACCTCTGTAACCCCGCATCTGCCTGACAACCCCTAGCAGTAAGCCAGAGCATACCCCATCATACTCACAGAAGCAGTATAGGGAGATCATAATCAGCATGAAAATGTCCATGGCCGTGGATAGGTCAAACAGCTCTGGACGTGATACAGCTAATCGGGCTATATGGGCCAGTTCAATGAAAGATAGGTCGAGGATCAGATCGGATACCTGCTTTGCGTGAAAACCCAAGAAATCGGCCAGCTGCTCAGTCAAGGGTCGTGAATCCCGTGGGAATACTGCATCTCTGAGCTCAGCTCCCCCAGTCAGTACACGGAACTTTTTAATGGTGGGTGTAAGGTCGTTGTATGAGAGGGTAAAGACATGCCTCTCGCGGTCCCAATATCTGGACGCGGCCCGGAGAAGATTCCAATCTACCGCCCATTCCTTTAGTGCCCAAAGACATCTCAACCCATACCGTTGGTCGATAACCCTCCTATTGTTGATATGATGGTGGTGGGTTAGATTGATGAGATCGGAGTGAAATTGGCGCTCTTTTATCTTGGATCTTTCATTGTAATGCTCCATCTTGGGCCAAAAGTCGAATCTTGGGGCTGATTTTGGGGTGGAAGATTGATTTGAAGTCTGCGTATTTCTTGGAATGTGCTTTTTACGAGTCTGCCTTTTATAAATGCTGGAGCTTGCTGCCCAAGAAACTTTGTCCCTCAGACATTCCATGTCGTACGGGGCTAGCCCATGATGTCCTGTGTCAAACGACTTGGGAAGTCCCATCAGACACCAGCAGCAGCTGCAACTGCAGTAATCCCTCAATGACCCAATGCTTGCTCAAAGTTTGTCCAAACCTGTCCAAAACATCCAAAACAATACTTATACAATCCCCTTCACTCACCAAACACATGGGAGAGGATCTGGCATACCCAACACACCTGCAGACGCATAAACATCGCCCAATACATGCAAAATCACAAAAAAATACCCAACCACATCAAAAGCCATCATTTCTTGCCTTTCTTGGGATGGACTTTTGCATATAAACAAGCAAATATACAATTAAGCAAATCCTTTAGTTGTTAAGTTACAAAATGCAAAAAACAATTGTTTACAATCCAAAAGCAATGAAAATAGTGCATGCATTGTTCTTCTCCCTCTCTATCCCTAAGAGTCATAAAAGCACGGTAAAAGGGGATCGCCATGATCACTCTGACTCGGAGTCGTCGCCTGAATCCTCCTCACCCTCCTCAGAGCCACTGTCGTCCTGGCCGCTACCTACCTGCTCCTCAGAGCCGCTCTGCTCCTGGCCATCGCCGCCACCCTTCTGCACCTCATGAATCTCGCCATCAGAATCATCATCATCCTCATATAGAGCCCAAGGTCGAGGCTCACCATAATATCCGTGCCACTCGGGCACTGTGGAGAAAGGGGGCTGGTAGGGATCGTCCTCATCATCGTCATTGTCAGGCTGGGGCTGCTGACTCGAACCACCTGCCTGTGAGCTAGAAGGAGCCAAATTCGGCCTATGCCTCTTCTTGGGAGGCACGACGTCACTAGGCTGGGAGCTGCATCTCCCCTTCCAATGCTCTGCGCTCTTCTCGGCCGGCGCGGCATCTTGCGGCCCCGGTGTGTGCCTTGGCCACCGCCCTGTAGGTTTTGGCTGGAACCTGTTAAATGGAAACAAAAAGATAGTCAGAAGCAATGAATACAGGCAGTAATGCAGTAAAAGACTCAAACAAAGCAGAAAAGAAAAGAATGCTCACAGAGGTAGTCCCGCGAGGAAGCCGCAAATGGGGATGAGTCTCAGACATGTCAAACGAGGAGCGGCGAATGACACCCTCAGTCTCATACTCGAAGAATCGGGGAGGCATCGGTATATGTATCCCCGCTGCCCTCCTGGCAGCCATGACCTGAGGAGTCACTAGCCGGGTAAAGACAAACTGGCCATAGTCTCCATCAATCGACAGCTCAGTGGCATCAATACCCATCCGCAAGCGCTCTAAGTCAGGCAGAGCCCGGGTATATCAAATCCTCGAGTGACTCCCCAACGAAACAGTCAAATCCTCGGGTGACTTCCCAACGAAACAGTCAAATCCTCGGGTGACTCCCCAACGAAACAGTCAAATCCTCGGGTGACTCCCCAACGAAACAATCAAATCCTCGGGTGACTCCCCAACGAAACAGTCAAATCCTCGGGTGATTCCCCAACAAAACAGTCAAATCCTCGGGTGACTCCCCAATGAAACAGTCAAATCCTCGGGTGACTCCCCAACGAAACAGTCAAATCCTCGGGTGACTCCCCAAAGAAACAGTCAAATCTTGGGTACAAAGCTCGTGGTCTTTCGTTAGCGCCACCTCTTTGTTGAACTATGATTCGGCTTGATTTCCTCATGGGATACGTTGGAATCCTTTTCATAAAAGGTCTAGCCGCCCGACCATCCTGGTCATCCTTCTTTCCCCGCCGTTCGTTGTCCGGCTCGGGATTCTCATTTTTGTCGACGACCCCATTTCTCGCGGAAGTGACATCGCCGAGGGGCTCTGTGAGTACCCCGACCCGAACTCGTGTTTTTGGGTCCGCTTTCCATGGTTGGCATTAATTTTGGGCAAATTTATTTGCTAACTTGCATTTTGGCCCTAAATTACCCATCCATTTGTTTGATCCATTGGGCCTGCCTTCCTGCGGTCCAATTTGTCATAAAGATGACCGGTGTCGTCCGATATAGGGCGACCCAAAGGCGGTTAACGCCCTATGTCGTACGACATAAGACCTCCCATCAGCATGCCTATAAATAAAGGGCTTGGCTGATCATTTTAAGGGGGGGATTTTGGCAAGTAGGGTAAACTCTGCTAAAATAGAGACTCACTCTCTCTCTCTCACACACACACTCACCTCCCTCCTCATACATACACTCATCCAAGTCGAGATTCAATGAAGAACCTCCTTTGTTGGTGTTTTGAAGGGGTGAACACCATACTATTGGTGCTTCTACCTTGTGGACTACAATAGGTAGTCCCTAAACTCTCTCTCTCTCTCTCTCTCTCTCTCTCTCTCTCTCTCTGATTACTTCTTGCATTCTCATTTCTTTATATTACATGCTTATAGTGTTGAATAACATGTGAATATTTAGGATTTTGCATGACAAAGGTGGTGGAGATGTGAATCTTCAATATTCACATCTCCTAACCTCAGATCTGGACATTTAGTAGTCTTAGTTGCATTAAAGCTTGCATCTTGTTTACTTGTATTCGAGTTAGGAGGTGATAGCTACTTGATAATGGCCAAAAACATGTGATTCATCACATTTGGCCATTAAAGCCATGTGATCATCCCATAATACTCACGTAATATTGTTGTTATACTGTTTCCAGTTAGTATTGTAGCTTATATTCAAGTCTTGAGCAAGGTGGGATCAGTCTGCTGAAGGACACTGAAATAGGACACCTATGTCGGACGACACAAGACATCTAAAGGAGTCCTGTGTCATACGACATAGAGCTCCCAGAAAGCTGTTTGGCTTTCAGTGACTTCAGATCTGCACAGATTGATCCTCTTTGTGCTTAAAGGCTGAGTTTAAGTATTTTTAGTTCATTTACCACTATTTAGGAAGCCTAAGATCCGTTTGGGTGTAACCCATTGATGGAGGCGGTTTGTCGTGTGGCATGGACAGCCTTGGGTGTCCTATGCCATACGACATCCGTATCCTTAAAGGTCAATCTTGACTTTGCTCACTCCAATCAACCCCAAACTGGTCTTAGACTCTGAATAGTGTCTCTCCTTAGTTAAAATAGCATTGTTTTAAATCTAGAATAGCTTTGGTGTTGTAAGAGACAACCTGACCAGGATGTCTTATGTCGTTCGACATCCCTCTTCTGAGGAAATCCTGTGTCGGACGACATCCGAGTTCCCTGGACAGACTGTCTCATCTCCTGCCTTGTAATGCAAGTCTTCGTTTGTAAGGGTGTGGCCCCCTTTCATGGTTCACAAGTTGTATTCAGTTTCAATGCCATCAATGAAATCCAAATTTTCATGCCTTGTTTGATTGACACAAATTGCACACACTTTGAATGATTATGATTGTCCAATGTTTGATTGAAAGTCTCGAAAGAGGCGATGTGGGTGAGCTCCATATTCTCTTCCCACATCGTAACTTGACCCCCGAATCCATTTTCTCATTTCCAAAGGTTTTTCAATGTTTTCCTTAAAAACGGCGTGGCGACTCCCAAAAAAGAAAAAAGAAAAGGTCAAAACATAATTAAATTAACAAAAAAATTTCGGAGGGCGTTCATTCGACCAACCGGCGGGAACTGTGTCGGGACCAACCGACGGGAAATGTGCCGGGACCAACCGGCGGGAATTGTGCCGGGACCAACCGGCAGGAACTGTGAGCAATCTTCACTTGCCCTTTGGTCTTGACTCGGCGGCAACCCTCATGGCCATCATCTTCAAGCTTTGGCGGCAACCCTCTTGGCCACCGATCCATGAAACAACAAAAAATTTCCGTCAGCATTTTTTAAGTAAGCAATCAAGCTACAATCATGTCTGAATAACATCTCGCCGCGACTTCTATTATATATATACAAATTACATGTCCCCAGATCATCAAATTTTACATAACTTTTTCCTCTGATGAGAAAATCAAAAGAACAATTTACAAGAAAAAGTTATATAACTTTTGCAATCTTAGGCAAACAATCAAAAAGAGAACACAAAGTCGCGGTGGCTTCATTGGTAGAACTGTTTGAGATGATCAACACTCCAAGCATTCCTTAACTCCTCTCCATTATGTTTTCTCAATCGGTACTTCCCTTCTCGCACGACCTCTGATATCTGGAACGGACCATCCCACTTCTCGTTCAGCTTGGTATACCCCGGCTTGGTTCCCGTTACCTCCACACTCCTCAAAACCCAATCTCCGACATTAAAAGATCTCTTGTTAACTCGCTTGTCATGCTGGGATTTCATCTTCTGCTTGTAATTGATCATTTTCATTCGAGCATACATCCTCTTTTCATCAATCAGATCCAGGTCGTTGCATCGCCTTTGCCCGTTTCTCGCCTCGTCATAATAGGCCACTCTGTACGTCGGCAACGCCATCTCGGCAGGCGCCATTGCCTCTGATCCGTAAGTGAGGGCAAAAGCGGTTTCTCCAGTTGAGCCCTTGACAGTAGTCCGCACATACCACAAAGCTATTGATAACTCCTCAAGCCAAGCTCCACTCCTTCCTTCCAAATTTTTCCGCAAGGCGACAATCACTTGTTTGTTTGCCGCCTCCGCTTGCCCGTTACACTGCGGCCTGTATACTGCTGACATCCAATGCTTGACATTCACCCTTGCGCATTCTGCTGAAAACTTCTTGCCAAACTGAGTGTCGTGATCCGAAATGATTACTCTTGGGACTCCATATCTACACCAAATATTTTCATGCACAAACTTGATAATCTGGTCCTCACTGATTGTCGCCAAAGCTTTTGCTTCTGTCCATTTTGTAAAATAATCCACGGCGACAACCACGTGCTGACAACCGCCCTTGGCCTTAGGAAAGGGTCCTATCAAATCAATCCCCCACATATCGAAAGGCCAAGTCGGCACTATAGGGGTTTGTTCGATTGCAGGCTGGCGGGGAATATCTCCAAATCTCTGACACTTCTCGCACTTTTTTACATACACCTCAACATCCTTCTTTAAACTCGGCTAATAGTAACCGTGAAACAAAACCTTATCCGCCAGTGTCCTCGCTCCTGGATGACCCCCACATACGCCCTCATGAATTTCAAATAATACCTTTTGAACCAAGCTTGGCTCAACACATCTCATCAACGGCTTCGAAAAAGACCTCCTGTAAAGCACACCATCTTGAACTGTAAAACACGGTGATGTCGCCTTTATCAATTTCGCCTTTCCTTCCTCAGGCGGCAACTCTTCTTTCTCCAAAAAATCTTTCATTTCCACAACCCAATCCTTCTCGGCCTCCTCAATCTCCATTACCAATGGCCTGTTGATCGCCGGCATCTCCACAAACTCAACCAGCGGCCCTCCGGTCAAACCCTGATCCAGCGACTCCACAGCTCTGCTCAACAAATCTGCACGCGAGTTCTCAGCTCGGTCTATCTGTACCAACTCCCAAAACTCGAAACCTTTCAAGATACTTCTCGCCAAGTTGCAATACTTCACCAAAACTGGGCTCAACACTCCATATTCGCCTTTTATCTGATTGACAATCAACTGAGAATCTGAATGGATCACAATCCTCGCCAGCCCAATGTCTCTCGCCAACTCGATTCCGGCAATCAATGCCTCATACTCAGCCTGGTTATTTGAAATATTGAACTTAAACCTCAGTGCCTTCTCATACTTAACCTTTTCATCCGGCGAGATTACAGTGATTCCCGCCCCGCCTTCATCTTTGGATGACGAACCATCCACATATAATATCCAACAATCAGCTGGCCTCTCCCTTTCCTCCACCAAACTGGGCCTAACCTTCTTTCCTGCCTTATCTTTGCCAACAGTCTTGACCACCTCATCACTCGATCTCGCAAAGGAAGTTTCCACCACGAAATCGACCAAAGCATGTGCCTTGATCGCTCTGCAAGATTCATATTTCAAATCAAACTCAGTCAGTTTGATGGACCATCTCAACAATCTTCCCGCGGCATCCGGCCTTTGTAAAATTCTCCTTAATGGGGCATCACTCAATACAACAATGGTGTGCACGACAAAATAATCTCTTAGTTTCCGCGCGGCGACAACCAAAGCGTAAGCCAATTTCTCCGCATTAAAATATCTTGCCTCAATGTCGCTCAATGCTTTTGATGCATAATAAATCGGCCTTTGGGCTCCTCCTTCCTCCCTTACCAACACTGCGGCCACTGCAAAGTCAAAAGCCGCCAGGTATACAAATAGATCTTCTCCTTCAATGGGGCTACACAATAATGGCTACTTCCCTAAATAAGCTTTCATCTGTTCGAAAGCCGCATCACATTCCTCATCCCAAACAAAACTCTTCACACCTTTTAACACCTTAAAAAAGGGCAAACACTTTTCCGCCAATTTGGAAATAAATCTCCCCAAGGCAATGATTCTCCCATTCAATCTCTGAATCTCGCGGATCGACCGGGGAGGCGACATGTCCATCAGTGCCTGGATTTTCTCAGGATTGGCTTCGATCCCGCGCCTATTCACCAGGAACCCCAAAAACTTTCCCGCTGTTACACCGAATGTGCACTTGCTAGGGTTCAACTTCATTGAATTCCTTCTTAAGTTTTCAAATGTCTCCGCGAGATCTAGAACATGATCATACTCCCCAGTTTTTATTACCATGTCATCTATGTATGCTTCCAGGTTTCGCCCAATCTGCGACTTGAACACGTCATTCACCATCCTCTGATATGTCGCGCCGGCATTCTTCAAGCCGAACGGCATCATCCTATAACAAAAATTACCCTGCGGCATTCGAAAAGCTGTCTTCGCCTTATCTTCCTCGGCCATTTTAATTTGATGGTATCCTGAATACGCATCGATGAAACTGAAAACCCGATGTACAGCAATCGAATCAACCAACTTGTCAATTTTTAGGAGCGGGTAACAATCCTTGGGGCAAGCGGTATTCAGATCCGTGAAGTCAATGCACATTCTCCACTTTCCATTCGACTTCAATACCATAACCGGGCATGCCAACCAGACAGGGTATTGGATCTTTTCAATGATTCCCGCCTTCAACAATTTATCCACTTCCTCCAAAACCGCCCTCACTTTCTCCGGCGACAAGTGCCTAACCTTTTGCTTGAATGGCTCAATGTTTGGGTCGGCATTTAAACAGTGCAGGGCGACATTCTCATCAATGCCCCTCATATCCTCTGGCCGCCACGCAAACACGTCCAAATTCTCCTTTAAAAACTCCACCAACCGTTCCCGCTCATCCCTAAACAACTGCTTCCCGATTTTAACTCTTTGCTCCGGGAAGTATCGGTTGATCTCTACTTCTTCTAGCTCCTCATCAGCCTGAATCTCGAGCTCATCTCGCGTTTGCAAAGTCTCAACTTCAATTCTTTTTCGCTTCTTGCTAATTGGACCTTTGGCGGGAATCACCCTCCCAGGATCACTGAACACATTGCCCGTAGGTCGCCCCTCTTTATCTTCCACCTCCACTGTTTCACAATCCTCCTCCAAATCATCAACTGTTTCTTCCATCACTATCTCTTCAATTCTGGGTTCTCTCATCTGGAAAAACTGAACTACCCTAGCATAGCTCAAACTCAGTGCTACATTCACAACTTCCATGCCCAGATCAAGCTCTCCTGTAACATCCCGCTCAGTGCATACCCAATCGGGTTCTCACAAAACCATCATTTCCCCTTCTCGTTCATCCTCCAATACGACCATTCCCGCCTCAGGTATCACATTAGCAACTTCCATACTCGCCCCGGTGACAACTAAAGCCGTGCCGCTCTTCATACTTTCAATTATTACCCAGTCATTCTCGGGCTCAACCAACTCAATCACATTTATCCTCAACTGACGAGAATCGGCCTTCGTCGTTAATGAACTGGTAGAAGCCCCCTTGACTTTTATCATCTCTTTCTTTTTTCTCGCCACTGTGATAGCCTCACTCTTCAAACAACCCACACCTCTAGAAGTCGGATACTTTACCCTTTGATGCGGGATGGACAGCACCATTTCAAAACTCAGCATGAAAGGAATTCCGACAATAGCATTATAAGGAGAGACTAAGTCAATCACCATGAATTCTACGTTCTCGCTCCTCGCCATCTCGCCTTCTCCAATTTCTACTTCCAGCACGATTGTCCCCTTCACTTTAACCGAATGATTTGTGAATCCCTCCAAAAATCCCTTGTATGGCACCAAGTTCGCGTCAGTATAGTTCATCCTTTTGAAAGCCTCATAATATAACACATTCCGACTTGCTCTTGAATCCACCATCACGCGCTGAACCATGTTATTTCCCGGGCAGATAGTTATGATCACTTGTTGGTTCCCATGACCCTTTGTCGCTGCCAACTCGCTTCTCGAGAAACTAATCACCCTGTCTTCGCCGGCGACAAACGGAGGGATGTCAAAACTATGCGACAACATCATAATTTGATTATCTAGCTGGGCAACGCTGGGCAATGGATCCTGAATAACATCAACAACATTCCGATCCTGAGCTCTCTCTTGCTGCACCTCTTCATATCGCCCTTTACTGCCTTCGAGATACAGCTTGAACTCGCCTTTATCAATTCTCGACTGCACTATCCTCCTCAAATTATAACAATCCTCTGTCGCATGCCCCTTATCTTTGTGAAACTCACAATAGCTATTCTGATCTCTGGCCATATAGGATCCCTCTTTGATGGCATATGGTTCAGGAAATTCCTCCCTTCTCAATATCTCGCTAAGAGTGGTATTCATTCGGCTAAACTTGATTACTCTCCTTTGATCTCCACTTCCACCGCGGCTACCCCCAGTCCCGCCAGAACGTTTCCCGTTGCGACCTCCTTTATCACCTTTAATTTCCTCTTTCACCACCTCGATCCTTTCCTTCACACTTTTCTTGCCAGAGCCTGTTGCCGCAGAGGCGACTTTAACTCCTGGCTCCTTTCCGCCACTACAAAAGGCTCTTACTCTTTCATACAATTCGCCAGTCGTCTTTGGCAACCTCATACAAAATTCCTGCTTAAAGTGCCCCGGCAACAAACTCGCATTAATAACATAATAATCTCGCTCTGGGTTACTTCAGCAATCCGATTGGCGACATCCATAAATCTGTCAGTAAAAGCCGATATCTCCTCTCCTTCTCGCTGTTTGAGGCTACACAGCTCCGTCTTTTGCACGGGCTGGGCTCCCAATCCACTGAACCTCGCCAAAAACTTTGCCTTTAGATCTTGGTATCCGAGAACTGATTCCGCTGGCTGAGCTAGAAACCACTCCAAGGCATGATCAACAAGAGTGCTCGCAAACGCCTTACATATCACAGCTTCATTCTCCATCAACAACGACAAAATAACTTCAAACCCGCCAATATGAGTGTTAGCTCTGGAACTTCCGGAGTAGCTTGGCAAATTTGGCATACGGAATGCGGGATCAGGGGCGGCAATCTGAATATTCTTTGCAAACGGAGCCAGGTAGGAGCCCTTTACCTCAGCGGGCTTTGTTCCCGCTTCTAACTCCTTGATCCTTTTTGCCATTTCCGCCATTTTAGATTTCCACTTATCATCCTCATCTTTTTTAGCTTTCTCCAACTCCGCGGCTTTAGCCATATCAGCGGCTTTCAAAGCCTCGGCCAATTTAATAGCTTCCGCCTTTTTCTCTACTTCAGCGACTTTCTCGGCCCTTTCTTTTTCCTTCTCTCTACCCCTCCTTTCTCGCCGTCCGCGATCTCTATCGCGCGGCGACTTTACATCTCGACGAGGTCTATCAGAATTCCTTGACCTTTGCGACCTATCTTCCATGTAAGTCCCATCACCTGAGTATTTCGAGCGACTAGGTACATAATCTCTGTCCGCCGTCGACCCCTCGTCACTTTCGTACTCATAATAATATGACTCGTCACGCGAGTTTCCCGACTTGTGATAAATTCTCATCCTCCTTCCTTCATCTCGATCTGGATGTTTTCTCTTAGCAGCCACACCTTCAGAGCTCGCCTTGGTAGCATCCCGCCTTCTCGGCTCTTTGTCTTTATCTTTAGGCGGCGGCATCTCCCTCGCCCGTCTATCATCTCTCTTTGCCACACTCTGGCTAGCAGCTCGCTCATCTTCCCGGGCTCGCCCCTCCGATCTGGCCGACATCTCAGGTGGGATCTCGGTGGGTGCATGGCCCATTTTCCTCAACCTCTCATTATTTGCGAGCACCTTCATCATCATCTCATTCTCTTTCCTCAATTGCTCAGCGATCACTCTTGCGCCATCGGATTTTGAGGGAGCGGGATCCTGCTCGCCAGCCTTTCCCTTGTTCCTCTCGTCTCGCTCCCTATCTTCTCGCCCTCTGGTGCTCCTGATTGCCTAATCAGTCTCAGAAGTGTGAACCTCGCCTTCCCGCACAGTCCCTGATCTCGCCTTGAAGGCATCCTTCCGATTGGGGGTCTTCAGTACCAGATTCTGGGTATCCTTAGCCTGAGTATTTTTTTCTTGAACCATTCCGGTCACTTTCTGGGTTTACAAACAATCACAAACTAGAACAAAATAAACCAACAACAATCTGGGACGTAGCTTCTGCGCAATCTGAACAGTACGTCAACCTCAGGAAATACCAAACCTACGCCTGCAACCACTGGAAAGGGCCTCCAAAATGCCACCAGCGGTTAATCAACCCAACCAAAGAAGGAGATTCAGGTCCCGGCAACGGAACCAACTGATGCTGCCATAAAAAAAGGTTGCACAGGAACTGAAAAGAGGATACCACGGCTGTCCTTCTTCACTTAGGCCCTACACACAAGCACACACGTAAGCTAGGCCGGGGGTGACTCCGGCGAACCCCCTCCGGCGTGAGAGTAAGGTTAGTAGGTCAAGGAGATGATCAAAGTAGGGTAAACCCTTAGAGAGAGAGAGCTTAAGAGGAGAGAGAGAGTACATACACATGCAAAATGACTATTCACCTCTTTTATACTCCCAAGCCCCCATGTGCCTTGCACATGGGGGACACATTTCAATCATCTAAGGAAAATCCCCAACCAACTCCAAGTTAGTGGAATTTCACTGTTCACCTTGTCACATCAATCATACATCAAGTACGGCTAGGGTTGGGCTCTCAGGCGCCATTTGAAACGTAGTTGGAAAAGGGCCATCAACAAACGTCGCCCAAGCGACAATCACGGGTAAGAGACGACATTACCCATGTCGCCCCAAGCCAACTGCCCTGCACGAGGCGGGCTTTCGCCTTTGTGTCTTACCCTAATGCTTTCTTGTCCTCCTATCCTACTTCTCGCATAGCCTTCCCTTTATGACCAGTCAAATTCTAAAGCGGCATCTCACCCTTGTCGCCCAAGTCTCCCTAAGTCGCATAGATCTCCAAGGCCGCCCATGGGTCATGGTCGCACTGCATGGCTTGGGCCAGGTAGGTCCGGCCCATGACTAGTTACTGGGCCTAACCTTAGTCACGGGGCCCAATCCATTTTCCATAGTCGCATCAATAATAAACTCGGAGCTTCAAATCAATTGATGCTAATGGCTTTCAGAAAAATTAGAATTTTTTAAAATTTCAATTGTACTCCCTCCGTCCCACGTCATTGTGGATTATTTTTCCGGGCACGATAATTAAGAAATATTATTAAGATAATGAAAATGTGTGGTAGGAAATGAAGAGAGAGAATGAGTGGAGTTGGTTGAATAAATTGTGTGGTAGGAAATGAAGAGAGAGAATGAGTGGGTGGGGTAGGGTGAATATAAAATAATAAATTTATTTCCATTTTGGGCAGTTTGCATTCACGTGGGACGAACCAAAATGGAAATAAGTTCACAATGACGTGGGACGGAGGGAGTATATGTCTATCTATGTTGTTAATATTAGATATAATTTTTTATTTTAGATGGTAGTAACTTAAATTATGTGATATTATTTATTTGACTTATTTACAAAATTTCAACGAAGTTAAATTACTTGAATATAATCTTAAAACTCATAGCTAAAGTCAATATTAGTGTTTAAACTCTCTCTTTGCATCTTCGTTCCTGCAAGTTTTTTTTTTTATCATGTTTCGTTTACAGAAAAATGATAAACAAATAAACTTTATGATGAGAGGAAAGGTAAGTGACCCATCTTATTATGAGAATATATGAAACTTATAAGTAGACATACAAACTTTCTCCTTGAACCGGCTACTCAGCAATGGTGGACAGGTGAGGTATTCCTTGAGCAGTTGTAACGACGAGAAACATTCGGTCGTCCACTTAAAGTTTTTCGTCCCCCTTAAAGTTTTGAAGAAGGGGAGAGAGATCTCATCTGACTTGGCGATTAAGCGACCCAAAGCAGCGACCCTACCATTCAATCGTTGGACTTCTTTGATTCACATAGGTTCCTAAATTTCTGCTAAGGCCTTGATCTTCTCCGGGTTAGCTTCAATACCCCTTTGTGATACCATGAAATCCATAAATTTACATGCGGCTACCCCAAATACACACTTACTTAGGTTCAACTTTATGTCGTTTGCTCGCAGATTGGCGAACGTTTCCATTATATCGACCACATGACGACTAGTCTTAGTTTTGATGACCATGTCGTCGATTTAGGCCTCCATGTTTCGGCCAATCTGACTAGCGAAGACTTTGTTGACCATCCTCTGATACGTAGCTCCAGCATTTTTTAACCCAAACGGCATCTTGGGGTATCAATATACCCCTCCAGCTACTTGGAAGGATGTCTTCTCAATATCATCTTTATGCATTCTGATTTGATGGTAGCCTGAGTAAGCATCGAGGAAACTGAGGGTGGCATTTCCAGCAATTGAGTCGTCCAACTTGTATATTCGAGGAAGTGGGTAGCTGTCTTTTGGGCAAGCCAAATTTAGATATGTGAAGTCGACACACATCCTCCACTTTCTGTTGGCCTTCTTAACCATCACTACGTTCGCTAGCCAAGTTGTGTAGGTCGCCTCCTTGATTATACCTGCACTAAGAAGTTTGTTTACCTCCTGCTTGATGGCTACTTCTTTGTCCTGAGCAAAGATCCTTAGCTTCTGACTTTTGAATTTCATGGTGGGGTTCACATCAAGGCGGTGCACTGTGACCTCTTCCTTGACTCCCCTCGTGTCCTCTACCCTCCAGGCAAAAAAAAACTGTACTTTCTCTCAATAGGTCGACTATCTCGACCCTTTCTTCCGGTGACAACTACCTCCCGTCTTAATATTTTGCTCCTAGGAAGATGGATTGGTCTCTACATCCTCTAGCTCGTCTACTGGTTCTAGCTCTGGGCCATCTCTAAACTGCAGAGTCTCAATGATGATCTCTCTGACCATTTTTCTTTCCTCAGCCCCAAGTATGGAGCTTCTACCTCGATCATATCATCTAGCTCAGAAGCTTTCCCTGCTATAGGCCCCTAAGTTTTGGTTGATTTGGAGGCATAGGTCGCCAATGATAATCCGGTCGGCCAAAACTGTATCTGTCG
The DNA here is from genome assembly GCA_022495995.1 of Adenophora triphylla var. japonica. Classification (NCBI taxonomy): domain Eukaryota; kingdom Viridiplantae; phylum Streptophyta; class Magnoliopsida; order Asterales; family Campanulaceae; genus Adenophora; species Adenophora triphylla. Next base: position 99,585 of record JAFEMH010002682.1, read on the forward strand.
CGACCCAATTGTTTTCAGAGGGACGTGTCGGCTCAGTCATGACTTGGTCATATAAGGGATAGGTTGCTTCTTCTATACACCCGATCATAGATAGTCTGGAGGTAGTGGTGACAGATTTTGAAAACTTCCAACTTGCCTCTAGAATGTCAATTCCCAACTCCCTCTTCTTCTTAGAGCGAAGCACGTGATCCAGATATTCCCTAGCTATGCTTAGAACGCACCCAACTCCCAGCACAGTGGGGAACTTGACCCTTTAATGAGGGATGGAGGGCACCATTCCTAGAGCAGCATGTCCAGGTATACCCAATATAGCATGGTAATCTCTTATAACATCAATGACTATAAATGTTACCTTTGATGTTGTCCTCAAAGGATGTTGCTCGACGTCCACCTCGAGCTCTATCTGACCCTTTGCTTCGACCCTATGGTTGGTGAAGCCCTCTAGTTGACCTGAGCAAGGCGACAATCGGACATTGTAAAACCCATGTCTAGGAAGACTTTGTAATATAGAATGTCCTTGCAGGCCCCCGTGTCGACCAAAATTCTGCAGGAGGTACAGTCATCAATGAGCCCTGGAATCACTAATATTTGTTCTCTCGCAGCTAAGGTTGTAAATGAATCGAACTTTTTTTATTCGATTTGGTATTCGATTCGAGTATTCGGTTTTCGTATTCGAAAAATTCAAATTCGAATTCGAATTTTTATATTGATTCGATAAGTATTCGAATCCGAATAATATCTCACGATATTCGATTCGAGTATTCGCGAATATTATTCGAATAATATATATATTAAATATATTAATATATATATATATATTTAATATATATATATTAAATATATTAATATATATATATATATAAATATATTAATATATATTAAATATATATATATATATATATATATATATATATATATATATATATTAATACGAATCGAATACTCGAATCGAATATCGAATCGAATCGAATAATTCGAATATCAATTTCGAATCGAATACGAATCAATTTTTATATTCGAATACGAATCGAATACGAATATTCGAATATTTTCACGAATCGAATCGAATACGATGATATTTGATTCAATTCGATTCGTTTACACCCCTACTCGCAGCCATGTTGGCTGCTAGCTCGTAGGGATAGAAACTGATCACCTCGTCTTGAACACAACTTCTAGGGGGAACATATGGAGCTTTACTCAGCTGGAAGATCATGTGTTTGAGCGTTGTGTTGCTTGTTTATTCGGCTATTACCCTCAAAGTCAGTCTTGGATGCCTTGGTTCTGGCACACCCCTTTTAGATCGATCTCCTCCTTCAGGATGACCTCCTTTCACGAACCTATCCAACCTTCCTTCGTTTACCCACTTCTGGATGATTCTTTCAATCTCTACATTCCTCCGTGGTGTGCCCGGTGTCCTTATGGTACTCGCAGTACCTACCATTATCCCTTCTGAACTTGTTTTGAGTATTCATTGGGGTAGGAGGACCTAGGTCGACTGTATTCATGATTTACGTCTGACTAACCGTAAGGGGAGTGAAGCTTTCAGGGACCCTTTCAGTCGCCCTAGTTCTATTCTTTCCCTTGTTGTTGTCATTCTTTTTCTGCCCTTCTTTTGTCGACTCACTAACCTCAGAATGCTTGGAGCCTCTGTCCTTCTTTCTTTCTTTACGTTCCTAAGCCACGGCCACATCATAGGCCCTTTCAAACAATTCCTTCCTTGTGTTTGCCCTCCTAACCTCGGAGCTCATAATCCAAATCGGGAGAGGACACCCCATTCCTCAAGCGCTTGATGACCTCCCTATCTATCAGGTCTTCCTCAATTTGGTCGACCAACTCCTTGAACACATTGAAGTAACTCATGGTACTTTATGTCTTGCCCTGAGTCATGTTGTTTAGGTCGGTCACTGTCTTCTTACAAGCCCCTGCTATAAAGAACCTTTCTAGGAACTTCTTACTCATGTAACTCTACGAGGTGATGCAGCCAGTGGATAGGCCACGGAACCAAGTCAGTGTTGCACCTGTGAAGGTGCTGGTTAATGCCTTGCATAGCACGTCATCCTCAGAAGAGACCAAACACATAGTGGCCTCAAAGTGCTGCATATGATTCAAGGCATTGGTCGTGCCTGAATACTTTTCTAACACTAGCAACTTGAACCCGATAGGTGGACCTTTGTCGAGCATGTCCTTAGCCAAAGGTCGAAGAGTGTAATCATTTCGTTCGACCTTCCCATTAGTTGCCTTACGATCTGCCTACATATCATCCAATCTTCTTTTTAAATTGAGAAGCTCCCTAACATCCAGGTCGCCTCTTTAGTAGGAGACTGAATTAGACTTTTGCCTCTCCTCAAGATAGTCCTCCCTCCTAGAGAGAGTCCTCTACATCTCATCCCTTGGGGGAGTTCTTTCTCTCCTTTCTCACCGGGGAAGCGACCTCTCTCCCCTCTGTGGCGACCTATACTGAGCCCTGTCAGCTTCAAGCTGTCTTCTTTGAGTTGAGTTGGCTTCTTGCTCTCTCTGCTGGTTGAGCCTATCCCTTAGGTCGCCAGTATGGTCTATGGAGAATTGGGTAGGAGGAAGCATTTCATTCCTTCTCTCTTCTCCTGACAGCCTAGGTGCCTTATTAGCACGCCTATGAGATGTGAGAGAAGGGGCTACCCTTTGTGATCTTTTGCCGTCCTTCTTAGGAGACTAAGGTAGCTCGAGCAACTCATTATGTACCTCGAGTAAATTCTGTAGCAGTCTAGCCCGCTCCAGCAAGATCTCCTTCCTACTAAGGTGAGAAGTTGAGGGTCCTACAATGTCGCCTGCAGCTGAAATTACCCGGATTCGGCTCTTGCGCGGGCCCCCGGTATCTCGCATGTTTGGTCGGGAGGTGTCTCGCTGCGTTTGTTCGTAGAGTCGCCACGCCGTTTTGATTTAGCCCAAAACATTGAAAAAAGGCTTAGTTAAAAAAATGTTGTTGTGTGATGAGATTTTTGAGTTCGGAGGTCAGGTTATGCCTCGGGAAGAGAATAGCAGAGCTCACCCGATTCACCTCGTAAAATGAGTCTTTCAGTACCCCTTTTTCTTTAAAAATTGTGTGTGTGTGTGTGTGTGTATGTGCTTTTTTAAAAATGCATGCTGTATATGATGTCTACATTGTACGCTACGTATTGAAATGTATTGAAATAGTGTAGGAAGGAAGCCTTACCAATATTGGTTTGTGTCTGTCTTCCGCTTCGGAATAGTGTTTGAGTGTGAATAATGCTCCGGGACGGATCGGGATTGCTTCGGGGATGTACAGGTGTCTGCGGACAGAGCTTCGGCGTGCCTCGAGAGTGTCAGGTGTGTACTCGTGCAGAGGTTCGGCGTGCATTGGGATCGTCGGTATCATTGACTGGTCTCGAGAGAGGTTCGGTGTGTGTCGGGATCGTCGGTTGTGCTTGGGCAGAGTTCCGGCGTGCGTCGGGATCGTCAGTTGCGCTCGGAATGGACCGGGATTGTTTGGCAGGGCTTCGGGATGGATTGGAATGCCTCGAGATGGATCGGCAAGGCTTCGGGATGGATCGGCAAGGTTTTAGGATGCCTCGAGAGTGCCTCGAGGCAGCTCGGGAGCGTCTCGGGAGCGCTCGACAGGGCTTCGGAGTACCACGAGGGGCCTCGGAATGCCCCGAAGGGAACCGAAAGGGACCGGGATTGCCCCGAAGGGTCTTAGAAGGAGGCCTGAAGGCTGGGGGGAGAGAGAGAAGAGAGGAGGTGTGTAAAATATGAGGGGGGAGCCCTCTATTTATAGGGTCCAGATTCTGGCATTGTCGCGCTACACCATAGGCCATTACCATTTTTTTGGTTTTCCTGAATTTAAGGGAATATTGTGGACTTTAAGAGGATTTTGTAATAATTGTGTCTGGAAGCAAAGTGGTTCGCACGGACTGATGTTGCTTTTCCAAATTTTCCAAAATTCCTAAAAAGTCCTTTTGTGTTTTTCATCCCAGAAAGCCCCCCCCCCTTGGTTTGGTTGGTGGTTTTTTGGTTTTTTGAAGGCTACGGGTGTTCGAGATCACGTTTGTGTGAGTCTGCGGTGTTTCCCGTGCATTTGGAAGGGAGTGATCCAGATTGGGTACTTACAGAAGCCCCTCGACGATGTCACTTACGGAGGAAGTGGGGTCATCGATAAGATAAGGGTCCTAATCTAGATCATGTGCTGGGAGAGAATGTGACCGTGTAAGTCGGGCCATGAGGACGCGGCAAAGGCCCTATCAGTGTTGTGACCGCTAAGGTCGGCTGTGAGGACGTGGTGGCGTCCTACTGTGTGACCATTTAAGTTGGTTGGCTGGACCCTTTGATAGGATTCCTACGTATCCCTAGCGGGAATCAAGCCTGATTGTAGTTCGTGTGTGGGGAGTGCGTTGCCGTGCATGAGGACGTGTGATGTCCTCTGACTGAGACTCTATGCGTGGACGTGTATGTGTCCTGCGGGTGACCGTTTAGGTTGGTTGGCTGGACCCTTTGGTAGGATTCCTGCGTATCCCTAGCGGGAATCAAGCCTGATCGTAGTTCAGAAATGGTGAAATCGTGAGTGTATGCGGACGTGGTGGTCCCCTGAGGTGATGTGACCGCTAAGGTCGACTGTGAGGACGTGGTGGTGTCCTAAGGTGACCGTTTAGGTAGGTTGGTTGTACCCTTTGATAGGATTCCTGCGTATCCCAAGTGGGAATCAAGCCTGATCGTAGTTCAGAAGTGTGAGTGTATTGTCGTGTGTGAGGACGTGACTTATCTTCTGACCGAGGTTATGTCGTGCCTGAGGACATTACTTGTCCTCTGATTGAGGTTGTGTCATGCATGAGGACCTGACTTTTCCTCTGACTGAAGTGATGTCGTGCATGAGGACGTGACTTGTCCTCTGACTGAAGTGATGTCGTGCATGAGGACGTGGCTTGTCCTCTGACAGAGGTGATGTCGTGCATGAGGACGTGACTTGTCCTCTGACTGAGGTTGTGTCGTGCATGAGGACGTGACTTGTCCTCTGACTGAGGTTGTGTCGTGCATGAGGACGTGACTTGTCCTCTGACTGAGGTGATGTCGTGCATGAGGACGTGACTTATCCTCTGACTGAGGTGATGTCATGCATGAAGACGTGACTTGTCCTCTGACTGAGGTGATGTCGTGCATGAGGACGAGACTTGTCCTCTGACTGAGGTGATGTCGTGCATGAGGACGTGGCTTGTCCTCTGACGGGGTGAAAGTGTTTATTCTTTGGTTCATGAGTGTGAACTTGGTGGGGCCTTTTATGAGGCGTGCTTGCTTTGTGCCTTGATTTTGGGGAGGCGTAATTCCCTTGTGCTTTGATTTTGGGAGGTGTGATTACCTTGTGCTTTGTTTTTGGGAGGCGTGATTGCCTCGTGTTTTGTCCGCTGGGGAAAGGTCGGGCTTACGATGACTGCCGGGGAAATGAATTGTTTGTTGTGAAGGCATTCGTGCTTTAGGATATGTGTTCGAAGGCTTTTTGCGCCTTGGAATTTGTGTTGTGGAGGCGTTTGGGGCCTTGGGATTTGTGTTTGGAGGCGTTTGCGTCTTTTGTGTTTGTTTTACCGTTTAGTGGGCGATGCTCGGGCTTACGATGACGGTCGATGTTTTATTTGCTGGGGATATGTGGTCTTGTACGGGTTTGCAAGAATTCCCATTTGACCTTTTGTCTGCTGGGGAAGGGGCTCGGGCTTACTTTGATGGCCGAGTTTTGTTTTACCGTTTAGTGGGCAAGGTTCGGGTTTACGATGACGGGCGAGGTTTGTTTTACCGTTTAGTGGGCAAGGTTTGGGCTTACGATGACGGCCGGGGTTTGTTTTACCGTTTAGTGGGTCAGGCTCGGGCTTACGATGACGGCCGGGGTTTGTTTTACCGTTTAGTGGGCAAGGTTTAGGCTTACGATGACGGTCGGGGTTTGTTTTACCGTTTAGTGGGTCAGGCTCGGGCTTACGATGACGGCCGGGGTTTAATTTGGTTGGGTGAAGGATCAAACTGCATTGAATCTGCTGAAAATGGCCTTTGAACGGCCAGGGGCAAAGATTATAAGGGCAAAACGGTGATCTCGCCTGTGATGCAAAATGGTCCGCACGGATCCACTTGCCTTGCAGAGTGGTCCGTACAGATTGGCATGGGAATTTAATTTCCCCAAATCTAGATCAGGCTTCAACAACGAACAACAACTCCATTTTCTCCTTCTGTTCGAACGAGAGAGAGAGAGAGAGAGAGAGAGAGAGAGAGAGAGAGAGAGAAAATTGATTTTGTTCAAAAATTTCTTGAGGGAATTCTTCCGGATTGCTTGAATTGCTATAATGGCGGAGAGAATCAGACGAGGTCGTCGTCAAAGGGGCCAAGAGGCCATGAAGAGGAGATTGGAGCTTCAAAGGAATTGTTCTTCTTTCGTGCATTCGACGAGGAATCCGGATGTGTTGTATCCGGATTCGGGGGTGCACAACTTGCGGGGGAGGACCGTAAGGCAGGTAAGAAGTCAATTTTTGCTTTGATTCTTTTTTGAAATGTTGTATGCTAGAACTAGGTTTTAGTTTTCGCAATTTGGGGCTTTTGTTGTTGCCATGCTCATTTTGTGAAATTTATGGTGGATTGTTTGAAATTGAGCATGTAAGAATTGTGGGTATGTAATTTTTGTGCAAAAAAAACCTGTGGAGATTAGCTCTTATTTATAAAAATAAAGTGCCTCTCTTTTGAAATGCATGCTTTGGTGACTTGTACCTTATGCTACTTCTGTATATATCTTGTGAAAAAATTGCCGTGTAGAGACGGACTTTTGTGTGAAAAAATTGCCGTGTAGAGACGGACTTTTGTGTGCAAAATTTTTGTGCAATGTGTGCCGTGTTTTTGTGACGGGTTTTTGTTGGAAAATCGTTACGTGTGCCGTGTTTTTGTGACGGATTCCGTGGGGAAGTTTATGTGCAATGTGTGCCGTATTTTTGTGACGGGTTTTTGTTGGAAAATTGCCGTGTAGAGACGGACTTTTGAAAATGTGTCATGTAGGGACGGATCCCTCTTTTGAGAAAATTGTATTAGATTTGCCATGTTGGGACGGACTTTGTGTTTTGTGAGTTTGCCGTGTTGGGACGGACTTTTATGTTTTTGCCGTGTTGGGACGGACTTTTTATGCTTTTGCCAAGTTGGGACGGACTTTTATGCTTTTGCCGTGTTGGGACGGACTTTTATGCTTTTGCCGTGTTGGAACGGACTTTTTATACTTTTGTCGTGTTGGGACGGACTTTTTTTTTTGTTCTTGTTTCTTTTTGTATATTTGCATTAAGTACTGTTATTGTACCTTTGCTGTGTTTACCTGTAGGATGAGGTGCCTTCGTCTGGGAAGGCGAAGAAGATGAAGTCACGGGGGTCCCTTGAGGCCGTAGTTGAGTTGTGGCGGAGCTTGCCCGACATTTCCCGAGATGGGAGGCCTAGTCCTCGGAGGCTAGTGGTCACTACTGGGCTGAACGTGTTCGTTGAGAACCTTGACGGGATAGCGGAGATGCAGAAGAACAAGGGCGTCTTCTTGGCCCTGTTTGAGTACTGGTGGGACAACACGCATACCTTCCACTTTAGCTGGGAAGAGGTGACGGTGACTCCTACCGATTTTGCGGCGATTATCGGGCTTTCCTTCAAGGGGGGCCGGTGAGATGGCGGGACAGGATGTCCGATGGTGTGCTGGCGGAGCTGCTTGGGTTTGCGCCCTATCCTTGTAAGGGCTTGGGCATGTTGTACAGCGATGTAGAGGCGCAGATCACGACCAACATTGGGGCTTATCGCTGGGGCACTGGAGTGGTGACGGCTGAGCAGGTCGCGCACTCTTTTATGTGGTTTGCTCTTTCCGAGACTCTGTTCTCGAATCACGCCTCTTCCGCTCTTTTCCCTCTGCTGGAGAGTTTGGTGGATTTGGAGAGGGTTGGTGAGATTGCTTGGGGCGAGGCGGGCTTGGTCGAGCTCTATTTCTCCATGGACAGATTCAGCCGAGGCGGGCCAGTTCCCTGAGATGCTTTGATTTTGCACTGGAGGTATGAGTTTATTGCTGTTTGTAGTTTAGCAGTTTATCTTTTCTCTGTCTTCCTTTTCTTTTTCTTTTCCTTGTTCTGAGCACTATCTGCTTTTTTTTTTTGTTGCAGGTGTGGTACTATGAGATCTTCCGGTGCCAGCCGTGGGACTGGAAAGATGAGGCCATGGTGGCATATCCTTCCATGCTGTGCTAGGCCCGCCCTTTGAGGAAGAGGAGGATGACCAGGGGAAAGGTCACTGTCGCATATAGGGACGTGCTGGAGTACCTGTAGAGGGATAGTCTGAAGAGATTTCGGCTGTACCATTGGACACGGATTGATGATGATGAGTTTGAGGGTGCCCCCGGGGTGACACGGCAGAGGAAGATGCTGTGGGGCCTTACTTGCGATGTCATGTATCTGGGGGAGGGGGTCTTCTGGCAGCATGGCGCAGGTGTGCCTCCTATGGCTCCGAGGGATCCACCCTTCGATATGTTGAGTTTTCATGAAATGGATGTGCTGGAGTACGAGAGGTACCGGGATGGCATGAGCGCCGAGGAGTTCATCCTGTATGGAGAGGAGTATGGGGCCTTTGTCCGGCGGAAGCTGAGGACGCCACAGGTGTTGGCGCGGGAGAGGCAGGATGGCCCACCACGTCCTCCAGATGTCCCAGTGCCTGGGCCGGACTTTACGTATGTTCGCGGGGACTCTTCGAGGAGGAGGGTGACGGTGCCCATCCCAGAGCAGGCTCCTGCTGCTTATCGGGTTGACCCGGATGCTCCGGTGAGTGTGCTTACTCTTTTCCATCTTGGCATCTTTTCTGTATTTTTCTCTTTTGTCGAGTATGATTGTATATCTTTTGTTGAGCGCTTCTTTGGTTGTTTGCTTGCGCAGGTCTCGGGGAGATCATTTGATACGCTGACCCGTCGGTTTGTGGGGATGAGGTCTTTCTCAAAGAAGCTCGCGGGGAAGCTGTCTTGCAAGCCTTCGCGGCGCGCGGTGGCGTTCGAGCCGATGCCTTCGAGGAGGTCTGTGGATACTCCTTCTTTGAAGGCTGAGCCAGGGCCACAGCCTGAGGTGCTGGTTCGGGAGAGGCACATCTTTGATGTGGGGACGTCTTCGGGGGCCCAGAGGCTGCAGACCCTTCATCAGTTCTTTCCTCCGCCTGATGCACAGGGAGAGGGTTCGTCTGCGCATCCCTTCTTTGATCCTCTCACCGGGTTTGATCCTTCGGAGTACTTCGAGTACTCGCACGAGGAGGGGGTCCAGTATTCTGATGAGGAGGATGTGACTGGCGAGTTTTTCGGAATGCTGGATTTCTCGTTTGTGGAGGTCGATGATGATGAGTTGGAGTAGGGCTCTTTTGCTTTCCCTCTTTCCGTTGTTTTTTTTTTTGTTTAGCAATAGACATTTTGTACCTGTAATAAAACACTTGTATTTTGCACAACAAAGTATTTTATTTTAAGATGTAATGACGTCTTTGTGATTCCCGGGGATTGACCTAGGAATTGTTGCTAGTTTATTTTTATTTTGTGCAAGTCACGTGAGCTGGGAATGCATTTGTGGTTAGTGTATGGTGGCCGAAAATGGCTTTGGCCAGGCTTTTGAGCAGTTTGGGGCAAGGTCCTGCCGAGAGCAGTAGTTGTTTTGCAGTTTGCTGAAAATGTGGGGCCAGGCTACAAAGTGGTCCGCACGGACACACCCAGCATGTAAAGTGGTCCGTGCGGACTTCTCTTGCTTTTGGGAAGGAAATAAGAGCCACAGAAAGTCTGGATTTCCCCCACTTCCCATTTGCTGTCCCTTCGAGTCTTCTTCCCCATTTTCTCTAGAAACCTCCATTTTTGCCATGGATTCTTCGTTTGTTTTGAGAATTGCACCGAGGCTTTTGAAGGGGAGGCAAGCATACTTCCTTGAGCGATTCAACACGTGGATGAGGCACCATATGAGGCACAAAAAGAGGGCTTTCGAGGCGAGATTTTGACTCTGCTTGGTTTGGTCCCTTAGGGAGTTAGTTCCTGATTGGAAATTGTTGCGGGATGCTACGAAGTTCTCGGATGTTAGGAGGCACATGTATATCTTCTCCTACAATGTGGTAACGCCCACCTTTGATGATTTTTGGGCTTTTATTGGAGGACCGGAGGTGGAGGCCATCTCGCTTCCTTTGATTGGCGGTGCGGCGGTGAGCGTGAAGCTCGCATGCTTTCTTCGGACTTTGTTGGATGAAGTGCAAGGTATGACCTTTGATTCTGGTCATATTGATATTTCTGTGCTGCCGGAGCGGTTTATGAGCGATGACGAGAGTGATGCCTCGTGGGATGCATTTGCTTTGTGCGTGATAGCGACGCTTTTCATGGTCGCCTCCTTAGTGGTATGTGATGGCACTTTCTTTGGATGTAGTAGGCACCGCGAGCTTAGCCGGGGAGGATATTGCTCCGCTGGTGCTGGGGGAAACCCTTCACGGCATTGATCGTCTGGCGACTGGGGATAGGTTCATGAGAGGGGAAAGCCCCGTTTTACTCACCTTGTGGTTGCGAGAGAGGCTTCAAGACATGCCTGAGTCTCCGGCGTCTTTTAGCCCGTGGACGTTTGCTAGGCGGCCTCTTGTACTGGATATGGATCAGTCCGCCTAGGAGAGATGGATGGCATAGCTTGGTACGCATCAGATCCGTTGGTGGGTCCCTCACTGGGGGATTGAGACTAGGAAGGCCTTTCAGGAAGGTTCCTATGTTGTCAGAGTTCCAGGTTTGTCTTGGTCCTCCTTCTATATTCCGTCGCTTGTTTCCCGATAGTTCGGGATGAGGCAGGAGCCTTTGCTTGGCTGGGATGACATCGCCACTATGGAGGTAGCTTCTCTTTGCATGGCAGCTTCAGATGCTCTTCTGTATTTTCTGGGGGTATGAAAGTATTCCGCTTTCCCTCCTGTGGTGCTCCTTCGACGTCGGGAGAGTGTTGTGTTGACCACCGAGTACCTGGATTGGTATGAGCAGCATGTCGGGCAGTCCCAAGTGGTTTTGGGAAGCAGGCGTGAAGCGATTCTGGGGCCAGATTGTTGTCTCAGCTATAGCTTTAGAAGTGCCGAAGCCTGGTCTAACCCTCAGAATGTGATGGGAGACGCTTTATTCGACTACGAGACCAGAGGTGACCGACTGACGGAGAGAGGTCCCCTTTTGCAGACTCGCAGGGAGGAGATCTGAGCCGAGGCACGGGCGAATGAAGCTCTGCGAGCTGCTGGATTGTTTGACTCTACGGGGAGGACCTCTAATTTCGGAATGAGAGAGACAGAGTTGGCTCGCGTGGAGCGAAATAAGACTCGCTGGGGACGAGGGAAGAAAGGGAAGAATGGCGAGGGGACAAGCGCAGGTGGCGCGGAATGACCTCTTAAGTATCCCTTCATTGCATTGCAGACACATTATTTGTTAAATGTATTAAGCTATCTTTTAGCATGTTGTGAACTTGAGAGTAGACCGTGCTTGTACTCATCAAGAAATGTTGTAATCGTTAGTGATTTGTGATTTAGTTTTAAAGCTTTTTCGAGATGCAAGATCTCTTGTTCGCCATTTTGTTTCTTTTGTGAGCCTTGGCGGCGTCCGGCTTTTGGACCTTTCGTTGTATTTGTGGATGAAGCCCTGAGCCTTGACAGCATCCCTTTTTGTTTGGATTTTGTGTTTGAATGGGAAGGTTGGATGGTGAGGCACGGGCCTCGAGGTGGTTCCTTGACAAGTCATTTTTTACGGCCTTCTCAATGGTTCCATTGCTTCTTGATTGTCGGCGCTGGGTCTTTGGCCTCATTTTTTTTTGAAAGCTTCTGCTTGAGCTCTTTTTTTTTTGAAGTGCATGAGGGCGAAAGCAAGCCCCTATCTTTTAGTTGACTTTGATGTTGAGTGACCTTTGGTGGTCCTTTGATGTTGCCGCTGTCATTTGACTTGGTCAAGATGATGGTGGGGACATGTTCAAGAAAGTGTATAGTGTGATGGGAGCCTTGGTCGGCATCCAAACTTTTTATTTTTTGTGTGTTTTTAGACCGGACCAATTAAGGTTGCCTACGTTCCTCCCGGACTGGAGGGCTCAGGTCTGCGTAGTTCGACACTACAAGGAGTTCCGAGAGAGGCAAAGTTGATCTTCTTTAGGCGAAGTATCTGCGAAGTTTTTCCGTTGACTGGATTCATGAAGGGATTGCCGTCTAGGTCTGTCAACTTCATGGCACCTCCGGAAAAGATCTTTTGAACCACGAAAGGGCCGATCCATGTTGGTGCCCATTTTCCAAGCGGGTTGGTTCGGGTGGGAGGCTTTTCTTTGAGTACCAGATCGCCTTCCTTGATGTCTTGGGACTTGACTTTCTTGTCGAAAGCTCTAGCCATTCTGCTTTGGTAGGCTCGGATGTGCTCCATGGCCTTTAGTCGGCGCTCGTCTAGCAGAGCCAGTTCGTCGTGTCGGCTTCGGAGCCATTCGACTTCGTTGATCTCGTTTTCCAGCAACACTCGGAGTGAGGGAATTTCCAATTCAACGGGCAGTACTACTTCCATCCTGTATGTCAGGGCGAATGGAGTTTCTCCCGTGGCTGTTCTGACTGATGTTTGGTAGCCCCAAAGTGCAAGGTGCAGCTTCTTTGGCCAATCTCATCCTCGTGTGGTCATTTTTCGGATGATCCTTTCGAGGGTCTTATTTGCTGCTTCTACTGCGCCGTTTGTTTGCGGCCTATAGGGAGAAGACTTGTGGCGTGTGATCTTGAATTCGGTCAGTAGTCTGTCGCATTCCCCTTCGAAGTGGGACCCGTTTTCTGATATGACCTCGTTCGGTATGCGTATCGGCATATGATGTTTTCCTTGAGGAAATGTGTGACCTTCTTGGAAGTTAGCACTTTGTATGACTTAGCTTCTACCCATTTTGTGAAGTAGTCGATGGCGACCAAGACGAACTCGTGGCCGTTGCTTTCGGGCAGAGCGATTTTCCCGATGACGTCGATTCCCCAAGTGGCGAAGGGCCAGGGAGTAGTCATGCAGTAAAGATCGTGAGGAGGAAGATGATTGAGGTTGGAGAACAGTTGGAACTTGTCGCAGCTTCGGACAAAGTGGATGCAGTCTGCCTCCATTGAGATCCAGTAGTAGCCCATTCAAAGAATGATCTGCATTAGGGCTCTGGCATTCATGTGGGGGCCGCAAGCCCCATTGTGGACTTCGTTCATGAGCTCGTTTGCTTTTTCATGGCTGATGCAGCGTAGGAGCGGTCCTTGGTAGCATTTTTTGTATAGCATGTCTCCAAGGATGACAAAGTGAGAGGCAAGGCATCTTAGGGCCATGATGCTCTTGGATTTGATTCTTTCTTTGCGTTGTCCTTCCTCGTTCATGAAGGCGGTTTCCCCGTTCTTGAGGTATTGGAAGATCTGGAAGATCTGGTTGTACCATGGCTCGTTGAGGTATTTGAATGGCTTGATTGCCTTCCCTTTGTGGATTTCCACGAGCGAAGCCAAGGTGGCTAGAGCGTATGCAAATCGGTTTCGGTCTCTTGGCAAGTAGTGAAAGGTGACCTCTTTGAATTGCGTGATGAGGTCATCTATGCAGGCATGGTATTTTTGCAAGCCTGGGTCTATTGTTTTCCATTTGTTGGAAACTTGATTGATGATCAGGGCTGAGTCCCCGTAGACCTCTAGTTTTTGGACGTTCCTTTCGAGTGCGGCCTCTAGTCCGGCGGCGTAGGCTTCGTATTCGGCGGCATTGTTGGTTACCTCGAAATTCAGCTTTATGGCGATTGGGGTGTGCTCGTCCTTTGGGTCGACCAAGAGCATACCAATGTCGTTTCCTATTTTGTTGGCTGCTCCGTCGAAGAACAGTTTCCATCGGTTTTCGCCTTCAAGTGCGAAGATTCCTTCATCTGGAAATTGTGGATCGGAACCTTGGGCCTCGTCGGTTGGAAAGTCGACCAGTTGTTCGGCCATTACCCGTCCCTTGATTGACTTCTGGTTCACGAGCTGTGTTGGTGAAGAGGCTTCCAATTTGCGTCTCTTAGGCTCTTCAGCAGTTCCCAAATTCACTGTGATTAAAACCTTCTCGGCAGCTTGGGCCAGGTTTTTCTCTCGTTCAACAACATGCTTAAAGGTTTGTTTGATGCATTGTTCAATTAGTGTGTCTGCTTCTTTATTAGATGAATTGTTATTAACTGTTTGTGATTTAGTTAACTCATCATTTTGTTAAAGATGCAATGAAAGGATATTTTATAAAGGTCGGACCTTTTTATTGAAAGCGTAGAGAAGGTACATTGTTGATTATGGACTCACAATCTTCTGGCGTAGAGACATCAGATGACTCGAAAGACTTGAATTCACAGACAACATGATTCGAAGCTAGGCTCTAGGCGACGAGGGATTAGACCAGGCTTCATTGCTCTTTGCGGGCTGTAGGTCTAGAGAGGGTGGCGATGGCTTTGGTGGCCATTCTTCAGTCGATGCCGTTCCGGGAAGATGGCTTGCTTTTGGTTCGACTTCAAACCAGATCGCGGAGGTTTTAGGCTGCTCCTTTGACGGTGTCCCTCCATTGGTGTTGTTACCAGATCTCGGGGGCTCTTGACAATAGAAGTCATGGAGAGCTTCTTCCAGGAGGGCGAAGCATTCGCTGATTCAAATTTGATTCTTGTTGATGTTGATTATCTTCATAGAATATGCTTCCTTATCTGAGATCTTTGCTTGGATGACATTCACGATGTCTGAATCGAGGGGGCATGCTATTTCTCCTTCTCTTATTAGGCTTCGGAGGAGGTCGCGCCATTATTCTTCCAGGTCAGATACCGGGATGTTGAATTGGACTATGCTATGGTGGTTGTCCCCGTGAGATCCGAGTGTGTCGACAGGAGGGTTGTCCTGCTCCGGCGTGTTGGTGATGGGCCAGCATTCCTCCGGAGGATTTTCGGCAAAGTAGGAGTCTACTTCTCGGTCAAGTTCCATCTAGGCGTCCATCTCTAGATCTTCTTTCATGCATTCTTCGCGGTCACATATTTCAGAGTTGTCGTCTTAGCCCATGAGTTCTTCGATCTCTAGCTCGTCACGACTTTGCGCATGGATGTAGGGATCTCTTTCGTAGCGGATCATGACTGGAGACTCGTCCGCAGAGGAATATTCGGTCATGTCGGGACCTTCTTCTAGGTCGTAGCTTGCTGGCTAAGCGCTTTCCATCGTGCTGCTCCCGCAGATCACTTCAAGGTTTCCACTGGCGTTGATGAATTTCACACATTGGTGAATAGTAGATGATATTGCTTTCATCTGGTGCAGCCAAGGTCGTCCCAGCAGGGCAGAGAAGGTTGAGTTGATTTCCACGACTTAGAATTCTACCGACTCCATTTGTTTGTCGAATTGGATCCTTAGATCGATTACTCCCACGACAAGGCGCGGAGTGGATTCGTAAGCTCGGATTATTCGAGGCGGAGGTCTCATCAGGGAGCAATCGACACGGAGTCGTTTTAATGTGCGCAAGTCAATGATGTTGACTGCGGAGCCATTGTCGACCAAGACGTTTGGGAGGTAGAACCTCTCTATCTTTATGAGGATGAGGAGGGCCTCGTTGTGTCTTTTTTCACATATCGGCAAGTCTGCGTCTGTAAAGGTTAGACCGCTTCCGGCGCTGCTGTTTGATTCAGTTTCCTCTGAGGAGCGTTCCATCCATCCATTGGTGTGTCTCGATCGTGGCAGAGATCGTAGGGAGACAGGCATCCTTGGGTGTTCTTGTCTGGATTCCCGGTCATGGGAGCGTCTGACTCTGGTTTCGCATTCCCAGTCGTAGCGGGATAGCATGTTGATAGTTTCGGAGATAGCAGGGGACCTACTCTTGCATGGAGTCTCGCTGAAGGCTATCATGTTAACCCTGTCATTTCGTGGGAATGGATTTCCGATTGTGTTGGGGTCACGGGGGCGTTCCAACTTTCCTTCTTCGATTAACCTCTGGACCACTTGCTTCATCATGAAGCAATTGTCGGTGGTGTGACCGGGGTGGTTGTGGAAGGCGCAGTGTTTGCTCATATCCATGTTGGGTTTGAGAGTCTTTGGTTGGAAATTCTCGAGAGGCTTGAGGAGATTCCGCTTTACCAGTGCTTCGAATACTTGGCCCAGAGGCATTTCGAGGTTGTCGAAATGCTGGAACTGTGGTATGCGAGGGGGATTGTTGTTCCTCGGGGGTGCTTGATCGCGGTTTACTTGAGCTCCGTTCTGGATGTAGTTGACTGTTCCGGCTGCTTCCTTTCCTTTATTTGGGACAGGTGATGGATTCGACAGGTTTGCCCGATAACGGTAGGATGAAGCAGGAGTTGTTGTTGTCTTCTGGAGGCTCAAGGTCTTTTCGAACTTGGTTCCGGCGTTGATCATGGCACGGAGGTCTGGATAGAATTGATGGCTGATCAAGGTCCTCAGAGATGGTTTGAGGCAGGAATGGAAGATGTCCATTTGCTCTTCTTTGGAAATCGGATCCATTATCTCGCTTAGATTCCAGTTCCATCTTTTGTAGAACTCGCCTACTGGTTCGTCATCCTTTTGTTCGGTGGCTTGCAGATCATGGCGGTTTGTTTCCCATTCAAGGTTGGCGCGATACTTCTCCAGGAAGATTTCGCTGATTTGGTCCCATGTGGAGTGGTTTTCTGCCTTTACGTTGAGGAACCATCTTAATGTCGTGGATTTGAGGGAATGCTGGAAGTGATCCGCCATTTGTTGAGGGGTTGCCCCTTTGGCACTCATACCCAAGACATAGGTGTCGATGTGGGTCTTTGGGCATTCTGTACCGTCGAACTTTTCCATCTCTGGCATTCTGAATTTTGGAGGAAGCGGAACCACCTTGTTCGTATCAGTGGGCATGAGGGAGTCCTTCCGAGAGTTGGCCAGTTTGCCTTGCATGTCCTTCATCTGTTCGAACAGCCAAGCCATGTGAGGGTCAGCAGGCTGAGGCAGGTTCCCATTTTCGAGGATGGAAACTGAAGATGGAGGTGGATTGGCTGACGGGATCACCATTCGGGAGTCTTGAGGAGGTAGTTGAGTGTATACCATCCCATATCCCGGGTTGTTGTAATTGAGGGCGTGATTGCCCGGGCCGCTAAGGGTTGTGTTTGGGAATTGGGGAAATGTTTCATTAGCCCCAAGTGGCAGACCAGCGGGTGGTAGGTTTGAAATGTCGGGATATCCGCTTGGGATGTCTGTCCCGGGTAAACATTGGGATTTCAGGTTATGGCTGCGAGGCTCGTATAGAGGCAAAGGATTGAATCTCGTGGGATAACGAGATACATTGGGATCTGGCAGAGGAGGTACGTATGTGTGTTGTTGATATTGAGCTTGTGGCGCAGGGCCGGGAAACTGACTGTGCTGAGGTGGGCAAGTCGGAGCTGCTTGACTGATACTCGAGTGAAGCTTTGAGCGGGAGCTGCTTTGCGTTGCTTGGTTTTCGTAGCTTGGCGAGGCGGGACCTGCTGATAGTTTTGAGGACCCGGGGGAGCATGTATTTCTTCGTCTTCTATGAGAACGAAGGTCCCATCAGTTTGGGGAACAACGACGGTTCCGCGATGGCGCATGGTGTCTACGATCCAGGCTTGCTGCTCTTCTTGGCGCTTCTTGAGAGTTTCGAAGGCTTGCAGCACCTCCTCCATTATCTGGAGGTTTCTCAGTGGAGGGGTTCTGTTTCCCTCACTATTATCTGTTGATCCCTCCATGGGGGAGTAGCGGACTGTTCGGATCGCTGAACCGTAAGGGCTGTCGGACCTTGTAACTTCGATACTGAAAAGGCGGCTCCCGGGTACTCTCAACCACTCTTGGTTCGCTGGAGGGGGTTGACGGGTAAGGTTTAGAAATTGGAAGGTCTTTTTTGGATAAAGGGGAAAAGCTCATGTGACATGCAGTTTCCATTTTTTTTTTTTTAATTTACTTAAAACAGTGTTTTCTCAGAATCCTAGGTAGGTTGGAAAAGATTGCTATTCTTTTTCGCAACTATGCTAGATCATGGGTCAGTGGAGACCATCTGTGCGGCTATAAGCCCCTCGTTTTGCACCTGTATTTCGAAATCCCGGGGTGGACAGCCCCGGGCGAGGGTCCTATAGGGCAAGCGGTTTCCACCGGCCTTAAAGAAAAATCGAACCTAAGGACCGAGCCTGTCATGTTCGTTTTAATGCGTCGGCCATGTGAATAGTGAGCCGAGCCGGCACCTGAGTCAAGATCTAGTCGAGAGTTTGGCATGACCTCTCTTTACCTTACTGGCGCAAGGGATCTGTGACGTTAGGTGTTGTCTAGGTCATATTGTCATGACTGACGTATTAAAGGCTTGATGACATGGTGTCATGTGGGCATGGATGTATATCCGGGACGGAGCATCGTCTGGGTGTATCTTTGGAAATCAAGATCGGGTCAAGATTTTAGCATGACCTTTCATCGTCTTGCTTGCGCAAGTGATCTTGAGTTCCTAGCTTCGACTCAGAAAATGGCCGGCATGGGATATGTATCCAAGCTGTATGACACGGACTGGGTAAAAACCAACCGAGTCTGGACAGAGTGTGACGCAAGTATGCATGGTTGACACTGGCTAGGATGGGATGTTTGGAATGATCCTGTGCGCGTCCGAAAGGCGTCAGGAAGACCAATCGAACTGCAACTGAGACCACTCCGGGTTGAGGGTTGTAGTGTGCAGTGTACCGAGGCAGCAAGTGCGCGTAGCGTGCGGTGTACCGAGGCAACAGTGCGAGTAGTGTGCGGCCACTAAAATTCTTTTTCTGAGTAAAACAGAAAGCTTTTGCAAAATTTTTAAATGTATGTACACAGATGTATTATGATGCATTTTTTTGTATTTTATTTTTTTTTTGTAAATAAAAAGTAAAGCACATGCACACACACACACACAACAGTTAAAGAAAGGGGTAAAATGAAAGTTTGACCCTCATCATTATTTTAAAAATCTTTTATTTTTTGTTTAAATTTTTTTTAAAACAAAATATCCCCAGCAGAGTCGCCAACTGAAATTACCCGGATCCGGCTCGCGCGCGGGCCCCCGGCATCTCGCATGTTTGGTCGGGAGGTGTCTCGCTGCGTTTGTTCGTAGAGTCGCCACGCCGTTTTGATTTAGCCCAAAACATTGAAAAAAGGCTTAGTTTAAAAAAATTGTTGTTGTGTGATGAGATTTTTGAGTTCGGAGGTCATGTTACGCTTCGGGAAGCGAATAGCAGAGCTCACCCGAGTCCCCTCATAAAACGAGTCTTTCGGTACCCTTTTTCTTTAAAAGTTTTGTGTGTGTGTGTGTGTGCTTTTGTAAAAATGCATGTTGTATATGATGTCTACATTGTACGCTACATATTGAAATGTATTGAAATAGTGTAGGAAGGAAGCCTTACCAATATTGGTTCGTGTCTGTCTTTCGCTTGGGAATAGTGTTTGAGTGTGAATTGTGCTCCGGGACGGACCGGGATTGCTTCGGGGATGTACCGGTGTCTGCGAACAGAGCTTCGACGTGCCTCGGGAGTGTCAGGTGTGTACTCGTGCAGAGGTTCGGCGTGCTTCGGGATCGTCGGGATCGTTGATTGGTCTCGGGCAGAGGTTCGGCGAGTGTCGGGATCTTCGGTTGTGCTCAGGCAGAGTTCCGGCGTGCGTCGGGATCGTCGGTTGTGCTCGGAATGGACCGGGAATGTTTGGCAGGGCTTCGGGATGGATCGGGACGCCTCGGGATGGACCGGCAAGGCTTCGGGAGTGCCTCGGGGCATCTCGGGAGCGTCTCGGGAGCGCTCGGCAGGGCTTCAGAGTACCACGAGGGGCCTCAGAATGCCCCGGAGGGAACCGACCTTAGAAGGAGGCCTGAAGGCTGGGGGAGAGAGAGAAGAGAGGAGGTGTGTAAAATTGAGGGGGAGCCCTCTATTTATAGGGTCCAG
Organism: Adenophora triphylla var. japonica; assembly: GCA_022495995.1. Taxonomy (NCBI): domain Eukaryota; kingdom Viridiplantae; phylum Streptophyta; class Magnoliopsida; order Asterales; family Campanulaceae; genus Adenophora; species Adenophora triphylla. Next base: position 119,459 of record JAFEMH010002682.1, read on the forward strand.
ATTCTAGCCAAAGTTGTCGCGCTACACCATAGACCATTACCATTTTTTTGGTTTTCCTGGATTTAAGGGAATATTGTGGACTTTAAGAGAATTTTGTAATAATTGTGTCTGGAAGCAAAGTGGTCCGCACGGACTGATGTTGCTTTTCCAAAATTCCTAAAAAGTCTTTTTGTGCTTTTTTATACTAGAAAGGCTCCCCCTTGGTTTGGTTGGTGGTTTTTGGGTTTTTTGAAGGCTACAGGTGTTCGAGATCACGTTTGTATGAGTCTGCGGTGTTTCCCGTGTGTTTGGAAGGGAGTGATCCAGATTGGGGTACTTACAGCAGCTGATCGACCTGTTTGGATCCTTTTAGCTTGCTGCCTCACTGCTTGATTAGGCATGGGTCTTTTCTCTCTCTCATCCTATCTAGCATCCCCATTCCATCAGTCACGCTGTTGGAGCGAGTGGCCCTTCTAGTGGGGTGCCCCTGTGGAGGAGGAGTTAAGTTAGCAGTACGGTTCCCCGTATCTACATCAATGTTTCCCCCAACATTCTCACGTAGTGGTTCAATGGAGGCAGTAGCAGTGTGTCCATCCGAGACCATGTTCGTGATTAGGCGTAGTTTCAAGGTCTAGTGTGATTGATTCCCGACAATGGAACCAAACTGATGACGCAAGAAACGATCCAGATCAGCCTTAGTCTAGCAATAGGTTGATCTCCAACTAATAGGACCTGAAACCACGAATAAACGACTTGCCGGGGTGGTCTCCGACTAATATCCTCCGGCGTGATGATGAGATCGAGTTATATGATAATATTAACTGTATGAAAATGATGTAATATCAATATAGCCAAGAACACGTTACATTTTTACGTTGGATGTTGTGAGGACCCCGACCCGGAACCTACACGTGTCCCGAGTTGGAGCGTCCTCAAACTACTCCAATTTTCACTAACATTTAAAACTTTTAATTAAACTTCCAAATAAAAACATCATTAGCATTTCCATTTCAAAACAACTCCACTACTCTCCACACCGGAGGAAGAGTGGACCAACTTTGAAAATACTTAAACTGTTTAGTTACAAAAGATATTGGTTTTAACGTAGAAATGTAAAGTTTATAATTACAAACTCCCAAAAGGAAGTATAACAAAATACTTTCTACGCCAACCTAACGTACCCCGACAATACCCCAAAAGCTCACTGCCAACTCCTTTCCGTCCTTACTTGGCCGGTCCTCCTGTCTCGGGATCTAAAACATTAAAGGGAGAGGGGTGAGAATAAATCTCAGCAAGCTATTATGAATGCAGCAATATGCCAAATAAATGCAACATATAGCAAGTCGCACATAACACATTGGAAAAGCTGTAAACACCTTCCATTACCTTGGTTTACCTTTTCCCGTCTGAACAGTAGTCGTACAACATTGGGTATAATAATACTCCAATTATACAGTGAGCTGCTTAAGCAATACTCACGTCTTATAAGACCCGTTTTTCAGGGAACCAAATAAGACAGTAGCAACTCTGTAAGGCTTTTGGCTCACTACAGATGCTATACCCCATCCTGTGGCCACAGGAGGGGACGGTCACAGATATAACATAATCCGATCACATTAGGTCACACTTCCATAATTGACCGTATTATGTTATACCCCAACGTCGGTGACTCACACATATCAAGCACATAATAGATACTTGAATAAAATCCACAAAAGGGATGACAATATATCAACATGGTAAAATATACTCATGTTCAACCAATATCATAGTGCAACGTTTAATTAACACACTATGCATAATACGACAATGTATATGAACTCAATGTAAGCAAGGAAGTAGCATCAATCCATCCTACATGGTCATTATACAATAATACATAGCCTCTTTAAGGGTCTAAGTTGAATCTACCAAGTGGGGATCATAATTGTCTAGTTACCAAACTAGGTTAGCTAACGCTTTCCAAACAACATTTAAGGTACTTCTACTATTCCATTTTGATCACTTAGAATATCATTGTGAAGCCAAAGTATTCTACTTTAATCTAGGTTAAAGAGATTTCAGTTTGGTTCGAGTTTGATTAGGTTTGAACAGCTCTAAAGTTGATATCTTGAAACCAGGACAGGGCACGACTCGTCCCCCAGGGCACGACTCGTGCCCAAGTGACCCCCTCGAACACAGAGTCCCCTATAGGTCACGACTTCCCTTCGTCCAAGGGACGACTCGTCCCTCAACCCAGAATTTGTAAAAACAGCAGCAACAACAACAATGCCTCAAAATCCCAAAGTTCCAACCAAAAGTCTTCTAAGTTATGAACCAAAAGGGACATTTCCAACTTTGTTAACTTCATCCTACTCATTTAACTCCAAGAAAACATGTCTTAAACCTAGATCAATTCAACTTCCATAACCCATAATATTTCTATAAACCCAACAAAGTTCTCAATCAACACATTCAAGAGAACAAACACAATAACATTTATTTTCATGATCATTCAAAGAAAGAAAGGTCATAATAACTCACCTTAGGCAAAACAAGATGAAATGGAGCTTTTCTTGGCTTGATCAACTCCTTGAGGTGTTCTACTCACAAAAGGACACTTAGATTTTCAAATGGACAAGAAATGATCTTGGTAGAAGTGTAGGAGAGGGAGGCTTTCATAAGAACTCTTCCATGGAGAATGGAGAGAAAAGAAAGAGGAAGAAGAATGAGAAATGATGAAGGAGGGAGGAAGAGTGTAGGAGGAGTAAGAGGAGGTATGGGGAGGTAAGGCTTGCTTTGACTAATGAGCACCCTAGGTTGAGGGAATAAGGGAAGGGAAATGCCCCCCCCCCCTTCACCCAAGGCTTTCATCCAATAACTAACCATCACCCAATTTATTTATTTACCCAAATTATCCTCCTCCCATTATTTATTTATTTGCTATGTTTATATTTTTTTCTTAGAACACAAAATTATTTTATTTCCATTTATCCTATCATATGAAATCAAGTATGTAAAAATAGACACATAACATTAATAATAATATTAAAAGCACACAATATAATATTAAAATTAGTGCCTAGGATTAGGGTCGTTACACTCACTCCCCCTTAAGGAAAATTCGTCCCGAATTTTAAAAGAAAACTTACTTGGATTTTCAAACAACCACGGGTATTTTGCTCTCATCTCCGACTCTAGCTCCCACGTCGCTTCCTCTACGGTGTGATTCTTCCAAAGGACCTTCACTATAGGGATACTCTTAGTTCTCAACTCCTTAACTTGAAACTCTAGGACTCTTAAGGGCTCTTCAACATACGACATGTCCGCTTGGACATCATCGGGGGGAGAACTCAAGATGTGGGAAGAATCATGACAATACTTCCTCAACATCGAGACATGGAAAACATCATGGAGTAAGGAAAGAGACGGAGGTAATGCCAACCGGTAGGCCAAATCCCCAATCTTCTCTAAAATCTCAAACGGACCAACGAACCTCGGAGACAATTTACCCTTATTACCAAACCTTTTGATTCCCGCCCTCGGAGAGACCTTCAAGAATACAAAGTCACCAACTTCAAAAGATAAATCCCGTCTTCTATTGTCGGCGTAGCTTTTCTGTCTACTCTGAGCCGTCTTCAATCTATCCCGAATCACCTTGATCTTCTCCGTAGAATCTCGAACCAAATCCGGGCCCCAAAGTCTCGCTTCACCAACCTCATCCTAACACATCGGAGATCGACACTTCCTACCATACAATGCTTCATACGGAGCCATCTCGATACTAGACTGATAACTGTTGTTGTACGCAAACTCCACTAAAGGTAGATGATCCTCCCATGACAATTGGAAATCCATCACACAAGCTCGTAACATATCCTCAAGTATCTGAATAGTTCTCTCGGACTGACCATCGGTTTGAGGATGAAATGCCGTACTGAAACACAATTTGGAACCCAAGGCTTCATGCAATGCTCTCCAAAATCTAGATGTAAACCTCGGATCTCTGTCAGACACAATACTAACTGGAACCCCATGAAGTCTCACAATCTCCTTCATGTACAACTGAGCTAACTTCTCTAACGAAAACTTGGTTGATACCGGAAGAAAATGAGCCGACTTCGTCAACCGATCCACAATAACCCAAATAGCATCCATCTTCTTCGCGGTGAGAGGTAAACCTGAAACAAAATCCATCGAGATCCCTTCCCATTTCCATTCCGGAATATCCAATGGTTGAAGTAGTCCCGCCGGTCTCTGATGTTCTGCCTTAATCTGTTGACAAGTCAAACACTTAGAAACATAATCCGCTATTTCCCTCTTCATACCATTCCACCAATACCCACGCTTCAAGTCTTGATACATTTTGGTACTCCCCGGATGAACCGCAAACTTGGACTTATGGCCATCCTCTAAAACACGCTTCTTGATTTCCGGCGATGAAGGAACACAAATTCTCCCTTGGAAAGTTAAAATCCCATCTCTATTCAAAGCAAATTCCCCGGCTTTCCCATCTTGCACTTGATCTAAAATTTTCTTCAATTCCGGATCTCCTTGTTGAGCTTCTTTCAAATCTCCATACAATGTCGGAACGGCTCGAACATTCGTAATGATTACTTCACTCTTCAATTCCCGAGAACTCAAAGCTGTCAAATACGCCTTTCGGCTAATCGCATCCGCCACCACATTGGCCTTCCCAGGATGATAAGAAATTACACAATCAAAATCCTTCAAAAACTCAAGCCATCTCCTTTGTCGGTTGTTCAACTCCTTTTGGGTAAATAGGTACTTCAAACTCTTATGATCGGTGAAAATCTCAAACTTCGCCCCATAAAGGTAGTGCTTCCACTTATGCAACGCAAATACAATCGCCGCCAATTCCATATCATGAGTAGGGTAATTCTGTTCCGCCGGTGATAACTTCCTAGAGGCATACGCGATAACCTTCCCATTCTGCATGAGGACACAACCCAAACCCGCCTTCGAGGCATCACTATAGATCACAAAATTCTCACAACCATCCGGAAGGGTAAGAACAGGAGCCGTCGTCAACCTCTTCTTCAATTCATAGAAACTTTCTTCACACTTGGAATCCCATACAAACGAAACATCCTTCCGAGTCAACCTCGTCAACGGAGTAGCAATCCGAGAAAAACCCTCAATGAACCTCCGATAATACCCCGCCAAACCAAGGAAACTACGAACCTCAGTTACAGTCGAAGGTTGCTTCCAATTAACCACGGCTTCAATCTTTGAAGGATCCACGGAAATCCCCGAACTCGACACCACATGCCCCAAGAAAGAAATCTGCTCAAGCCAAAACTCGCACTTACTGAACTTGGCGTACAACTGCTTCTCACGAAGAACTGACAAGACAATCCTCAAATGATTCTCATGCTCTTCCCGGGACTTAGAATACACAAGGATATCATCAATAAAGACCACCACAAAACTATCAAGATAAGGTTTGAAGACACGGTTCATCATATCCATAAACACGGCTGGAGCATTAGTCAACCCAAAAGGCATCACAACAAACTCATAGTGACCATATCTAGTTCGGAAAGCTGTCTTAGCAATATCATCCGGCCTAATCTTCAACTGATGGTATCCGCTTCTCAAATCAAGCTTTGAGTAGATAACGGAACCTTGGAGTTGGTCAAACAAATCATCTATATGCGGAAGAGGGTATTTATTCTTAATGGTGGCTTGGTTCAACAAACGATAGTCTATACACAATCGTAAAGTACCATCCTTCTTCCTAACAAACAAAACCGGTGCTCCCCACGGAGACACACTAGGACGTATAAAACCTCGGTCAAGCAATTCTTGCAATTGGACCTTCAACTCTTTTAACTCGGTAGGAGCCATTCTATAGGGTGCTTTAGAGATAGGGCGGTGCAGGGCACTAAGTCAATACAAAACTCGACCTCACGATCCGGAGGCATAGAGTACTCACTAGAGAACACATCACTAAACTCATTCACAACCGGAACATGAGCTAACTCGGAAGACTTCTTATTGGAATCTACCACATAAGCTAAGTAACCCGCACACCCCTTAGATAGCATCTTTCTAGCTTTTAAGGCGGAAATAACATGTAAACCGAACATAGATTTATCGGCATCAAATATAAAAGTAGGCACATCGCATAGCAAATGAGACTCGCTTCCTACGACGATCTACCAAAGCATGGCACCGACTCAACCAATCCATCCCAAGGATCACATCAAAATCACGGATTGGTAACTCGACCAAATCCACCGGCAATACATGCCCACATATAGTCACATCACAACCACGATATATCACAGAAGATGCAAGGCACTCTCCCATAGGAGTAGAGACCTCTAACACATAAGGCATAGATTCAGGCAAAATATGCAATGAAAATGCAAAATGCGATGCCACAAATGAATGGGAAGACCCGGGATCTATAAGAATGCGGGCCTTAACTCCTGAGACAGGAACTATACCTCTAATGACAGCATTGGGATCGACCTCTCCTCGACCCAAAGCGAACACTCGACCTTGCACCTTATCTTTAGGTTTCCCATCAACATCTCTCTTCACACCACTACCTTGTCCTCCAAAACCGGCACCCGTCGCTTGCTTATTCTGTAACTTGGGGCAATTCCTCCTAAAATGGCCTGCCGACCCACACTCCAAACACTTTCCTTGTTTGCTCCAACACTTGTCCTCCGAATGCCCTAGCCTCTTGCAAAACCCACATGTTGCCCCAAACTGACCTGGAGTCACACGATTTGCCGGAGTCGCCACATTTCCTCCTCGATTCGCTCCCGGGGTGAACGTCCTCGGCTGAACTCTATTCTGTCCCGAACCTTGACCTTGGAATCTATTCTTGTTTCCACCTTCATTCTTACCACGATGCTCCTCTATGTCATTCTCAATCCGATACGCCATATTCACTGCTGCTTGGAAGTTGGCAAAGTTATGCGTCAATAATCGCTTCCGAACTCAACCCTTAAACCCTTCACAAACCGGTAGACTCGCCTCTCCTCATCGGCACCAAATGAGGACAATATCGGGCCAATTCTGTGAACTTTGCTTTGAATCTTGCGCTATCGTCATGGTCCCTTGCTCCGAGTTTGAAACTCGCCTTCCTTCTTGTCTCTAGTAACCATCGGTACAAAGTGATCCGGAACTTGCGTGTGAAGTTCTCCCAAGTCTGTGGTGTCAAATCCCGGTCCCAACCATCCTTCACTACCTGCCACCAGTGCTCCGCGGGTCCTTCCAACTTGAAAACGGCGCATCTCACCTTCTCCGCATCCGTACTCTCCATAGCTGCGAAAATCTTATTCATAGCCTCAAGCCACCTCTCAGCCTTCACCGGATCCGGATCTCCGTTGAAGCTAGGAGGAGACATCTTCACGAACTTCTCCAAACCATGTTGCCCTTGCCTGCCTTGATTCTGATTCAAATTCTGATTCTGAGTTGCCATATGCTGTAGAAACCCTCGGAACATATCCATCATCTCGGCATTCGGATTACCAACACCACCCAAACCCAGATTCTGATCACCATCATTTCCCGCCATAACAACAAACTCCTGCATTAAACACTCGACGTCAGTTATCACACACTCTCACTCAGCTAGACTCTACCCGAGAATTCTAACCGAGCTCTGATACCAACTGTGAGGACCCCGACCCGGAACCTACACGTGTCCCGAGTTGGAGCGTCCTCAAACTACTCCAATTTTCACTAACATTTAAAACTTTTAATTAAACTTCCAAATAAAAACATCATTAGCATTTCCATTTCAAAACAACTCCACTACTCTCCACACCGGAGGAAGAGTGGACCGACTTTGAAAATACTTAAACTGTTTAGTTACAAAAGATATTGGTTTTAACGTAGAAATGTAAAGTTTATAATTACAAACTCCCAAAAGGAAGTATAACAAAATACTTTCTACGCCAACCTAACGTACCCCGACAATACCCCAAAAGCTCACTGCCAACTCCTTTCCGTCCTTACTTGGCCGGTCCTCCTGTCTCGGGATCTAAAACATTAAAGGGAGAGGGGTGAGAATAAATCTCAGCAAGCTATTATGAATGCAGCAATATGCCAAATAAATGCAACATATAGCAAGTCGCACATAACACATTGGAAAAGCTGTAAACACCTTCCATTACCTTGGTTTACCTTTTCCCGTCTGAACAGTAGTCGTACAACATTGGGTATAATAATACTCCAATTATACAGTGAGCTGCTTAAGCAATACTCACGTCTTATAAGACCCATTTTTCAGGGAACCAAATAAGACAGTAGCAACTCTGTAAGGCTTTTGGCTCACTACAGATGCTATACCCCATCCTGTGGCCACAGGAGGGGACGGTCACAGATATAACATAATCCGATCACATTAGGTCACACTTCCATAATTGACCGTATTATGTTATACCCCCAACGTCAGCTGACTCACACATATCAAGCACATAATAGATACTTGAATAAAATCCACAAAAGGGATGACAATATATCAACATGGTAAAATATACTCATGTTCAACCAATATCATAGTGCAACGTTTAATTAACACACTATGCATAATACGACAATGTATATGAACTCAATGTAAGCAAGGAAGTAGCATCAATCCATCCTACATGGTCATTATACAATAATACATAGCCTCTTTAAGGGTCTAAGTTGAATCTACCAAGTGGGGATCATAATTGTCTAGTTACCAAACTAGGTTAGCTAACGCTTTCCAAACAACATTTAAGGTACTTCTACTATTCCATTTTGATCACTTAGAATATCATTGTGAAGCCAAAGTATTCTACTTTAATCTAGGTTAAAGAGATTTCATTTTGGTTCGAGTTTGATTAGGTTTGAACAGCTCTAAAGTTGATATCTTGAAACCAGGACAGGGCACGACTCGTCCCCCAGGGCACGACTCGTGCCCAAGTGACCCCCCTCTGAACCTGGCGTCCCCCTATAGGTCACGACTTCCCTTCGTCCAAGGGACGACTCGTCCCTCAGCCCAGAATTTGTAAAAACAGCAGCAACAACAACAATGCCTCAAAATCCCAAAGTTCCAACCAAAAGTCTTCTAAGTTATGAACCAAAAGGGACATTTCCAACTTTGTTAACTTCATCCTACTCATTTAACTCCAAGAAAACATGTCTTAAACCTAGATCAATTCAACTTCCATAACCCATAATATTTCTATAAACCCAACAAAGTTCTCAATCAACACATTCAAGAGAACAAACACAATAACATTTATTTTCATGATCATTCAAAGAAAGAAAGGTCATAATAACTCACCTTAGGCAAAACAAGATGAAATGGAGCTTTTCTTGGCTTGATCAACTCCTTGAGGTGTTCTACTCACAAAAGGACACTTAGATTTTCAAATGGACAAGAAATGATCTTGGTAGAAGTGTAGGAGAGGGAGGCTTTCATAAGAACTCTTCCATGGAGAATGGAGAGAAAAGAAAGAGGAAGAAGAATGAGAAATGATGAAGGAGGGAGGAAGAGTGTAGGAGGAGTAAGAGGAGGTATGGGGAGGTAAGGCTTGCTTTGACTAATGAGCACCCTAGGTTGAGGGAATAAGGGGAAGGGAAATGCCCCCCCCCCCTTCACCCAAGGCTTTCATCCAATAACTAACCATCACCCAATTTATTTATTTACCCAAATTATCCTCCTCCCATTATTTATTTATTTGCTATGTTTATATTTTTTTCTTAGAACACAAAATTATTTTATTTCCATTTATCCTATCATATGAAATCAAGTATGTAAAAATAGACACATAACATTAATAATAATATTAAAAGCACACAATATAATATTAAAATTAGTGCCTAGGATTAGGGTCGTTACACTCACTCCTTAAGGAAAATTCGTCCCGAATTTTAAAAGAAAACTTACTTGGATTTTCAAACAACCACGGGTATTTTGCTCTCATCTCCGACTCTAGCTCCCACGTCGCTTCCTCTACGGTGTGATTCTTCCAAAGGACCTTCACTATAGGGATACTCTTAGTTCTCAACTCCTTAACTTGAAACTCTAGGACTCTTAAGGGCTCTTCAACATACGACATGTCCGCTTGGACATCATCGGGGGGAGAACTCAAGATGTGGGAAGAATCATGACAATACTTCCTCAACATCGAGACATGGAAAACATCATGGAGTAAGGAAAGAGACGGAGGTAATGCCAACCGGTAGGCCAAATCCCCAATCTTCTCTAAAATCTCAAACGGACCAACGAACCTCGGAGACAATTTACCCTTATTACCAAACCTTTTGATTCCCGCCTCGGAGAGACCTTCAAGAATACAAAGTCACCAACTTCAAAAGATAAATCCCGTCTTCTATTGTCGGCGTAGCTTTTCTGTCTACTCTGAGCCGTCTTCAATCTATCCCGAATCACCTTGATCTTCTCCGTAGAATCTCGAACCAAATCCGGGCCCCAAAGTCTCGCTTCACCAACCTCGTCCTAACACATCGGAGATCGACACTTCCTACCATACAATGCTTCATACGGAGCCATCTCGATACTAGATCGATAACCGTTGTTGTACGCAAACTCCACTAAAGGTAGATGATCCTCCCATGACAATTGGAAATCCATCACACAAGCTCGTAACATATCCTCAAGTATCTGAATAGTTCTCTCGGACTGACCATCGGTTTGAGGATGAAATGCCGTACTGAAACACAATTTGGAACCCAAGGCTTCATGCAATGCTCTCCAAAATCTAGATGTAAACCTCGGATCTCTGTCAGACACAATACTAACTGGAACCCCATGAAGTCTCACAATCTCCTTCATGTACAATCGAGCTAACTTCTCTAACGAAAACTTGGTTGATACCGGAAGAAAATGAGCCGACTTCATCAACCGATCCACAATAACCCAAATAGCATCCATCTTCTTCGCGGTGAGAGGTAAACCTGAAACAAAATCCATCGAGATCCCTTCCCATTTCCATTCCGGAATATCCAATGGTTGAAGTAGTCCCGCCGGTCTCTGATGTTCTGCCTTAATCTGTTGACAAGTCAAACACTTAGAAACATAATCCGCTATTTCCCTCTTCATACCATTCCACCAATACCCACGCTTCAAGTCTTGATACATTTTGGTACTCCCCGGATGAACCGCAAACTTGGACTTATGGCCATCCTCTAAAACACGCTTCTTGATTTCCGGCGATGAAGGAACACAAATTCTCCCTTGGAAAGTTAAAATCCCATCTCTATTCAAAGCAAATTCCCCGGCTTTCCCATCTTGCACTTGATCTAAAATTTTCTTCAATTCCGGATCTCCTTGTTGAGCTTCTTTCAAATCTCCATACAATGTCGGAACGGCTCGAACATTCGTAATGATTACTTCACTCTTCAATTCCCGAGAACTCAAAGCTGTCAAATACGCCTTTCGGCTAATCGCATCCGCCACCACATTGGCCTTCCCAGGATGATAAGAAATTACACAATCAAAATCCTTCAAAACTCAAGCCATCTCCTTTGGTTTGTTGTTCAACTCCTTTTGGGTAAATAGGTACTTCAAACTCTTATGATCGGTGAAAATCTCAAACTTCGCCCCATAAAGGTAGTGCTTCCACTTATGCAACGCAAATACAATCGCCGCCAATTCCATATCATGAGTAGGGTAATTCTGTTCCGCCGGTGATAACTTCCTAGAGGCATACGCGATAACCTTCCCATTCTGCATGAGGACACAACCCAAACCCGCCTTCGAGGCATCACTATAGATCACAAAATTCTCACAACCATCCGGAAGGGTAAGAACAGGAGCCGTCGTCAACCTCTTCTTCAATTCATAGAAACTTTCTTCACACTTGGAATCCCATACAAACGAAACATCCTTCCGAGTCAACCTCGTCAACGGAGTAGCAATCCGAGAAAACCCTCAATGAACCTCCGATAATACCCCGCCAAACCAAGGAAACTACGAACCTCGCCATTACGCTGAAGGTTGCTTCCAATTAACCACGGCTTCAATCTTTGAAGGATCCACGGAAATCCCCGAACTCGACACCACATGCCCCAAGAAAGAAATCTGCTCAAGCCAAAACTCGCACTTACTGAACTTGGCGTACAACTGCTTCTCACGAAGAACTGACAAGACAATCCTCAAATGATTCTCATGCTCTTCCCGGGACTTAGAATACACAAGGATATCATCAATAAAGACCACCACAAAACTATCAAGATAAGGTTTGAAGACACGGTTCATCATATCCATAAACACGGCTGGAGCATTAGTCAACCCAAAAGGCATCACAACAAACTCATAGTGACCATATCTAGTTCGGAAAGCTGTCTTAGCAATATCATCCGGCCTAATCTTCAACTGATGGTATCCGCTTCTCAAATCAAGCTTTGAGTAGATAACGGAACCTTGGAGTTGGTCAAACAAATCATCTATATGCGGAAGAGGGTATTTATTCTTAATGGTGGCTTGGTTCAACAAACGATAGTCTATACACAATCGTAAAGTACCATCCTTCTTCCTAACAAACAAAACCGGTGCTCCCCACGGAGACACACTAGGACGTATAAAACCTCGGTCAAGCAATTCTTGCAATTGGACCTTCAACTCTTTTAACTCGGCCGGAGCCATTCTATAGGGTGCTTTAGAGATAGGGGCGGTACCGGGCACTAAGTCAATACAAAACTCGACCTCACGATCCGGAGGCATAGAGTACTCACTAGAGAACACATCACTAAACTCATTCACAACCGGAACATGAGCTAACTCGGAAGACTTCTTATTGGAATCTACCACATAAGCTAAGTAACCCGCACACCCCTTAGATAGCATCTTTCTAGCTTTTAAGGCGGAAATAACATGTAAACCGAACATAGATTTATCGGCATCAAATATAAAAGTAGGCACATCAGGCATAGCAAATGAGACTCGCTTCCTACGACAGTCTACCAAAGCATGGCACTGACTCAACCAATCCATCCCAAGGATCACATCAAAATCACGGATTGGTAACTCGACCAAATCCACCGGCAATACATGCCCACATATAGTCACATCACAACCACGATATATCACAGAAGATGCAAGGCACTCTCCCATAGGAGTAGAGACCTCTAACACATAAGGCATAGATTCGTGCAAAATATGCAATGAAAATGCAAAATGCGATGCCACAAATGAATGGGAAGACCCGGGATCTATAAGAATGCGGGCCTTAACTCCTGAGACAGGAACTATACCTCTAATGACAGCATTGGGATCGACCTCTCCTCGACCCAAAGCGAACACTCGACCTTGCACCTTATCTTTAGGTTTCCCATCAACATCTCTCTTCACACCACTACCTTGTCCTCCAAAACCGGCACCCGTCGCTTGCTTATTCTGTAACTTGGGGCAATTCCTCCTAAAATGGCCTGCCGACCCACACTCCAAACACTTTCCTTGTTTGCTCCAACACTTGTCCTCCGAATGCCCTAGCCTCTTGCAAAACCCACATGTTGCCCCAAACTGACCTGGAGTCACACGATTTGCCGGAGTCGCCACATTTCCTCCTCGATTCGCTCCCGGGGTGAACGTCCTCGGCTGAACTCTATTCTGTCCCGAACCTTGACCTTGGAATCTATTCTTGTTTCCACCTTCATTCTTACCACGATGCTCCTCTATGTCATTCTCAATCCGATACGCCATATTCACTGCTGCTTGGAAGTTGGCGAAGTTATGCGTCAATAACTGCTTCCGGAACTCAACCCTTAAACCCTTCACAAACCGGTAGACTCGCCTCTCCTCATCTGGCACCAAATGAGGACAATATCGGGCCAATTCTGTGAACTTTGCTGAATATTGCGCTATCGTCATGGTCCCTTGCTCCAGTTTCAGAAACTCGCCTTCCTTCTTGTCTCTAGTAACCATCGGTACAAAGTGATCCCGGAACTTGCGTGTGAAGTTCTCCCAAGTCTGTGGTGTCAAATCCCGGTCCCAACCATCCTTCACTACCTGCCACCAGTGCTCCGCGGGTCCTTCCAACTTGAAAACGGCGCATCTCACCTTCTCCGCATCCGTACTCTCCATAGCTGCGAAAATCTTATTCATAGCCTCAAGCCACCTCTCAGCCTTCACCGGATCCGGATCTCCGTTGAAGCTAGGAGGAGACATCTTCACGAACTTCTCCAAACCATGTTGCCCTTGCCTGCCTTGATTCTGATTCAAATTCTGATTCTGAGTTGCCATATGCTGAAGAAACCCTCGGAACATATCCATCATCTCGGCATTCGGATTACCAACACCACCCAAACCCAGATTCTGATCACCATCATTTCCCGCCATAACAACAAACTCCTGCATTAAACACTCGACGTCAGTTATCACACACTCTCACTCAGCTAGACTCTACCCGAGAATTCTAACCGAGCTCTGATACCAACTGTGAGGACCCCGACCCGGAACCTACACGTGTCCCGAGTTGGAGCGTCCTCAAACTACTCCAATTTTCACTAACATTTAAAACTTTTAATTAAACTTCCAAATAAAAACATCATTAGCATTTCCATTTCAAAACAACTCCACTACTCTCCACACGGAGGAAGAGTGGACCGACTTTGAAAATACTTAAACTGTTTAGTTACAAAAGATATTGGTTTTAACGTAGAAATGTAAAGTTTATAATTACAAACTCCCAAAAGGAAGTATAACAAAATACTTTCTACGCCAACCTAACGTACCCCGACAATACCCCAAAAGCTCACTGCCAACTCCTTTCCGTCCTTACTTGGCCGGTCCTCCTGTCTCGGGATCTAAAACATTAAAGGGAGAGGGGTGAGAATAAATCTCAGCAAGCTATTATGAATGCAGCAATATGCCAAATAAATGCAAACATATAGCAAAATTAGCACATAACACATTGGAAAAGCTGTAAACACCTTCCATTACCTTGGTTTACCTTTTCCCGTCCGAACAGTCGTACAACATTGGGTATAATAATACTCCAATTATACAGTGAGCTGCTTAAGCAATACTCACGTCTTATAAGACCCGTTTTTCAGGGAACCAAATAAGACAGTAGCAACTCTGTAAGGCTTTTGGCTCACTACAGATGCTATACCCCATCCTGTGGCCACAGGAGGGGACGGTCACAGATATAACATAATCCGATCACATTAGGTCACACTTCCATAATTGACCGTATTATGTTATACCCCCAACGTCAGCTGACTCACACATATCAAGCACATAATAGATACTTGAATAAAATCCACAAAAGGGATGACAATATATCAACATGGTAAAATATACTCATGTTCAACCAATATCATAGTGCAACGTTTAATTAACACACTATGCATAATACGACAATGTATATGAACTCAATGTAAGCAAGGAAGTAGCATCAATCCATCCTACATGGTCATTATACAATAATACATAGCCTCTTTAAGGGTCTAAGTTGAATCTACCAAGTGGGGATCATAATTGTCTAGTTACCAAACTAGGTTAGCTAACGCTTTCCAAACAACATTTAAGGTACTTCTACTATTCCATTTTGATCACTTAGAATATCATTGTGAAGCCAAAGTATTCTACTTTAATCTAGGTTAAAGAGATTTCATTTTGGTTCGAGTTTGATTAGGTTTGAACAGCTCTAAAGTTGATATCTTGAAACCAGGACAGGGCACGACTCGTCCCCCAGGGCACGACTCGTGCCCAAGTGACCCCCCTCTGAACCTGGAGTCCCCCTATAGGTCACGACTTCCCTTCGTCCAAGGGACGACTCGTCCCTCAACCCAGAATTTGTAAAAACAGCAGCAACAACAACAATGCCTCAAAATCCCAAAGTTCCAACCAAAAGTCTTCTAAGTTATGAACCAAAAGGGACATTTCCAACTTTGTTAACTTCATCCTACTCATTTAACTCCAAGAAAACATGTCTTAAACCTAGATCAATTCAACTTCCATAACCCATAATATTTCTATAAACCCAACAAAGTTCTCAATCAACACATTCAAGAGAACAAACACAATAACATTTATTTTCATGATCATTCAAAGAAAGAAAGGTCATAATAACTCACCTTAGGCAAAACAAGATGAAATGGAGCTTTTCTTGGCTTGATCAACTCCTTGAGGTGTTCTACTCACAAAAGGACACTTAGATTTTCAAATGGACAAGAAATGATCTTGGTAGAAGTGTAGGAGAGGGAGGCTTTCATAAGAACTCTTCCATGGAGAATGGAGAGAAAAGAAAGAGGAAGAAGAATGAGAAATGATGAAGGAGGGAGGAAGAGTGTAGGAGGAGTAAGAGGAGGTATGGGAAGGTAAGGCTTGCTTTGACTAATGAGCACCCTAGGTTGAGGGAATAAGGGGAAGGGAAATGCCCCCCCCCCCCTTCACCCAAGGCTTTCATCCAATAACTAACCATCACCCAATTTATTTATTTACCCAAATTATCCTCCTCCCATTATTTATTTATTTTCTATGTTTATATTTTTTTCTTAGAACACAAAATTATTTTATTTCCATTTATCCTATCATATGAAATCAAGTATGTAAAAATAGACACATAACATTAATAATAATATTAAAAGCACACAATATAATATTAAAATTAGTGCCTAGGATTAGGGTCGTTACAGATGTAGTCTGATATATATATGAGCTTTATAGGATAATAAGGAATCCCTTAAATCATGAAGATAATATAGGCGTAACGATCTCCTTGATTGTAGAAGACGGTTACAGATTAAGTCGTATATAGACGCACATTTCTATAGGTCGTGGTTGCCTGATTATTCGAGGTCGACCTGACTTCGTGTATTAGCCAGGCAGAGATTGTACAATTAGATAATCGTATGTCGGACGAATCTAGGTCGGGACCAAGGATGGTCGGACAATGAGCTAGGTCGACTGATCTTTGTTGTTGGGCCGTTGAAGTTGTATTGGATTGCCCATTCAATAGCTGTGTCTTTGCGATGTTTGAAATGTTGGGTTTTATACGTTGGGCATGGTCCGCTATTTTTATTCCGTTCAACTTACATTTTATTAATATAAATAACTTGCATATTACGTAAATTTAATGTGGTTTAAAATCAATAGCAAAATTTCTTTCTCGGATAAATTAATTCTTCCATTAAGTATACGTTCTAAATATATCATAATTTAGCGCAAAATAGTTTTAAACTTTTAATTTTGACTATTAAAAAGAAATTAAAATATAACAAAACAATTAATTCAATCGATAAAAAATATACTTAAATATAGAACTCCGTGCCGGATTGACACCTAGTTAATAGGATAAAGTTAGAATAAAACTGTGTACCTAAAAGCAAATCGCAAATCGCAAATCCAAACATGACTTTAATCTATTTTGAGAAACACGTGCTGATTGGGTTATCATAATTTTTAACTTTTTAATATTCTTTTCGCATGATAAAGGAGCAGTGATATGGAGAATTTGGATTTAAACACGATTGTTAATCATTTTTTAGTTGGTCTTTAAAAAAATTAATCTTTTTCAAAGTTTAACGAAAAATCATTTTTACATTGAGACTTAATAATATATTTACTGATACTCTTTTACACTGAAACTTTTTTATACTAACACTGTTGAACATACCAAAAGTGTCGAGTTGGGCCAAACGAGTAAAGCCCAATCACAGGCAGCCTTGACTCTCACATTCTCAATGAGGCTGACCCAACTAAAACAGGGCCCAAAGCCCATCTCAAGGATCAGTCGACTAAGCCCATGGTCCGGCCCACCAGGCCCCGACTTAACTTAGTCCGACTTCAGAATCCATATTACAACTCGGGTACGAACCATGCTCTACCCGACAGTCAGGTCGACCATTCCTCGAATGGCGACCTCGACCTAGACAACAAGTGACGACCTGACACTTGCCGGCGTATTTGGTTGAACAATTCTCATAACCACATCCCTACAAATCAGGGGCCGTTATAGACACGTTCCCACGACCAAGTAACTGCCGCTACAATCTCGGAGCACATGTCGCCTCCCCAAAAATACATCACTCTTGTCTATAAATACTTCGTCACTACCAAACGGTGAAAGGTAACTGCCATTTTGCTATTGGAATTCATTTATTCAATACATTTTGAGCTTTATACAACTGTGTTCTTACTCTCACGCCCGAGGGTCTTCGCCGGAGACACATCCGGCTAGTCGTGGGTTCTGATTTCAGGTCAAGGAGTCAGGTGATTCGTCCTGCCACGTGGAGGAAGATTGATAAGCACAATTCCTGCAGCATCAGTTTGGTTCCATTGCCGGGAATCGTGCTTAAAGCTTGACCTCGAAACTCTTCTCAACCTACAACCATGGTAACCCCAGACGGGCATGTGGAAGATGCTTCTGAAGAATTCATTGAAGTGAACAACAACACCAACACAAACGCTGGAAATCTCAACGTCAATGCTGAAAACATGGATTTACCTCCTCCCCCACCCAATCGTCCTCATGGTAGAGCCACGCGCTCTACCAGTGTTGTTGATGGCAGAGGATTGCCTGACACAAGGAGAGGGAAAAGGCATATGGAAGGACAAGGAGTCCCACCTCCTCCTAAGCGTCCAACTGGACAGGTGAACATGGGAAACAGGGCAGGTCCCTCAATTAATCCCATGAGCAAGAAGGAAATGATGTTAGAACGAGCTCAAATCTTGGCTGACTTGATAGCCATGGAGGAGGCAGAGCAGGCCGACATACGGTCAGAAAGAGTGGCTCCCACTCAGGTCTCTGATAGGCATCAGGCCAGGAGTGCTAGGCCAAATGAGGGTGTAGGACAGAATGGCGAGGACAGGATAGTTCAGCGAGCTCCCACTATCGTTCATGTGCCAAGTAACGACCTAAGGGCTAGCCTCACCAGAAACAGGGAGCAGGAGGCTCAATCTGATTTGAGGACGCAATTAACCGCCAACAGAAACAGACGCATTTCTCCAGCACGGACACAGAGATCAGGGTCTCATAGAGACAGGAACGGGCGCAGGTCGCCTATAAGAGAGGAGAGGCGCAGGTCGCCACTTGGGGATAATAGGCGCAGGTCGCCATCCGGTGCTGATAGGCGCAGGTCGCCACAAAGAAATGACAGGCATAAATCTCCAGTCCGATCAGAGAGGGCTCATTCTCACAGAGACAGGAGGAGTAGGCAGGTAACTCCCCCCAGAAATGAAGGTCAGAAGTCAAATGTTGTTCCCCCTCCAGGAGATGAAAGACCCGACGCCCGGGAATGGTTGTTGATGAAAAAGAAATTTGAACAATGGGAGGAGGACAAGAAAAAGGAGACTGGAAAGGTTGAACGAGTTGATTTTGCTCTTCGACCTCTATCCAAGGAGATGAGAGACAGCCGACCTCCTCCAAGTTTCGCACTTCCCCTATTGGAAAAGTACTTCTGGAGCCGCCAATGCAAGAAGTCACATAGCACACCTGGAAGCCACGATGTGCTTTGTCGCCAATGAAGACGACAATATGTGCAAAGCCTTAATAAGTACCCTCACAGGAGCAGCCTTGACGTGGTTTAATGGGTTGGCAGCTGGCAGCATTACCACCTGGACCTGTTTAAGAACGAAATTCCTAGATCGCTTCTCGACAGCTGGAGCTCGGAAAGTGACAGTGACTGATCTAAACAACTTGGTGCAGGCCAAAAATGAAAGCTCCATGAGCTACTTCACCAAGTTTAAAGAAATGGTGGACAAGATTGAAGAGGATCTCACCGACAGAGAGGTGATCAATTGCTTCCGGAGTGGTATTTCCTCGGAAGACATGGATTATGAGCTCACAAGCCAGACGGTCCACAACTCGACAGGAGTTGTTCGAAAAGGTGTATAACGTTGCTCTGGCCGAGGAAAGGAAAGAGAAGAAGAATGGTAAGAGCCCAAAGGTTGAGGTCGTCGATGATAAGAAAGACCCCAACAAGAATGGAGGAAACAATAAAAATGGGAAGAACAGAACTAGGGCAACAGAGAAGGTGCCCGAGGCTTTCACTCCCCTTACGGTGAGTCGAACAGAAATTATGAATGCCGTCGAGCTGGCTCCTCCTGTCCCCATGAACCCAGGCAACAAGTTTAGGAGAGACAACAGCAAGTATTGTGATTACCACAAGGACACGGGTCATCTAACAGAAGATTGTTTGGGTTTGAAGCGTATTATCCAAAGAATGGTCGACCTGGGGAGGCTCGACGCTTATGTGAAAAGGCCTCAAGCCGGTGGGGGCGAGCAGCCAGCAGGTGGACAGCAAGGTCCGAGGCAACCTAGATTGAACCTGGGGGTCATTACTGAACAAGCAAGCAACACAGCCATCAAACACAAGATCTTTCAGCTCAACAAAGCCCCACATGTACCTCCAAGGAGAGATGTAAGAGATGAAGTGATCAGCTTCTACCCTCATGAATTGGCAACTAATATGGCGGCTAGGGAGCAAGTTCTCGTCATCCCAGGTCTCATAGACGGATGTACGACGAGCAGACTCTTAGTCGACACGGGGGCCTGCAAGGATATCTTGTTCTACAAGACTTTCAAAGAGATGGGTCTTAATGACGAGCAGTTGGAAAGATATGATGGTAGGTTGGAGGGCTTCACCAACCATCGAGTTGATGCTAAAGGCCAGATAGAGCTCGACGTCGACCTAGGCCATCACCCCCAAAGGATTGTGTCAAAGGTACAATTTATCGTGATTGATGTAAATAGTGACTACGCTGCCATACTTGGTATTCCTGGACAGGTAGCTCTTGGAATGGTGGCATCGATCCCTCATCAACGAGTCAAGTTCCCCACACCTGCTGGAGTAGGTTGCGTACAAGGCACAGCTCGAGCCTACTTGGACCATGTTCTTCGGGACAGAAAGAAGAGAGAGCTTGAGATCGAGACGGCAGATGGTTATTTAAAGCTGTCTCAATCAGTCACCAAAACTACTCGGCTGTCTACAATCACCAATGTGGAAGAGTCGACCTATCGCTCAAATGACGAGGTCATGCTTGAGTCGACACGTCACTCTAACACCACAGAGGTCGATCCAGATGTAGTTATGGTCGACCAAGTCCTCATAGGCAACCTATGCCTCCAGCTCGACAATAACTCGGGGGCCACCACCACCACCAGCGAGGTTGCAGACAAGTTGGATGACCTGATAGCTGAGGAAGCTCCACATTTGGGAGCCGAGGAAAGGCAAAGGGTCGAGAGATAATAATTGAGACTCTACAATCTCGTGGATGGACCAGAGCTAGAAGCTGTGGACGAACTAGAGTCAGTAATTACCAACCTTTCCTACCCCAACCAAAAAATTCAGATTGGAAAGCAAACTATCAACTGAGGAGCGAGCAGAAATCATCGAGCTACTCAAGGAGAGTAATGATGTCTTCGCATGGAGGGTAGAGGACATGAGGGGAATCAAGGAAGAGGTCGCCGTTCACAGACTTGAAGTTAACCCGACCATAAAGCCTAGACCCCAAAAGTTGAGAAGTTTTGCTCGTGACAAGGAAGAGGCTATTAAAACTGAGGTACAAAAACTTTTAAGTGCAGGGATAATCAAGGAGGCCACTCATACAACGTGGTTGGCCAACGTGGTCATGGTGAAGAAATCAAATGGCAAATGGAGGATGTGCGTCGACTTCACCACTCTAAACCTTGCTTGCCCAAAGGATAGTTATCCTCTTCCTAGAATTGACAAGCTTGTTGATTCCATTGCTGGCCACTCTACTCTCGCCTCGGATGCTTACTCGGGGTACCACCAGATAAAGATGCACGAGGATGACATTGTGAAAACGGCATTTCAAGCAGCTGGAGGCATCTACTGCTATAACATGATGCCCTTTGGATTGAAGAATGCAGGGGCGACTTATCAAAGAATGGTGAACAAAGTCTTTGCTTCTCAAATTGGCCGAAACATGGAGGCTTACGTCGACGATATGGTCATCAAAACAAAGACTGGACGTCACGTGGTCGACCTAAAGGAAACGTTCGCCAATTTAAGAGCAAACGACATGAAGCTCAACCCTAGCAAGTGTGTCTTTGGAGTTGCAGCTGGAAAGTTCCTTGGATTCATGGTGTCCCAGAGAGGTATAGAGGCTAACCCGGAAAAGATCAAGGCTCTAGTCGAGATGAAGGAGCCTACAAGTATAAAAGAGATGCAGCGACTCAATGGCAGGGTGGCAGCCCTAGGTCGCTTTATATCCAAGTCGGCTGAAAGGTCTCTCCCCTTCTTCAAATCATTAAGGGGGACGAAAAACTTTGAGTGGACGGCCGAATGTCATTCGTCGTTCCAACAACTCAAAGAATACCTTGCTACTCCTCCACTCCTGAGCAGCCCGACCACTGGTGAGACCTTGTTCGTGTATTTGTCTGTGGGAGACAAGTCGGTTGCAGCAGTCTTGATCGTAGAAGAGGAAGGGCTTCAAAACCAAGATACTACATCGCAAGGCCTTATCGATGTGGAGAGCGTATATTATAATGTCAGAAGGTCGCTTATGCTCTAGTCGTGGCTTCAAGGAAACTGCGAGCTTATTTCTTGGCTCACCCAATTGTGGTTCTTACTAATGCGCCTTTGAGAAAGATATTGCACAAGCCGGAGAGTTCAGGTCGACTGCTCAATTGGTCAATTGCCCTTACTGAATTTGACATTGAATATCGACCTCGAAAGGCTCTGAAGGCTCAAGCTCTAGCTGACTTCTTGGTCGAGCTTACGTTCACCAAGGAAGACGACGAGCAGCGAGCTCCAAAGGAAAAGGTTAAGGGGAAAGAACACGAGTGCCAACCCGCCATTGCTCTACCCGACGATTGTTGGAAGGTTTATTCAGTATGGATCCGACCAAAAATGTTAGTGGAGCCGGGATTGTCTTGATCGAGCTTAGTCCGGAACCGTGTATGAGGAATCACCGAGGTTCAAGTTCGATGCTTCCAACAACCAAGCCGAATACGAAGCCTTGATAGCAGCTATAGAGTACGCCAAGTGTTTTGGAGCGACTAAGATCATGGCTTATTGTGATTCACAACCGATAGTCAACTGTGTCAAAGGCGAGTACGAAGTGCTTAGTTCCACTCTAATCAAATACTCGCGACACGGTAAAGGAGTTGATAAAAGACTTGGAATTTTCCAGGAGATTCAGAGAGGATTGGACGGGAAGACAACGAGCTAGCCGACCTCCTCTCGAAATTAGCTACTTCAGATGAGCCACATGATGAGCCCATCTCCTTCCTCGAAAATCCAGCTATTGAAAGGGTAAAAATTCAATGCATAGATGATCCCTCGAGAAATTGGACTCATGAGAAGTGTTGGATCGAGGAAATGAAGGCGTACCTAGAAAGCGGAGAGCTGCCTGATGACGAGAATAAAGCTCGAGCTATCAAAAAGAAAGCTCCAAGATACGTCATTCAAGGAGGCGACATATTCAGAAGATCATACACTCGACCACTGCTAAAGTGTATCCACCCTCAAGAGGTCGCCCTATTGATACATGAAGTACACAGTGGGATTTGTGGCGGACACCCGGGGGCCAGGACCCTTGCTGACAAGTTAATTACCTTGGGATACTACTGGCCACATATGAGAGCTGACACTCACAACTTTGTTCAGCAATGTGATCAATGCCAAAGGTTTGCCAACTTACCTCATATGCCGACAACCGAGCAGACTCCAGTAATTGCAGCTTGGCCATTTGATATGTGGGGTGTCGATTTGATTGGACCCTTCCCTCCCGCCCGAGGAAATTGCAAGTATGTGATCGTCGCTATCGATTATTTCACAAAGTGGGTTGAAGCCAAGCCATTAGCTCGAATCACAGAAGAGAATGCCATCAACTTCATTCATGACTTCATTTGGTGTCGGTTTGGTTTTCCTCGAGCCATAGTGTCTGACAACGGATCGCAGCTTCTCCAGCCTTCGAAGCGAGTATATGAATCGGGTAGGAATCAAGCATTGGCAATCTTCTGTTGCCTATCCTCAAGGAAATGGGCAAGCCGAGGCAAAAGAAATAAACTTGTTTTATCTTCGCCAAGACAGGTCTCGTAGGTCGACGTAACAATTGGTTGGACGAACTCCCTCGCCTCTTTGGGCAGTTCGTACAACCACTCGGGGGCCTACGGGGGAAACCCCTTTTGCTCTCACATATGGATCAGAGGCCATGGCACCTGCTGAGCTCAGATTTCCTACTGCTAGAGTGACTTTCTTCAATCAGGAGCAGAATAACATCAACAGATTGATCGACTTGGATCTGATTGACGAGAAGCGAGATACAGCCTACCTTCGAATGGTCAACTACAAGCAGCGAACTAAAAGTTACCACGACAAGAGGGTTAAGGCAAGGTCGTTCCAAGTGGGTGACTATGTACTAAGGAAGATCGAGGCAACGGGAAGGAGAACCCAACAGAATAAGCTATCTCCTAACTGGGAAGGTCCCTATGTGGTTACTCGAGTCGTCAAGGAAGGAACCTACATGATAGCTCATCCCGGAGGAGACGAGTTGAAACATCCTTGGCATGCTACTCACTTGATCAAGTACTACTTCTAGTTCGGTTTCCTAAATTGGAGCTCAAAAAGTTAGTTCAGTTCGCAACACTTGAAGTTTGTTCTAGTTCTAGTTTCAAATTGATGTAAGCTTGTTCCCTACTTCAATAAAAAGCGCAGTTTATTCGACCAAATGTAGTGTTACACCAACCCCAACAAGCTCGACTCTTAGTCATCTTCGTTTTAACAAGCTCGATTCTCAATCAGCTTTATTCATTTAACAAGTCCGACTCTTAGTCGACTTCGTCCTAGCAAACTCGACTCTTAGTCAGTTTGTTCTAATTAGCTCGATTCTTAATCAGCTTTGTTTATTTAACAAGTCCGACTCTTAGTCGACTTCGTACTTACAAGCTCGACTCTTAGTCAGCTTCGTTCTAACAAGCTCGATTCTTAATCAGCTTTATCTATTTAACAAGTCCGATTACTAATCGACTTCGATCTAATTAGCTCGACCCTGGGTCAGCTTCAATATTGTGAACGAGGTTCGACTCATAGTCAATCTCGTTCTAAAAAGTCAACCAAGTTTGAGGTCGACTAAATCAGGTAAAGATCAGAGTCGCTTCTAAGCTCAAATTGACTCATTTATCCTATCTATATCTAGCTCGATACCTACTTCAAAAGCATGCTACATGCAATAAAGAGAGGTCGAGCTACGATTAAATACGAACAAAGTCTCCCAAAACGGGCTAAGACTTGGGAAAATAAACTTGCAAAAGTATCCCGCCTCCCAAAACTCGGGCCTGTGCATTAAGATAATGTTAAAGCAAAACAAAAATGTTGTTTGGGACTTGTTCATTACAATTCAACTAAACAATTCAGAGTCTTGCCGACATCAGGTTTGGTCGTCGGTTGCGGCAAATCGACCCTCCCCATTTTCTTGTTGTCTTTGAGTCTAAGTGGTTTGCCAGGCTCTCGAGTATACCTGCTCATCTTCCGTCTCCATAGCCTCAAAGATCATCTAGCTCTGCAGACAACATCAAAATTCCTATCGGCCCCGATCAGGGGAGCTTCCACTTCTCACAGCCTATCCTCTTCATCCTCTTGAGCAATAAAAGAAAGCCAAGTCATTCTCAAGATAGGGAACAAGCGGAATGACCCCGTGAGCCGCCATGTCGTACTTCGGGACTCGAGAAGAAAACCAACGAGCTAATTGCTCGATGGTAACTGTAGCTGTGGGATCCACCAGTGCTCGACGGGCCATATGCCTCTTGCCGACCTCAAGAAAGTCTTGTGCCTTGGCCACGATGGCATTGTAGTACTCATCCCCCTCCTTGAGCTTATCACAGCAGCCTTCAAAGAAAGATCTTTAGCAAAGAGTGCAGCGGCTGAAGATCTTCTTCCCACTTCACCTGTGCTCGCCGATGATCTTCGTTTAGCTCGATCAAGAAGGTGTCTTTCTCCTTCAAAAGCTTGTTAACTGTTGCCAACTCGGCCTTGGTCTTCTCCAGCTTCTTTCTTCTCAAGATCCTTCTCTCGCCTCCACCTCCTTCAGCTTGGATTCTCGCAGCTTTAAGGTCGGACAGGCCTTGGTCTTCACCGCCTCATTGGCTTCGTACGAGTTGTCCAAGTCGTTGTACTTCTCCTTCCATTCCGCAAGCTCCCGAGCCTTTTGGAATAATCACGAAGGGCTTGCCTCTCCCTCTCAATGGAGGCCCTCCAAGAGCTTTTAGCCCGCTCGATCATAGTAAGATTCTGCACACATGGAAAGCAGACAAGGATTAGCTCGAAGATCGATCTAACGAACAAAAGAAACAAGCGACAATGCAAAAAAGGAAAACTAAAGGATTACCTCGCAGCCGTGCCATCCCGCATCGAGCCGAGAATTCCTCGTGGGTCATCCCCTTATCTGCAAAGTGGGCCGGGAGGTCGACGTCAATAGCCCTCCCGACCACCACTCCGACTCCCGAGCTCATCTCGGGTAACGACGACTCAAGCTGTTCACCCCGTCAGAGGAGGCACATCGCTCAATCTGCCGATCTTATCCTCTAAAGACTACGGGCGAGTAGGAGATGGAATCGGGGAGGAAGTTGGGTGGATGAAACGGACTTTCCCTTCTCGATCCTTGATCTTTTCTCGAATTGAGAGGTTGGTCATCTGCGTCGACCTCCGTGTTGTCATCTTCAACAATCCACAACGTTTAAGGGACTAGCCCCGCCATCTCGGCCCAGGAGGTCGCAAAGCATCAACCTCCCTGGATTGGGTCGGAGTTTAGACTTGCTCTAGCCGACCTGGTGGACTCGTCGCCCCCATCGGTAGCGTCCACGGGCCCGGGTACCGCTCTGCAAAGGGTCATCTTCTTCAATCCCCTCCATTGGCACCATCCCAATGTTATCCTTGGGCAAAGTGGTCCTCACCGTGGCTTCCCTGCGTCTATGAGCTCGAGCATTAGCGACTCCGTGAGCTTTTCTAGCTTTCTTCTTATCAGAGACGCCCACGATGCGACCCATATTTGCTTCTTGGTCGGGTGTTAGAACTGCAACAAAATCAAAATAACAAAGTGTTAGATCGACATACGAAAGTTCTACATGCGAGCACAAGTTCTATGTACGAGCAAACTATGTACGACTCAATTATCTTATATGCAAGCTAACAAATGACGAGCTAAAAGAGGGACACAATACAAATGATCTATTATGTTGTCGGATCGACAAGCGAGGCAATGAAGACGAGTAAAGGGTTGCGTAACGAGGAGATCTTACCACCGCGCGTGCTCCCATTATCCTTGGCGGTAGTTTTCGTCTTCTTGCAAAGTTGACACATATCTCCAAATCTCCCCGAGAGAATGAGTAACCCGGTCGGGATATACTTGTCCTCTCGACACGGGAATAAGGGGCTCTACCACTCCATCTCCGAGACATCATCCCGGCTGGATGAAATTATACTTGGTGGTGAGCAGACTCTCCCAGCTGATGGGCCTTCTCTCAACTAATCGACATAAAGCCCTATACAAGTTAAGATGCCAGGTCGGCTCCCAATAGTCCCTCTCATCAATGGTTTCTGTTTCATCGTTGGGCAATGGGAATTCCCATCCTAATCTGCTCTCTACCACCACTACATGAGAGTTCCATCCACTGTGCTTGCTGGGAAGGTTGGTAAAAGTTTGGGAGACTTGGGTTTAGAAGGGTCTTGATGCTCGGAGTCATCCCCGCTATACTTAATCTGAGAAAAATTCTTTGAACACTCTCATGCAAGGTTCGTACCCTGTGAATCTGCACACCATAGCAAAGCACACAAGGACCCTACAAGTATTGGCTCCAAGCTGAAGGGGAAGGGCATTGGCACATTCTAAAAACTCATTTATAAAGGGATCAAGAGGCAACCTGAGGCCAGCTACGAATTGACCATAGAAGAAGGCTACCCTAGTGGCATCCTTGGTGAATGACGACCTAAACAATTTCATAAACTCCTTCTGAGTGTAAATGGTCACCCTATAATCTTCCTTACTTACCTCACAGAATTCCCAAATCATGCTATACCTAGAGGGCAGGTTTTTCTTTCCACGTAATGGCCCTTGGGGAACATAACCCCTCTCATTCTTTCCTGGCACGGCCGTATCATCAAACGCATCCACGATTCTGGGTCCAGAGGAAGTAGATGCTGTAGCTCCGCCTTGAGTTGCCATATCTGTACAAGAAGAAGGAGAAACAGGAGTCGAGGCCTATGAATACTTTCAGTCGACCTACTTAAGGGCGACCTAGACTCCCCTGGAAAGCCTATTCTATTCCTAAGGAAAGAGGGTTTGTGGACATCCCTAACATAGAACAAGGTAATATGGTCAAGCAGTTCATGGAATAGATGGAAAGTGACGATATTTGAATCATCGACTACTAGGTTTTCAACGTTCCCTACAATGGGCAAACCTATCTCACTAAAATTCAACTCCCACTTGGTTAAAATGAAGGCACATTCATCCAAGGACAGTTCTCTCCACTCACCGTTCACATTCTTGTATACCCTACGGTTAACAGTACAGTAACCATACCATGCCCCTGGTTCGCTACTAAAGGTCCTAGCCATGGCGGAAATAAAGACAGAGCAGAAATTAAAGCCCTAAATAAAGAATGAGAGAGAAATACCTTTGCAAATGTCGGAATAGGAAGCTGTTGCCGAAGACGGAAGCCTAATTTAACTCAACTGCTTCTTCGCTATTTTCGCCGGAGATTCTCAGAGCTTGAAAACGGTAAAAGTTCTAAACGGAGAAGGATTTTGCAATTTATATTTTCCAAAATTGGAAGGGAAAAAAGAAAATTCAAAAAATAAATTCCATATTAATGGCGGAAACGGTTCCCAAGACGGATTATCAAACGTCTAAATTGAAATCATTACAAAATACGGCGCTCCTTCATCTCCGACCGTTCGTTGCCAACGTCCAGGATTGTGCCACGTCATCATTGTCGACCTACTTCAAAAACTAGCAGCGACCTGCGAGTAAAGCAATTCTCATCAAATCTTTTCTTAACTTCCAAGTCGACGAAGTCAACTCGAAAGTTGGGGGCCACTGAACATACCAAAAGTGTCGAGTTGGGCCAAACGAGTAAAGCCCAATCACAGGCAGCCTTGACTCTCACATTCTCAATGAGGCTGACCCAACTAAAACAAGGCCCAAAGCCCATCTCAAGGATCAGTCGACTAAGCCCATGGTCCGGCCACGGGGCCAGGCTTAACTTAGTCAGACTTCGGAATCCATATTACAACTCGGGTACGAACCATGCTCTGCAGAACGGTCGGGTCGACCATTCCTCGAATGGCGACCTCGACCTAGACAACAAGTGACGACCTGACACTTGCCGGCGTATTTGGTTGAACAATTCTCATAACCACATCCCTACAAATCAGGGGCCGTTATAGACACGTTCCCACGACCAAGTAACTGCCGCTACAATCTCGGAGCACATGTCGCCTCCCCAAAAATACATCACTCTTGTCTATAAATACTTCGTCACTACCAAACGGTGAAAGGTAACTGCCATTTTGTTATTGGAATTCAGTATTCAATACATTTTTGTGCTATATACAACTGTGATCTTACTCTCACGCCCGAGCGTCTTCGCCGGAGACACATCCGGCTAGTCGTGGGTTCTGATTTCAGGTCAAGAAGCCAGGTGATTGGTCCTGCCACGTGGAGGATTACTGATAAGCACAATTCCTGCAGCATCAACTGTCATTTTTTTACCCTACACTAAACACTCTTTTATACTAGCACTTAATAATACATGAATCGGCACTCTTCGTACTAACATTTTTTATACTAACTCTGACATTTTTTTACACTAACACTACACTTAATAATAAATGCACTGACACTCTTTACACTGAATTTTTTTACACTAACACTGGTATATTTTTACACTAATAGTGCACTTTTTATACTGACACTTGATAATACATGCAATGACACTTTTTACACTGGCATTTTGTTACACTAACACCGACACTTTTTTACACTGACACTTAATAATACATTCACTGACACACTTTACAATAACATTTTTTTACACCAATACTGACACTAGCGGGAGAAACAAAATATATCAAAAAAAAAATCCAAATTAAGCAATTATTTCATATCAATATTAACTAGCTTAGCCTTCAATATATACAAAATTCTAGACTTCATCTCAAACCCAAATTAATTTGAGTTGAAAGTTGTAATATCATAGCAAACTCATTAACTCACTATGCGTGCGGCCCAAAAATGATAAAACGTTCTAGCTTGGCACAACTAAATATATATCCACATTAAATATGACACATCGGAATTAAATTAAGCTAGCCGTCAATGTATAAGGTGTACTCCTCTCGTAGCAAATTGTTTTAAAATGAAATCCCAAATTTTATCTTGAACACTTTTTAAACATCTATTTTATTTTAAGACAGCCCTTAAATCTGGTGACCTTTTAATAAATAAGTCGATTGTCGAAGTAGTTCAACACATTGTTGTACGTTGAACAGATTGTGGCACCGGAGAGAGGACTCCTAAATGAACAGGTTGTGGCACCGGAGAGAGGACTCCCCAATGATCATTCGTACATGGATACCAGGCGTTTCTCGCACTCTGCTTGAGAAAACAAAGTGCGCTGAGACACAACGAGGGAGATCATTTCAAATAGACCTACCCTGATGATTTGGAAATGTGATGACAAATAAATCATGCACCATGAGAATTTATAGTTGAAAAAACTGATAAAAAAAGCAGAAACAGTTTTCCACTCATCAAACAATCTTAAAAAATTCAGGTACCAACTTGATAAACCTTTGAAACAAAATGAGAATCCAATAACACATACCATCCCAGCTATGAATAAGTTCCAAAATGAGGTACAATACTCTTAATTTAAGCTCAAAATTTCACATAACTCTTAATACGACGAGCCTAGTAGAAGAAACCTAGAACCTTCCCTCCAACACTCTTCCTCCTAGCCTCTTCATGGTCCATGATTCCAGCAGACGTAGTGAGCACGATGTATCCAAACTGCAGTTTATTTAGCAGATCAACCATTATTAACAAACAAACAAATAAATCATCAAAAGAGCTTTAATAATCTAGTCATTAACATAAATTATGGTGCGACATTTATTTGATGAAGCAAGACAATAATTAAAAGTCAGTATTAAATGAGCCCCAAAAGCAAACAGCTTACAGTGATGTGCTTTGACTGCAGCAGAGTTATTACTTGTACTACCTCCGTCTCAAAATGAATGTCCAAAAAATGAAATTAGCTCTTGATCAAGAGCCAAATCGATTTTTATTTTTTTTTAAATTCACTTTAAGACGCAGGTAGTACTTACTGAACATGTAGTGATAGAGAAAAAGACTCAATTTGTCTACATGGATTAAATTAACTAAATTTCAGACTGTGCAAACCTGTCTGGATGGGAGAAGTCGTGCAGTCCAACCCTCAATTTCTTTGACACCAATATCAAATCTAGGGCTGATAACCCCACACTTGTTAAGTCTTCCATTGAGCTCAACCACTATCTTTCCAGACCTGTGGTCATCAACATATTCGAACTCTCCGATGTAGCCTGCAGATTAGACAATCACGAGTATCGGTAAGAAGATCATGACAAACTAAACATACATAACTGAACTAGAGTTTAATTTTGATTGGAACAAACCGTGCTTCTGCATGACCATAAGAAACTTGATGATCACTTTTGAAGAAGGCCTGATCATGACCTGACGCTTTCCTCTTTTCTCTGCATTATACATGGTCTTGAGAGCATCATGGAGCACACTAGCCTTCATCTTGGCAAATTAAGCTGCCAAAAATGAATAAACATAGAGCCATATAAACAAGTTCTGAAGTAACATATTATTAAAATTATAATCAAGGAAACCTACTTTAAACTAATGCAAGATGATAGAACATCTGTGCACCTAAGAATAAATGCACTTCATTTAGAAACAGCTGATGTACATTACTTACATCCCATGTGTTCTTTACAGGAAAATAAATTTCAGCTAACGCATAACTCGTAACTACGCCACATCAACCTAGTCTCTTTGACTAGTGCAGTTTAAAATTTGTCACAACGCCTAAAGCTACAGAGAACAACTGTTTAGGTTTGAAACCCAAATATCCTAACATCATTTCTAGAACAATCTATGTCCCAAAAACAAAGTAACAATTGTTTAAGAAGCAAATGGTTCGAAATTGCCTAATAATCTTAATTGCACCTAAAACATTTGAATTCAAACTAGGGGTCAAATTTGAAATTCAAACTAGGTAGGACAAATGTTGGTATACTCAATTGGTTGTAAAAAAAAAAAAAAAAAAAGATAGTCCATAAAGGAAATGTTAGATATGGGACAGACGTTAAAAGAATACCCACATCTTCTATTAGATCCAAGGGAGTACAACTTAATAACATCAAACAACAATAACCCAAACAAAAACATGAGTTTTACAGATTAAAACAAGCTTACAACAAAATCAAAAATAGAAAAAGCAATTCTTTGTTCTGGCAATAGAGACCACTTAAAGAGTAGAAAAGTTATTTTTCTGTAAATTACACCTAATAGAAATATAACATCAAAGGCTCTACTTGGCCCCAGGGGAATGCTCAATACATCTATACATATTTCAACTATTGAACTTCTAATACTAAGGTTTTATAACTTCACCGGTTCACCCCTCAAAGATAAAAAGAAACAACTCGGATACCATTGACACATTTAACTTTTAAGATTGGAACCCTTCAGTGAATGGAGTCTAAATACCATTCAAATCAACTCAGTAATTACTAAAGGAAAATCAGAATTACTGCCAGTCTTAGAACCAGCGTGGTTGAGCAAAACAAAATTTGAACACATCAAAACAGGCTCTTATATCTCATATATTACCTAAAGAAAGGGAAATCATAATTCTAAAACAACTAGTAAAAAGATTTCTGTATATAAGAAATTCCATTTCATCTATTCAAACCCAATATAGTCTAGGACTCAGCTATAACCACAGAGTATCAGATTACGCAAACAATCATCTGAAATTCAAAACTCATAGAGCTACATAAAACAATAATTCTACAAACAAACTACACTCGGAACAATCCACCAATGTCAGATAAACATTAGATCAACGAAATCAAGCTCAAAACATTGAAATGTTCCCCACAACCACCAAACATTCATAGATAAAATCAACATATACAGACACATATTTACAGCATCGTACATTAAAACACGAGCCGAATCAGTTCCTAGAAATAAAATAGAAATAAAGTAATGGTATCGAACAAATCGAAACATTTAAACTACCTTCAACGCTATCAATCAAAGCAATGAAATAGAGTGTGGGAGAGTTAGCCTGAAAAAGGACACTTACCGGAAGTATGGATCGGCGGCGGCTTGTTGCAGGGACGCTAGAGGAAGCTAGGTTTTGCTCTAGTGTTCAAGGGAGTTTAAGATGGCGAACCCTAATTGTATATATGTGGGAGATGGGTGTCGTTAGTTTACGGTTTTACCATTATTCATTCCGGGCTGGGCCTAATGGACTTCTTATTCTTATAACATACGGGCTGGGCTGGGCTGGGCTGGAAAAATAATACTCCTTCCGTTCCGTTCCGATTTAACTCTCTTACTTTACTATTTTTTCCTTTTTAGATTGTCTCAGTTTATGTTTAGTTTGCATTATTCCGTATGAAAATTATGATTTACTTATTATACTCACAATAATAATTCGTTTAATATTTTCTATCAAATTTCTCTTTTATACTTTACTTTTATATTTACAATATTTATTTTTTTTAATTTTTGTGCAAAGACAAACTAACTAAGAATATTACATTGGAACGGAACGGAGGGAGTATTTTCATAACTTAATATTCTATTCCTTCAGTCACATTATATTATTTTTATTTACGTAATTAATTTAATATAAATATTGTTTTATAACACTTTAATTTAAATAATGTTCCAAATAAATAAATTAAGATAAAGTATCTATTAGAATATTATTTTAGATAAGCTTTGATTATTATTATTGTTTTTTATGATAAATTAATTACAAACCTAAAAGATCAAAATCTTATGAAAAATCTGTTTTTCCAAATAATTTGGAAAAACTAGTTTTTAAAAATGCAACTGAGACTTTTTACAAATTGCACGGTGTCATTTTTGTAAATGACTGAAACTTTTTTAAAAAATAACTAGGTGGCATTTTTATAAATAACTGAAACTTATTAAAACCTCTGACACTTTTATAACTTAAAACTGACACTTTTTATCACTGCACATGACACTTTTATCAGCACATAACATTTTTTTAATACTAACACTGCTACATTATTTAATAATATCACTTGCACTAAAAAAACACCAATTGACGCAATTTTATACTGGTCCTATTACTGAAAAATAATATTACTATTTTTTTTAAATGTCAGTTAATTACATTAATGTCACCGCGCGTTTTATATGAAATTCCATTTACTACGATAATGTCATCGTGCGTTTTTCAAATTAATTTTTACTATGTGTTTGAAAAAATTAGTTTTTCATAAAACTTACTCATATAAAATTAGGAAAAATGCAATTATAGTAACCCAACTATATGCCTTGTTTGATTTTCATACTTAAACTAGCTTTCGTTTCAACCATATTAGCTTATCTGTTTTGGATGCTCGTTTAATGTGCATAGGGCTAACGACATTCATTTTTCAGTTAAATTGACATGAGTAATGTATGTGACCCATTTTATAAAGGGTAAATCAGGAAATTCAACACAAAATCAAGTTAAACAACTATTAAGGTTTTAAGTGTAAATCTGAAAAGTAAAAGCTGGAGTAAATTAATTTTTAATAAAAAAATAATTTTAAAAAATCATATATGTTGTTTGATAAATATTATTATTTTATAAAAAATGTAAAATGTGAACTAAATTAATTTTATAATTTTTAATTATAAATTATTTTTTTACATTTTCAACTTAATCCATCAGGTGCAATAAAATAATAATTAATCTATTAGGTTAAAAAAAAATCTTCTTTTTTATAATGAAATAAGTTTTTTGGTGTTGAATAAGCCCCCTTTTCTTTTTTTTCTAATTTTCGTTTTTTTATTTCTCTTTTTTTTTTTTTTTACTTTATCATATCATATAAATTTAAAGAGCCAATGCCTAACATAACCCATTCACACTTCCACTACGCAGTCACACCACCGCCATCGTTTATACATGAAATTCAAAAAACAAACAATCAATTTACAAACAAACCCCCCATATCCAAGACGTGGTCGGTTCGGTTGAATTGGCGGTTAGCCGGTTTAAACCGGTGGTTACAAACCTCTTACAGCCTCAACCGGAATCGAACCGTGTAACCGCCATAACCGGTTACGGTTTTTCGATTTTTCGATTTGATCGGTTAACCGGTTTCAACCGTTTCAACCGTTTTTTTTTTAAAATTAGATTTTTAACAGAAATTTTAACGGGTTTAAAAACAATTAAGGAAAAAGTTAATTTTCTAATAGTTTTTGAATAAAAAAGTTAACATTTTGACAATTTTTTGAAAAAAATAGTTAACTTTTTAACAGTTTATGTTAAGTTATATTAAAAGTTAACTTTTTTTTTCAATTTTTTTTTGATAAATAAGACTATTTTAGACTTAAGTTTACTACATACATTTTTTGCAAAAAGGTTTATAAAAAAAGTTATGAATTTTGAAAGAAATAAAACTTAACAGTTTTTTTTAAAAAGTTAACTTTTAATTTTTTTTTCAATTTTTTTTTTGGATAAGTAAAGCTATTTTAGACTTAAGTTTACTACATACATTTTTTGCAAAAAGGTTTATAAAAAAAGTTATGAATTTTGAAAGAAATAAAACTTAACAGTTTTTTGAAAAAAATTAACTTTTAATTTTTTTCAATTTTTTTTGGATAAGTAAGACTATTTTAGACTTAAGTTTACTACATACATTTTTTGCAAAAAGATTTATAAAAAAAGTTATGAATTTTGAAAGAAATAAAACTTAACTTTTTTAGAAGAAATGATAGTATATAAAAGAAAAAAGGGACGGTACCCCTAAAGTTTATTAATTAAAATTAAATTACAATGAGTGGGACAATCAACCTTACCCTTTTATAAATAAGGGAGGACATTTAGGAGCATTTACCTCAACCTAACTATTACAATTAAATAAAAATAAACCTCATCTAAAGTCTAAACAAATCTAATTAAAATAAAAATTAATTTAAAACGTCATTCATTCATCACTACTTTCCGTGGAGTCCTCGACATCGTATTGATATCTTGGATCCAATAGATCTTCATCATAAGGTAAGTCTTGTTGCCTTTTTTCCGCTCTAACCCAATCACCAAGTAAAAGTTGATGTTCCAAGTTTTCACTTGTTAGTTGGGAACGCCTTTCATCCAAAATATTTCCACCAACGCTAAATGCCGATTCAACCGCCACCGTTGAAGCGGGAGAGGCTAAGACTTCTTTTGCAACTATGGAAAGTATAAGATAAATGTCTTTCCTTCTTGACCACCGTTGTAAAACATCAAATTCATTTGAATTTGTGTCTTGATTTAATTCAAAGTTTGTAGTGAAATAAGTTTCTAACTCCACGGGAAGGTTTGATGACGATGAAGATGAACCTCGAGAAGGATCACGTTTTTAACTATACAAATTTGCAAAAAAATATATGGATCCCCACTAGTAAAACTTGGTTGAGAAGTAGAGGAATTGTTGATTTTGAGAAGTGTTTTCATATAAGGCATTATACTCATTAAAAAGGTTAATCAAATCATTTTTTGTGTTATTAACAATAATTGACGAAAGTTGATTACCACCGTCACCATCGGGATATAACTTCAAATAATAATAAATTATAATACACTCTAAATCATCTAATTTAACTCGGTGATCTAATAACTTTGCAACCAAGAAATGAGACGGAATAGTGTCAAAATATTTAAGCCACTTTTCTATCATGTTAAAAATGCATTCTTTTAAAATATGACATTATTTTAAATTGTCAAAAATAGTAACAATTGCAACACAATGCTCTAACACCAAAACAAAAGTTGGATAATAAACTTCCGAAAAAGCAAAAGTAACGGTATTAAAAATCTTTAATAATTCACATAAATTAATGCATGCATTCCAATGAAAAGCAAATAGAGGTTCATGATAGCCAATTGACATAAAAAAAATTGCATTAGGAGATCTTTATAAGCAAAATCATCGGTTAACATTTTGTAGGTGGAATTCCACCTAGTTGGAACATCGTAAGTAAAATTTTTGTTCGGCACACTTTTACTTCTTAAAAACCTTATCCATTTTTTTGTATTAGATTTTTTTTTAGAAATAAATTGAAGAGCTCGTCTAATTGGCTTAACATAAGTTTCTAATGCATCTAAACCATCTCTAACACATAAATTAATTATATGACATAAACATCTAATATGAAAAAATTTACCCCCAAGTGAGGGTTGACAAACGGTAATTAAATCGGGTAAACTAGTCGTATTAGCACTTGCATTGTCAATTGAAATAGTAAATATTTTATTTAAAATACCATACTCAACAAAAATCTCAAGCAATTTCGCACAAATATTTTATGCGGAATGCGGTGGCTCAAAATCTTTGTAAGCAATTAATCTTTTTTGGATTTTCCATGAATTATCTATCCAATGGCAAGTAACG
Organism: Adenophora triphylla var. japonica; assembly: GCA_022495995.1. NCBI lineage: Eukaryota > Viridiplantae > Streptophyta > Magnoliopsida > Asterales > Campanulaceae > Adenophora > Adenophora triphylla. Next base: position 157,052 of record JAFEMH010002682.1, read on the forward strand.
TCCAAATAAGTATTTCTTTGCCAATGATCACTCAAACTACCGGCACAAATTGAAACTTTATTTTCTAATTTTGATAAAACACCAACTAATTTTTTTTTATATTTTTGAACCACTCTAGTAATATCACGTACGACGTGGTACTCTCGTGGCGGCAGGGTTTAAAGCAAGGCGAGCAAAATTTTCATAAAAATCACAATCCGCAAAATTAAAAGGAAGGCCTTTAACGCAAATAAATTTGGCTAGTTCATCCCTATAAACCCACTTATCAAATTTAAAAAGGATGAAAGAAGGGGAAGACGAACCTTGTGCACCCGAACCCAAACTACGTTGTTGAAATTGTAATTGAGTTTGCGTAGCGGAAATGCCAAGTTTCTCGGGATGTTTTGACGTCGTATGCCCGTTGAGCGTCCCATGCCCTCCGCCTCTTTTGAATGAGTAAGACGCGGTACAATAGTTGTAAAATGCTCGAAAATTATAATCATCATCAGCATTAATTTTTCTTTTGGTGAAATGGATGGCGAATGTATCGGATTGCGGCGGTCTTTCTGTATGAGGTTGTCGTTGTCCCCGACCACCTCCCCTAATAGCTCGGCTGCCCCTATCCCTCCTAGCACTACCACTTTCAATTTCAACTTGTTCTTCTTCCTCATTTCGTTGAATATTTGGATTTTAATGATCAAAATCATCGTCGGGGGAGGAAGAATCAACAACGGACTTGCCTAAATTGCCTCTTCTTTGATTTCCATCCATTTGTGTAAGATAAAATGAAGTTTGGAAATGAAACGGAGATTAAAAATGGATGAAAATGAAGAAAAACACTAATTTCGTTAGAAAACTAACTGAAAATGGGACAATATTTAACTGAAAATTGGATGAGAATGAGAGTATATGTGAATATTTGAGAGTAGAAGAGAAAGAGTAGAGAGAAATAATGTGGAAATAAAATGGGAGGAGGGAGGTGATATTTATAGTTATTTTTAATTAGGCAAAATATTTTTTTTTGTTAGATCCGTTAGTAATTAACTGGAAAAGGCCAAAGGGGGAGGGGATAAACTAGGCGCTGGAAAATGGAAAGGGGGAAGGAATTCAAGGCTGGTCAAACTATCAAAGTCGAAGTAGCCATTGAGGAGCAACGGTCGCCCAGCCCCAGCCGGCCAGCCCACGCCCAAGGCCCAACGCACCCAATCCCACGTGCCAGCTCGCCTCCAACGGTCATATGACCGTTTGAAAAATTAATTTGAAACTGACCGGTTTTAGCCGGTTTAACCGTCGGTTAACCGACGGTTGACCGGTTTTTCAAAAAGTTAAACCTTAACCGAACCTCCCATTTACCGGTTTCGGTTACAAAGTTCCGGTTAACCGGTGTTGACCGGTTTTGGCCGGTTTTGACCGGTTGAAAACCGCCCGGTTGGCCGGTCCGGTTTATAAAATGTACACGTCTAATATCTATAACCAAACATCAATTCAAACATAAAAAAGTCAAACCCAACAACACACTTCTGGACTCAGAGATTTGAAGAAAAAAATCAAAAACACCCACCATTTAGGTTGTAACGATTTTCAACAGATCTGATTTCAATATTTTGGAATCACAATTTCAAAATGAAAACAAAACAAGAGAGAAGAGAGGTCGGTGAAGAAAAAAAATCAAAAAAAAAAAAGGAACAAGATCTGATTTCAAACTAACAACAATTTTCAACATTTAGGTTACAAAAAAAATCAAAGAAGAAAATGAAGACAACAATTTCTATGATTTCAATTTTTCGAAATCACAACCCCAACTTTGAATCTATCTCAAACTCCAATTTGTCATAGCCCATCTCCGATGCCTAACACATAGCCGAATGAAGTCCCATGGCTTCCCCTTCAGCTACTCTATCTATGTCGAATTTGGAATGAGTTCTAGCAGCCAAAAAAGCGCCTTAGTTATCACGAATTACTTACCCAAAGCCCGTCAAATGTTCAGTTTGAGAGAAATAAACATCTGAAACTACAAAAAACAGTACTATTAGGGTCGGACGTTTGCCGTCCTAAAAAATCATTTTCCCGTCCCTAATAGTATTTAGGTCGGCCTTTAGGTCGGGAAACAAGGGTCCTAAATAACATGCGACTCTAAAAGTTTTAGGACCCCCGTCACCGTCTCAAATACCTTATTTAGGTCGGGAATTTGCCGACCCTAATAAAAATTAATTTTTTTTTATTTTTTTGCGGGAATTTTTTGGAGCGAAATAGTTTTTGGTACCGGTTGTTAGGGACGAGATTACCGACCCAAATAATATTTAGCGCCAAACATTTTTTTGGAGGGAAATTATTAGGGACCATGTCGCCCGACCCAAATATATTTTTGCGCCAAAATCACATTTTTTGTGAGAAAGTAATAAGGTCGGATATAGACGACCCAAATAAAATTTGATGTCAAAATGTGAATATTTACCATTAATTATCAAACACTACTAATTATATATATACACAACCACACATGCTTACATTATACTTGTAAATATATCAAATTATAATTGTAAATATATCAAATGGACCTGACAATAAGAAAGTAATGCATTAACTAAATTTAATCAGCCACATCATCTAAATAAAAAGATAAGTGTTACCTAATAATTAAGGTTGATGAAATAAAAGGGTTCAATACTCCTTTTAAAATAATTTGATCTAAAACTATTCTCTAAGTCATATCATCCATATTGCATACTACATACGTGGAACGTGCTCCCCCAAAACATTGTTGGTAATATCATTCCTCCATCACGCTCTCTTGATCTTCACAAAATCGTAATAGTGTGTCATAGTTAATCATTGAAACCTGCGGAAAAAAAAAACTAAGATATAAGACACTAGAGTTCACTTTCTAAACATTTTTTCCAATCCACCATGATTAGATATAGCATGTTAGACAAGGAATGATGATGGTAAACAAAACAATTTTATCATTGGAGTGAACAAGTTGGTGTAGCAATTTTGTATGAACAAGAGCAGAGTCAATTATTGATTGAAATGTAAACAAAGAAATTATATGGTTTCTACTGTAAAAATGCTCAAAACTCATTTTCTTGTACAGTGGTTAAAAGTGCTTCTGAAAATCATGTATTATGACCTCTGCCCTACTTGATCTCAGTTCACTGCATGAACATTGTATGATACCAATGATCCATCAATCTTGACATAAAGAATTTGCGTGATAGCGAGGGTAAGGGGTTCTATCATGAACGAACGCCATAGGCAACATAGAGTAGTAAGAAGATATTGCGGAACAGGAGAAATCTAACATAAACAAGAAGTCATCAAGAACTTCTGAAATCGTCTCAGGATTCAGCGTGAAGAGTCATTCAAACGCTTCCAGGCCATGTATATTCACACAAACCATTGTCTAATATATCTCTGGACCACAGCTCAAATAAAGAACTTACATACCATTCTTGTACTCTCCACAGCGTGAAGAGTCATTCAAACACCAAGTAGAAGATAGCTGACATAAACGGGCACCTAATCATGATTCCATATGATACACTCTGGATCCTTTGTATGCCTCATAAAAAATCTGTGAAAAGCAATAAGAAGTCGCATAAGGAAAAAATATAATTAAAAAAAAGGAGGGAAAGAAAGAGGTAGTCAGCCACAATCCATAATCACCTGATTAATAGAAAACAAGTACAAGTGTAGCAACCGAAAGCCCAACCCATCCAACTAAAGTTGCAACTCCATTCAAGCGTACCTAATATCAGCCAATAGCCATCACACACATGCATTTTAAACATGTAACATGATTCGTACATAAAAGGCATTAATATCCAACAACTAACCTGCAATGGTGTTTCTTCACCATTATCTTCAGAAATACTGGCCATAAGCGATCCCCATTCTGTATTCAACCCAACACTTGTGACCCGCACAAAATAGGAGCAAGAGAATCGATAACAAGCTTGAAACTAATACAAAGTGACAGAGCAACAATAACCATCAACCAGCATCACTATGCCCTCTATACGAAAATGAAACACTCTGGAAGTCAAAATAAGAAACTTACAAGAACACGCATTTTCTCAACAAGTTTAAACGGGATGGTAAAGTGATCTCACAAATATAATGTGAAAAACATTTTAACAAATAACTGACTAACAATTTCATTTGGTCATAATGGAAGCATTAGACAGAATCATGTGAGCAATATAGACGATCAAATCTCTGTTATATACACGTAATGACCTAATCCACTTTGAGACACTTTTGTTCTACTTAATTTTGTGACCATTTGTTGATAATATATCATACATCTTATGCAAGGTGTTGCTCCAAAATTTGAGCCACATGGTAATCATAGTCACATCTACAATCAACTTTCCCCTTAAAAGTTATTCATCATACTTAAACGTGACAGATTTAGAGTTTGTCTTCAAATAAATTCATGAGCAAGGAGTTAAACAATTAATAGAGATAACTAACTTACCAGGATAGTGCCATAGTCATCAGCTACCTTGCACCCATACATCAAAAAAGGTGATTTCATATCATTATGAACCTGCAAGGAAATAAAGAAGATTTTTCTCATAAGGTTCCGATTGAATCAGAAATCACAATTACCATGCAACAATCTACTTTAAAAACAAAGAAACTTACGATCTTGCTCTCTCCGGTCTTACTTGATTCATCAATTGCAAGAGATTGACCAGAAATTCAGACCCCATCAGTAGGGACCTGACCAAAAAAAAAGAAAAAAGATTAGATATTTATACAAGGTATAAAAGCAGTAAACATGACCACTAGGTGGATGAGAAAAAGTGATGAAAAATGTAACCTGGTCACCAATTTTAAGAGTCTAACACATCACCGACAACGATATCAAATATTGAGATCTCAACTCTTCTGCCACCTCTCACGATAATCAAGCCTTCAAAAATCAAGCAACACAAACACAGGGCTATGTAGAATAGGAAAAAACATGAACCCTAATTAAAACCCTAAATAATGGCACATATTTGTAGCTCAATTTTCATTTGGATTTTGAGGAATGTCATAGAGATGAAAAACACTTTAAATGTCATTTAGAATGTAGAAAAAAATTAAAAAAAATAAACGAGGTATTCGTATACCATTTTCACAAGATCGGGACACATAAAACCCTAAAAACCCTAAATAATGGCGCATATTTGTAACTCAATTTTCATTTGGATTTTGAGGAATGTCATAGAGATGAAAAACACTTTAAATGTCATTTGGAATGTAGAAAGAAATTAAAAAAAATAAACGAGGTAGCCGTATACCATTTTCACAAGATCGGGACACATAAAACCCTAAAAACCCTAAATAATGGCGCATATTTGTAACTCAATTTCCATTTGGATTTTGAGGAATGTCATAGAGATGAAAAACATTTTAAATGTCATTTAGAATGTATAAAAAAATTAAAAAAAAAAATAAACGAGGTAGCCGTATACCATTTTCACAAGATCGGGACACATAAAACCCTAAAAATCCTAAATAATGGCACATATTTGTAACTCAATTTCCATTTGGATTTTGAGGAATGTCATAGAGATGAAAAACACTTTAAATGTCATTTAGAATGTAGAAAAAAAAAAGAGGTAGCCATATACCATTTTCACAAGATCGGGACACATAAAATCCTAAAAACCCTAAATAATGGCGCATATTTGTAACTCAATTTCCATTTTGATTTTGAGGAATGTCATAGAGATGAAAAACACTTTAAATGTCATTTGGAATGTAGAAAAAAATTAAAAAAAAATAAACGAGGTAGCCGTATACCATTTTCACAAGATAGGGACACATAAAACCCTAAAAACCCTAAATAATGGCACATATTTGTAACTCCATTTCCATTTGGATTTTGAGGAATGTCATAGAGATGAAAAACACTTTAAATGTCATTTAGAATGTAGAAAAAAATTAAAAAAAAATAAACGAGGTAGCCGTATACATTTTCACAAGATCAGGACACATAAAACCCTAAAAACCCTAAATAATGGCGCATATTTGTAACTCAATTTCCATTTGGATTTTGAGGAATGTCATAGAGATGAAAAACACTTTAAATGTCATTTGGAATGTAGAAAAAAATTAAAAAAAATAAACGAGGTAGCCGTATACCATTTTCACAAGATCGGGACACATTCCTTAAAACCCTAAATAATGGCGCATATTTGTAACTCAATTTCCATTTGGATTTTGAGGAATGTCATAGAGATGAAAAACACTTTAAATGTCATTTAGAGTGTAGAAAATAATTAAAAAAAATAAACGAGGTAGCCGTATACCATTTTCACAAGATCGGGACACATAAAACCCTAAAAACCCTAAATAATGGCGCATATTTGTAACTCAATTTCCATTTGGATTTTGAGGAATGTCATAGAGATGAAAAAAACTTTAAATGTCATTTAGAATGTAGAAAAAAATAAAAAAATAAATAGGTAGCCATTTATAATTTATACATCTCGTGTATAAACACACGAAATGTATTCTTCCATTTCGTGTTGATGTACACGAGAGGTTTAAAATCCAGTTAAACCCTTCAAAACGAGCTGCGTTGAATTCTCCGTTTAAAATTCCTTAAAACACACCCATTCTGAACAGAAACCAGAAACCCCATTATTATTCAAAAAATCAATCTCTAAGTTCTTAGCATGGATTCCTCACAAAATTCTCCCCATTATTCTCCAAGTTTCAATGATCATAGCATGGATTCTTATGAGTGTATTAACCTTGATATGATAGAATTTGTCCATGATGAAGAAGAAGGAATCTTACCAAATTCTCCTCCACATCAACATTCTCCAAGTTTCAATGATCCAAGCTTCTATGAAGTAAGTTCTTAATGTTTTGTTTTGTTTTGTTTTGTATTGTGATCAAAATCAAAATCAAAATTCCATCTTGGACGAAGATAATTTCGTGTAAAAATACACGACATAGTAGCTTACATCTCGTGTACACTAACACGAGATGTATTGATCTATGTCGTGTATTTATACATGAAATGTATACTTACTGGAGCTTTGAAACCGGCGATCTTGTATTTTGCAGGGTCCATTTCCGGATATCAGTGATGAATTCACGACATCAGAATTATTTCCAAACAGGGATGCGCTTCTTGCACATGTACGGGAAATCGCGAGGCGTCGAAATATACACCTTGTTATAGAGCACTCGAAGAATAGAAGTGGAAATAAACTAGCTTATGCGATGATAATATGTCATTTTGGTGGATATCACAGGCCCGGAAGATCTAAGAATATAAAGAAGAGTAGTAGCAAGAAGAGAGAGTGCAGTTTTAAACTACATGCCAAAGAAAGGAGGGATGATGGGTTATGGGGTTATGTTGTAAGGAATGGTATACATAATCATGGCTTTCCTTTGTATCAGGAAGGTTTTCCTCTCGGGAAATTGACACGTGGCGAATATGACGTTGTGTGTAGCGCAAGTGAATGTTCATTGCGTCCAAATGACATAGTTGCAATGTTAAAGATGTACGATGAGAAGAACGTGACCACTCCGATGCACGTCCGCAATGCCATCACAAAATATAGAGAAAAAGAACGACAAGGAAGGACCCCGCTACAACAATTCCTTAAATTACTCGAAGATCATGAATATACATACTACACGAGGGAAGACGCTGAGAGTGGCATGATCGGCGATATATTCTTCTCTCACCCATTAGCAATGAAGATGCTAAACTGTTTTTCATATGTTGTACAAGGTGACTGCACTTACAACACCAACTGCTATGGATTGTACTTCTTGCAGTTTGTAGGATTTACATCCACCGGGCATAATTTCACAATAGCGTATGCGTTCCTCAAGCATCAGAGTGCGGATGATTACAAATGGGCATTGGACAATTTGCACAGCCTGTTTACACCTCCCCAGTTGCCAACAGTTTTTGTCACTGATCGTGAATTGGGTTTTATCAGCGCTCTCCGTACAGTTTTTCCCGACACCGCACACTTCTTGTGTCGGAGGCATATCGAAGTCAATGTTAGAAGGCATGGGTTGAGTCATACATGTATTTATTTACTTACTTATTTACTTATTTATTGATTTTCTTAGTTTATAATATATATAATTGCTTAAATTACAGGTAGCGAGGATTTGACAGAAGCATTCATGAGGAGTTTCAATTATTCAATCTCAGCCCCTACCTCCGGCGAATGAGACGAACGTTGGCAAGGGCTTTGTGACCGTTTCATATCTTATCCTGTATTATTGGATTACCTCCGCGATACATGGATTACTCCATACTCTCAGAATATTCTGTCCATGCACACGGATGTGTTACCACACTTTGGGACCCATACCACAAAACGGGGCGAGGGTGAGCATAACAGGTTGAAGAAGGCATTGGGGAGTGCTTCTTCTACTTTTGACACAATCTTCAAAAAGGCTCATAAGATCTTCGATATCCAACTAAAAAATATCAAACAGGGTATGAATAGATCAAAGACCAGAACTCCAATTGATTTGAGGACCCGTAATCTGTATCACAACATATTGACTAAAGTGTCAACGGAAGCCTTGCGCATTATCAGACAAGAGCGGGGTCGACTTCAGAAAATCAAGCGGGGTCGTAATGGGGGTAATGTCATCACTGAGGCTGCCTGCGGGTGTTACTACAGGCGAACACATGGACTTCCATGTAGTCACGAGATTGCACGGATAGAGGACTGTGGGGGACGGATTGAGCTGGCCTCGATTCATGATTTTTGGAAGAAGTTGGACATTGAAGTAGACAACCCTCCATCTGAGCCTTCAATAAATAAAGACAATTTTCAAGCTATGTTGAATAAATTTGAGAAAGCACCTGAACCGGTAAGGAGAAAGTTATTCAAAACGATGGAAGAAGGGCTAAATCACCATACAAGAGATGCTTACGAGCCAGATCATATTTCAAAGGCGAATAAACCCCGGACCGGAAGTTCCAGAGAACCGTCAGATTGGGAGCATACTAACAACTTTTTTCGAGTCCCCGTTACACCATCCTCGACTAGCAAAGGGTATAGATCTTCATTCATTTGTGGCTCACACTGTTGATTACGTTCTTGATGTATTTGATTTGCATGTTGATAGTATGAATGCTTCTCACTCTTTTCTTTGCCCTATTTCAGGTCTAGATCTGCATTCATTGCATCAACCCAAGCGAGTTCGGAGTCCACGCACAAACGAAAATCAGCTTCAGAACCCACACCATCTACCCCTGCTAGTACTCCTACGTCTCATCCACCACTAGCTGCTTCCGGTAGTGGGAGAGGACGGGGTCGAGGGCGAGGTCGAGGACGAGGACGGGATCAGGGTGGTCAGGGTCGTGGAGAGGGAATGGACAGCCCAATCACACTAGTATATACAGCTCTACGTATTTGACGTCTTTTCCACCTTTCATTATCCCATATATTGGAGGCATCACAAATGTGGCATCTGATGGACATTGTGGCTATAGAGCCGTAGCAGCACAGATATACGGAGATGAGGAGATGTGGGCTCGAGTGCGCTCAGACTGTTACCATGAGGTGCATGCTCGCCAAGACCTTTATCAAAGATTTCTAACTTGGATAAATGTAGATGAACTCTTACGTAGGATTGCTTGCTATGTCCGGACGACGCCGGATAATACTTATTGGATGGACCTTCCAGATCTTGGGCACATCATTGCCACGAGGTATAATGTGGCGTTCATTTTGTACTCGGCTAGCGGCGGCAGCTTATGCCTTCCAGTGACTGTACCAACATGAGTAGGACCACCGATAAACACAGTTGTGGTGGGACAAGTGACAAACCATTTTATATTGGTATGATACTTAACTGTCTCATCTATATTTGTAATATTTAAATGTCTTACTTAAATTTGTTGTATTTAACTATTTACTTTTGCAGCTGCACATGTCAGGCAATGATTACCCAATTCCACCACCACCGAACACTTGGAGGGAACACTGTGATCCAAGCGCAAGTCAACTGATCCTCCGATACCGAGATAGGATAGCAGCATTTAATAAACTCTATGATCAGGATAACCATGCAAGAAGAGAAAGATTACGTAGGGGATAGTATATGTGTAATGGTTTTTGAATTATAAAGTTTGTATGAATGTTTGGATGTTTGAATTATATGCTTATCCTTGTTAACACTTTTATTTCGTATACAATTTTTCATCAGTATGACTTTGGTGCTGTTGTTTACTTGGTGTTGTTGTTGTTGCTGATGTGTCTCGTGTAGATCCACACAAGACACATCTCGTGTGGATCCACATGAGACATATCTCGTGTGGATCCATACGAGATGTGTCTCGTGTGGACATATCTCGTGTGGATCCATACGAGACACATCAGCAACAGCAACAGCACCAAGTAAACAACAGTACCAAATAAACAACAGCAACAACACAATCAGACACAACAGCAACAACAATACAATCAGACACAACAGCAACACCAAATAAACAACAGCAACAAATCCATAACTCCATAATCAGTACTACAAATCCATAACTCCATAAACAACAACAATACAATCAGACACAACAACAACTATCCATTTCCTACAGAAAATAAATCCAACTCCATAATCAGTACTACAAATATACCAAAACTCCATAATCAGTAATACATAAATGCGACCTCCTAAATGAGACGACCTAAAATCTCGTGTGACCATCTAAGTATACCTATGACGTCCTCGGGGAGCCTCGCATCTGTCAATAATGGAAGTATGAGATCTGCGACCTCTGCAACCCCAGGCTGCGGTGGAACATCAACTGGGGGAGGTGGGGGAGGTGGAATGTCAACGGGGGGATCGTGTATCGGATTAGATATCCGAACATGACTCCTAGCCAGAAACCACTCCATATAATCTCCAGTCACGGGAGAAGATGTAGAATCTAGTGGTGGCCCCCAACGGGGAATGGGCCTGAAGTCCTCCATGTCGTACTCCACCCACGCATCCCAAAAATCATCTCCGTCACCATACTCCTTTTGGTATCCCTTCTGACCCTTTGACAAAATGCATCTCGTGGGAGCCACGGGGGGCCATCTGGGGATCCTCTGCTGGTACCCGAACTGCCTAGTAACACGATCAGGCATGTACGCCTCAGTGATGTCACAAAAGCGTATAACCCCCCTGAAGTGTGAAACCGGCAGAATCGAGTCCGCTCCGATACCATAAGGAGTCCAAACAACCTGTGAGTAGACTTTGTTAGGCAGAGTCTACATAATAACGGAGGGAGTGTAACATTTTGAAACAGTTTTAATATGAATAACTCACCCTGTCAACATACATCCTGTCAAGAGTGCGGCGATACTGCACTAGATGATCTAATCCCCTCCCAGCTGTATCAGCACGTGACCATCTACGGGCTCTCGGCTGCCCTCGCCGCCGCCAAGGGTCAGAAAGTCGCCGGAAATCCGAGAAGTACTCGTATATCCACCCCTGAGATGTATGTAAAAAAGTATTAAATACTAATCAAATGCAACATGTAATTACAGAGGGGGGGAGTCGACAGAGTAAAAAGAAAGTGAGTAGAGTAAGATGTACCTCTAGCAGTGTCCCACAACCACCCATCTGCTTGCATCCGGATCTGGACGCCTTCCCCAACTCTCGATATAAATATGCAATGTAGCTGATCCTCAGGAGAGAGTGGGGAGTCTCTCAAGATCCATGTATAGAGAAAGGTAGGCTGCGGGCACCTTATCCTGACTCTTGTCCACGAACATCGTGGAACCCAAGAGGTGCAGGATATACGCAGAAGCACGCTGGGCATCAGTCATGCGCCCTATACGGGAAGAAAAGAGACGCCGAACATCCTTTAATAAGTACCCAGTGCCGCCCAAAACGAGGTGTCTAGTGATGCCGGATAGGTCGAGCAATCGGATCCGGATACCGAATGTGTGCACCTACATAACTGATACCTGTAAATTGAAGATGAAATAACACATTTTAGTACAAGAGATGAATGTAGATAGTTAATATAGTCTTGAAATTGATAATATATAACAACATACCCAGGATATGAAAGACGTCGTGTAACGTAATGGTCATCTCCCCCCACGGCATGTGGAACGAGTTAGTCTCAGGAGACCACCGTTCCAAAAATGTCGTCATCAGCGCATGGTTAGGCCTCTGAATGGTGGCATCGTGCAGCTGCTGGATGCCCTATGCATCAACGAGGGTCGCCCATGCTCTATCGGCAGCCTCCGCATCATCACGCTTGAACCTGTTTATTCCAAACAAAAAATATAATCAATACTCGAGATCGAGAAAAGTATGGGATGATAATTAATGGAATATTTAGAGTGTGTGCCAAACAACTTCAAGATTTTAATAAATTCACATAAATGATTATCTTACTTTTGCAGATGCAGCAGTCTCGTATGAAAAGTCACCACTGACTCACTAGTGGCGTCCCTCCAAATCTCTCGGGCTCTGTGATCACCAAACCCGTATATAAGTGAAACATTCTCTGGGCCGCCACCTGGGTCACTCTGAATCTGCCATGATGGTGGCTCCTCCTCACCCGCACCCTGCCTCTTTCTCCGTCCCCGCCCTCCAGCCACATCCTGACCCCTCCCCCTCCCATGCCTCAAAGGTCTAACATCACGTATCTCCTCCTCCTCCTCCTCATCATCATCATCATCATCATCCCTCCCCTCCTCCTCATTATCATCATCCCCACCCTCCTACTCCGCCTCCTCATCCTCCTCACCACTATCATCAGAATCAGAAGATCCCTCATCATCTCCTACATCCTCCGCACCACTATCATCAGAATCAGAAGATGCCTCATCATCTCCTACATCCTCCTCAATCTCATGCTCAAACCCAGTATCAGGCTGCTCAGGCTGCAAAGTCCTATCATGATCATCTCCTACATCCTCCTCAATCTCAAGCTCAGACCCACGCACGATAGTCCTATCATGTATCTTTTTGCTGCGTTTATCTACCTTAGCTGCCGTCTCGGCCTTCCTCTTTCTATTGGACGCGGTCATACGTTCACGTGCCTACAAAAAAACAAATAAGAGACAATAAATTAGCTATTTAGCATTTATAACTGAATATGAACGATGTAAAGAAAAAGAGTGGACACTGGGCACATCTCGTGTGAACTCACACGAGAAGAATCTCGTGTGAACTCACACGAGATGCATCTCGTGTGATTTTACACGAGATGCATCTCTCCAGTTTGGTTAAATTCCCAAGAAATTTGAACATGGAATCAACAGAACGGAATAACAAACAGAATTGATGATAAAATGGATAAAAGAGAAATCATGTTTCAATTAATGAAACAGTTTGACCTAGCGATCTAATAAAAGGTTCTCGTGTAAATTCACACGAGAAGCATCTCGTGTGAACTCACACGAGAAGTATCTCGTGTGAACTCACACGACGTGCTTTCCGTGTGAACTCTCACGATTTCAGCCATTAAAATCACCTTAAACCCAGTTCATGAAAGACGTCGAAATCAATGGCAAATCAATTGAAGCAATCAAAAACATGTGCCATTAGACATTGGGAATTTAATGAACGTAAAATTAGGTTAAAATTAGGTTCAAATCGAATTACCTTCTTTACAGCCACGGTGGTAGAAGCGGAGGCGGCGGCGATGGCAGTGGTGGTAGCGGCGGCGGAAGTTTCGGCAGGGACGACCGAAATTTTGACTCGAGCCATGGGAATGGTGTCTTTTCTTCGTTCCTCGTACGTACTGAGAGAGGGAGAGAGAGAGAGCGAGGGAGAGGAAGAGCTTGAGCTCTGTTTGAATTATATATATATATATATATATATATATATATATATATATATATATATATAAATGGGTATTTTCGTAAAAGCGTTGGTTCCCTGTATTTTTGAAGCCGTGTATTTAACTATATCCGTAGAGGTGGGAGTGGGCGTCAAATTAGGTAGTTTTTTTTTGGTTTTGTTTTTTAATTATTATTTTCCTTTTAGCTGATTATGTTTTGGGTTTTAAAAAAAACAACGGTCCCAACAATTAAATTGGCCGACTCAAATAAAATACCTAATTAGCCGTCTTATTAAGAGAGTAATAGGGTCGGTCCCAGTCGGGCGACCCAAATAAGGTAGTCCCTAATAATCACATACCCACTTCTTGGTCGAAAAGGCCAGAGGTTGCCAGAGTAAAAGGAGAGGCATTAGAGAGAGAGAGAGAGAGAGAGAGAGAGATGAGGTCACCGAAGGAAGGAGAGAGAGTGTGCTTGAGATTGTGTGTGTGTTTTTGCAGATTAATGAGTAAGGAGAGGGTAGGGGAGGGGAGGAGAAGGGTTTTGTTTGTGGGAAGGGGGAGAGTGTAAATTAATTTTTTTAATTTGGTCCTTTGAAATTATTATATTCTATCTTTTGCTCTTTAAAATTGTGTCATTTTACTTTGCATTGATCTTCTTATTTTACCCTTATAAACTATGTCACATGCACACTTAACCGAAAAAAATTGATGTCGTTATCCCTAGTTACCTTAAACGAGCATACAAAACAGATGAGGTATTGTGTTTGCAAAGAAAATTAGTTTAGGTATGAAAACCAAACTGTAAGCGATGCGTGAATTTTTAACATCTCGGAGTCGCCACTTATTATTTATTTAGGAAAATAATAAGAAAAACCTTTTTAATTTAAAAGAGATTTGAGGGTTTGGGGCTTAGGTTATGGAACGGGAAGGTCAAGGAGCACCCATTCCACCCAATCCGGAGATCGGTCTTGCTAAAGAAAAGAGAGGTTTTCGAAAAAAAGAAAAGGATTTCAAATAAAAATAAATAAAAATCCATTTAACGGGGTTAAACGGAATGTAGGATCGATTGCTTCGAGACCATCCCCATGATTTAGGAAGGCTCTAGGCTGATCCTAGATTCTATGGACTTATACCACTCTAACAATCAATTAGAAAGGGATTTAGGGGTTACCTTGCGTGAGGTAATTTGGGCAGAGTTTCGACTCAAGTTTAGAATCGAATCTTGATGTGGACAGAGCTTCGCCTCAGTCCTTGACTCGGATCTTGATGTTTGTTTATCAACAAGGTTGACAAACAAACTTTGAGGTGATTTTATGGGTGATTTTACAGGAATCTTTCAAGGAGAGAAACCAGTAAAATGTGTGTGAATTGTGGAATTGTGGACCTCTGAAATATTGAAAGTCATCCAGTATTTATAGGTGTTGGAGGGGTGTTGAGGATGAGATCAAACACTCCTAGGAAGGTTCCAGATTCCCAAAATCATTGGTTGGCCGGATGGATAAAGTTTTATCCCGAAAAGAGGTTGAAATCGACGAGGAAACTGTCATCTGCATGCTGCAGAATGACAATATCTCGCGCGATACATGCCATTCTGCGTGAGATATTGTTGTCTGTGGACAGTTCTGTCCTTTCCCCGTTATCTCGTATGCAGTTTAGTCCCAAACTAACGGTGGTTAGTCAAAACTTAACGAAACATGACGAAATGGTGGATTTCTACTTCTTGACTCAAAGCGAGACTTAGAGTAGTATAAATGTGATCCGATGGGTTCAGAATGGGGTGTCTACAGAGCCCCTCGGCGACAAGTCTTATGGAAGAAGTCATGTCGACGATAGAAAAGACATCATTCTGAACATCGGGATGGTCGGGCCGCACGGCTTCCTACGTATCTCTATCTGAGAATCAGACCATAACGTAGTTCGACTCCAAAACACGAAAAGGCTGCTTTAGGTATTTTGAAAATCATTTTGAAAATCGAGGAGATTTTGTTTTTTGAAAAGGTAAACTCATACTGAGGAATCAAATCAAGACCCAATTCTGAATATACCTGCCTGTCTGAAGATTCGCCTGTCTGGGCTCCGAACCTGCGAGGAAATGTGTTAGAAAACAAAGGCTCACCTGTCCGGTCCTTTGAGTCCTGTCGATTTTGTGATGATTCGCCTTTCTGGGCTCCGAATCGTGCTTTTTGTTGTTGAGGATGACGATCCACCTGTCTGGGCATTGGATCGGGCTTTTCTGATGACGATCCACCTGTCTGGGCATTGGACCGGGCTTTTCTGATGACGATCCACCTGTCTGGGCATTGGACCGAGCTTTTCTGATGACGATCCACCTGTTTGGGCGTTGGACCGAGCTTTTCTGATGACGATCCACCTGTCTGGGCATTGGACCGAGCTTTTCTTTTGATGATTCACCTTTCTGGGCTCTGAATCATATGGACTGAGTTGATTTTTGGATCAATTGGTTTTCGGGCGACTGGTGCCGTACCGGGCGATCGTGCGGGTGTCACGTTTGGCTCGTTCCGTGACTTGCGGTGCCGATTTTTCCACGTTTCCTTGCTAGTGTATCACTTCCAAGGGTAAATGTGTCAAAATTTTGAATTTTGACATTGCGTAGACGCTTATTGTCGGGGACAATTTTGTCAAATTCTTGAAGGTATGTCTCGCGCGAGATATCTTGTCTCGTGCGACACTTCTACTGTCGGAGCAATATAACAGCTGCTGCTGTTTTAATTTGAAATCACCTCTTTTCAAATTCCCTCCCTAGCTCGAGCCAAGGCAATTTTCTCTGCAAATTTTCGTGAGTTGCTTGTTGATTCCTCCTTCCAATCAACTCTCAATCCCTCCTTCCTCCACAATCGATGGCTCAAGAAGGAAAATATCCAATTTTGGGGAGTTACTTGCTAGGAAAAGATTACCCCCGCGACGACCTCACTTTCGATAGGCACGTGCACATTTCCACCGCCGTTCGGGAAGGTTTGGTAAGAGCTTCTCTCTCAATTCTTGTTTCTTACATTGCATTGTATTTGAATTCATGCTTTTTTGAATCCCCACTTCCATCAATGACAGATTTTTTTTTTCTTTGTCTTTGCCTAAAACTTGGCTCCACCTTGCATGTATTGATTTTGTGGAATTTGTTGGATGTTTGTTGTCGTATTGCGTGTGTATGAGTCCCCTACATATCATGGATTGTAGGAGGGTTTGATTCGGGTCATCCATTGCATTTTTGGGCAAGCTTTTCTTGTATGCACGCCAAGTGTTCGATGAAATGCCTCAATGAGAATTTTCTTCTATTCCTTTGAATTTCTAACATGGAATGATTTCTAACATTGTTCTTTTTGCTCTTTCTTTGTTTTTGCAGTCGTACATGCTAACCAAAAATTGTCGGGGGAGCCCGAAATTGGCTAGAGCTTTGTGGGACAAGATCAAGGACCTTGATGGTGTTCGAGCTAGGATGGCTCAAACGGGGCTTCTGACTTTTGTTGATAACCTTCAGGGGATGAGACGAACTCCCCAAGTCCTTCAGGCGATCAGGGAGAGGTGGTGGGATACTACCCACACCGTGCATCTGCGCTTCGGGGAAGCCACCATGACTCCGACGGATTTCCTTGCGATCACGGGGCTAGAGTTCACCGGTGAGCCGCTTCCGAGGATTGCGGGTTATAAGCCTGCGAGCCCAGCTATATGGAGACCGTTGATTGGTTTTGCCCCTAACAAGGTTAAGGGGTATGCTGCTGAGTTGTCACCTCTCCGGGCTCAGCTTGAGGCTTATGCAGAGAAGCTGAATGCAGTTACTGATCGATTGGTGAGGGGGCCCTCTGGTACATTCTTTCGAATACCATTTTTGCGAACCACTCTTCTATGGCCCGTCTTTCCCTGTTAGGTTTGTTGGTTGATTTGGATGAGGTGAGGAATTATGATTGGGGCTCAGCGGGGCTGGCCTTCTGCTACCACGCCATGGACGAGGCGTGTAGGCACACCAAGGATTCCTTGTCAGGGTATTCTTATGCTTGGGAGGTATGCTCCTGGCTTTGTCTTTATCTGTACTCCATGTCTGTATTTCGTACTGAATCTGTTATGTTTTCTTGTGCAGATATGGGGCTATGTTGTCTTTGGACTGTACAAGTTTGAGCTGGAGAGCCGAACCCCTTTGTTCCCGGATATCAGGAGGTGGAGCCACCCTAATCGGAGTGTTGATGAAGAGGAGGATCAAGAGTGGACCCTGACGGTTGCAGAGGCACGGGCCATGTTGGATACCTTTGAGTATGAGCGGCTAGGCCTTTATCCTTGGACCCTGGTGGAGCGGGAGGTCCACCGTGCTTGGGATGCCACTGCGATGCAGAGGATGCTGGTATCTCTGGAGGGGGATACTATGTATCTGGGCAAGCGAGTCTTCCCACAGCATGGCCGAGGTAGACTGTCATATAGGGTGCCCGCGGATCCGCCGAGGGCTATGTTCCCTACCCACCTCATTCTGATGCGGATTATGCTAATTTTGTGGAGGGTAGTGCGGCGACGCATTGTGTTGTTCAGGGAGCTTCATATGCGGAGTTCTTGCCCCGCCTGATGGGTCCCCTTCCGGTGGGTGCTAGGCGGTCACTTGCTCGTGGTTCCGCCTCTGCCTCTGCCTCAGGTTCATCAGCCCCTAGCACTTCTTCCCAGTCTACTGGTTCTCTGCCCTTTGTGCCAGATTTTGGTCCTCTGAGCTATACGTATATGATGGGGAGTATGCCGATGATGGGCCACATTTCGACTCTGGATCATATTCTCGAGGGTTACCGCCTTCCCCCCGATGTCTCCTCGGTATGTTTCTGTTCACTATTTCACGTATTCGTCCATATAAGTGTATATGTCCGACTTCATCTGAGCATTTATTTTCTTTTGTTGTCAGGTCACTATGTCCGCGGCCGATTACAACCGTGGAGCGACCAAGATGGCGGGACTGATGGCCCTGGTGTCGGACCTATCTGAGAGGCTGTTCCAGAAGGCTTCTTTGGCGGCTTCGACGGTGGCCTCTGCGGTGACTCCGACTTGTGGAGCCAATAGGTCGAGGAGGGATGGTAGCCCTCATGGTGGTGATGGCGGAGGTGCCGGCGGCTCGGGTGATCTGATGGCTTGACCCCCCTTTTCTCCTTATTTGCTTTTCTGATGATCTGTAAATATTGGCCGTGTGGGCCTGCATAATTTTCTCTTTTCTTTGGTACCTGTTAGCAAGTAGGTAGCACAAAAATATGGTTTTCTTAATTCCTAATCCTAGGTCTAATTAGTTAGTTTTTTAACTTTCTCGAATTTCTGCGGTTTGGAAATGAAATGGAATGGCCATCAGGGCCACAATTTTGAGCTTGAATTTTGGTGCTGTACTACGTGTTGGGAACTGTACGTGCAGGTTTTTCGAGACTTGCTTCATCAAGTCGGGGCTAGATTATTATTTGTGCAGAACTGTTGTTGTTTTGCCGTGGCGATGTATTGCGCGGGACAAGGCATCTCGCGCGAGACACGCTACCCATGCAAAATCCTCTTCCTTCTTCGAACAGGATTTTATCAGTTTTCCCTATAAAAACACCCTGTAGTCCTGCCAGATAACTCATCCTAGTCTTTCAAACTCTAGAGATATCCTGTTAGGGTGAAGTTCTTGTCTTCTCTTTCAACCTTGTGATCCATGGCTTCCAAGGAGATTGCCCCAACGTCCATGATTGTTGATGATTTTTCTTTGTCGTCTGAAGTGATTGAAGCCTTCAAGCAAGCATCAAGAGATTTTGTGAGGTCGTTTCGCAACCGATCTCGCAATAGGTTTATAGCAGAATTCGGATTCAGAATCCTTTTCACCTTGAAGAACCTCCAACCGGATTGGAATCTTCTGCAGGGTGCTGCTCGATTTTGGGATCCCTCTGCCCATCTTTACAATTTTTCTCTTAATGAGATGGTGCCTACTGTGGAGGAATTTGCCATTATCTTGGATATGCCCTTGACTGGTGAAATTGCTGTTCCTAAATACAATAGGAATCATTCAGAGGCTTTGAACGAGTTGCTAGGGATCCCCCTTGATACTTGCTACGAGTTGGTTCACCGCAGGTGGGTAGATTGTTCTTCTTTTTCTGAGCGATTCAGCGGAGATTCAGATGATGACGCCTTTCATGTCTACAAACGGAACTTTCTGGCCCTTTCTCTTTTCGGAGATGTTTTATTCACATGCAGGGATGGCTTGGTTGACTCCCAATTGGTGGAAATTGTTCTGCAGGCTAGGAAACGTTCTAGGAACATTATTCCTCTAATCTTGGGTGAAACCCTGCATGGTCTTGATGAGCTGCATAAGACCGGTGCTATGACTCAAGGGAGTCCTCTTTTGTTGACTATTTGGCTTAGGGAGCATCTCAAGTTGGTAGGTCCCCCGTTGGAACATTCCCCTTTCACATATCATACACGAAAGTTGTTGATCAAGGATCTTTCAGCGGATGAATGGGCTGAGCTGATTGCAAAGACTGTAACTGTTGATATTCTTTGGTGTCCACCTTATTGGAGATTGAACAAGTATGTTGCCAATACCAAGGGTTTTGACAGGGTTGTTCTTCCGGGTTTGCGAGATTCCTCCTTTTATTTTCCCAAGCGGGTGCTCCGTCAGTTTGGTCAGCAGCAGGATACTTATCTTTTCGAAGGGGCCTCTCGTATGACAACTCAAACTACCTACAATTGATTTGTAGATAGGGTAAGTAGGGTCGAACCACCGAGACACGTATTCAAAGTAGAAAAATTATTGCTATGACAAAGATTTAATAAAAAACGAGAGTTTTGTTGTTCTAAAAACTAATGCTTTTGAAGAAAATACTAAATTTGTATAAAAGAGAATTTAAATAATAAAATGGAATTTTCGGGATTGGTTTCACAATTATGCTCAAATTTCAATAATCATCAATCAAAGTATACTTGGGGTTCGTTCTTACAAAAGTATGATTGGGACACTTAGGCGGGTGATTTGCAATCAAGTGTCTCCAATTAATCTATTCCCTTGGCCCGTTCATAGATTAATTGGAAACCCATTGAGAAAAGAAGAACATCAAGAACTACAATTCTTATGAATCTTTTGGCGGGGATTCAACAAATTGTAATTATCAAGCAAAGACTAATTACAATTGTGAATTTGGCGGTTCACAATTATAATTCAAGATCATTCAAGAACACATATGGCATGCAACATACATATTCCAAAATTTCATTAAAAACTACTTAATAATCCCAAGTCTTACAATGAGAATGATGAAAATTAAAAACTTAAAACATAAAATTGTTACCTCCAGTCCCAAGAATTAGGGGTTTAGCTATCCATTACAAGCAAGAACACCCAGATAAAATGAAAAAAAAAATGAAAAAAATGAGAATATCTGATTTCTTCCTCCTTTGAAATTAATCCTTACAGAAAACCCAAAAAAAAATGATTTATAACAACCCTAGGCTTATGAACAGTCGGCCAAACAGGCCCAACCTAGGCCCAAAACCTTTGGCATTCCTTGCGCCTTGGCCCTATCCTTCGGCCAGCACATTCTTCATGGCCCATGCCTTGGCCCTTCATGTTGGCCCTTGCTGCTCACCTTGGCCGAGCCACTTGCCTTGAACTTGGCCCTTGATGTCCTCGGCCATCCTTGTGCAAATTGGCCCAAACTGCCTTGGTTAGGACCTCCCTTGCTTTTCGTTTCGTCCCATAATTGCAACGTCACTTTTTTCGCATTTTGGTCATTATAAAAATTTCTGTTGCACCTTCCGACTTGAATTTCATATTTTCGCTTTGCCCTGAACTTTTAGAAAACCAATTTTTTCCTCAATTTTCCAAATTTACAATAAGGTCCTTGAACTTCCAAAAATTACCGTTTGATCCTTGAACTTCCCAAGTGACACAAAATTGCTTCTAATTTCCTCAATCTTCACTTGGACCCCTGAAAACTAAATAAACACTAAAAACACCCATTAAAATACACAAAACTCAAGGATTAAGCTAAGAATAAGTTCATAAAGTATTAAATGGATGAGTGTAAAACTCACTCATCAAATACCGCCAAACTTAAACATTTGCTAGTCCTCGAGCAAACACCAAAATAAACTAGAAACAATATAAAAATAAACTAACACAAAACTAAGAACAAATTACTCTGCCTGATAATTAACTATGTCCCCACATTCTTGTCCGTTCCACAATTGCATAAATAACAAATTACCATCAACCGCGGGATAAAATGCCTTTAACTATACAAGTATCAATATATTTTCCCATTAATTGTGTTATCTTACTTAATCATTATAATCATGCCATACATCTCTATGAGTAAATATCATCTCTCCCTTTGATTTCAAACAATATCTACTTTTATAAAGCTAAGTACACCAATCATCTTTTATTTTTTTGACTTTATCTATCAAACAACAACACTTCAAAAAAAAAAAAACAAATCATGAATACTCCCTCGAATTTCACAACATAACAACCACTTACACCCCCCCAAACTTGATCATTTAAGCACATTACATTAAGATCTTCTACCGTTCAAGTAGGGTACACTGTAGCAGTGAACTCCATGCCCCTAATACTAGGTAGAGATTTATTACTTTATACTTCTATTTGGCAAGGAAGCATCGTCGCAGCGAACGCCGTGCCCCGAGCTACTTTAGGAATATTTATTCAAAGGTTTGAGAGTTAGCCACTTCGGTATCGAGCTTGGTACGGACCATCACGGCGGTAAAGCTCTTCCTCCATAACGTGTTGCATACCCAGAAATCTGGTTAAGCTAGAATAATCCCTAACCAATTAATCTACACGTCTGGAGGTATCACCGAGTATCAGTTGAATTGCAATTGCTCTCATTCCCCTTCCATTTGATTTCACTTTAAATTTATACAAGACAACAAGGGGGGTGTCACTTCACATAATTCCATACACATCTAAAAAGTACACATACTTTGATTTTCATGCTGTTGCTATTTAGTAAACAAATTCAATAAATTAAAAGATGATGGTGTACTATAAACTTGATAAAAGAGACCAAAATTATCAACAAAGAGATTATTAACAAAACTAACTAAGAGATTTATGACACAACTATAACCCTTAAGCAATGTACCAAAATTAATTGAAAATATACCAAGACTTGCATATACAGATTATCACACCACATTATCCTCATTAGCGGTCACAAAAGATCACATGCAATTATGGGAACACCAAGAATGTTAAGAAAACTTTTGACTATACAAGAAAAGGACATAGCTAACTACTTTTTTTTCAAATTTTTTTTCATTTTTCCCAAATTTTTTTCATTTTTTTTTAATAAAAACTAAATTAAAACTAAATTTTTTTCATTTTTTTTTAAATTAAAACTAAATTAAAACTAACATAAGAAACACCAACACAAAGTATATACATTTCCCACACCCAAACTTAATATGCACATTGTCCCTAATGTGAAAAAAAAATAATAAATAAATAACAAATATAAATAAAAAAATGAAATACTTACAACCTCAATCAGCCGAAAGACCCGCACGACGGGCAATATTCTTCACCCTTGCATCCAATTTCTCCACAATTGCATTTCTTATGTTCCCATGCTTTAAAATATGCACGAGATGATTATAAAAGCTTGCACACAAATTTGAATGTCAAGAAAAATTGCTATTCACGTTCCCATTGATCCACTCATCTTGGTGATTCGCAAGTGTGTTCTCATCCCCGTGATTCTATTACCCTTCCTTACCCACAAGGGCTTAAACAGAATGAAAATTGAATACCTGCATGATCATCTTCACCAAGAAAAATAGCCGGAAATATTCATTGTTGTAGGCCGGAATTGATGCAAAAAAAACTTGCCGGAATCACTGCAATTCGGACAAAAAATCCTCACCCACACTTCACGGCTTGGCTGTTGACAATAGATGAAGCGAGTAACAACTTTTGTGATTTCGGAAGGGATAATTTCGGATTGCAGGAGTTGATACCGGGGACGGAGAAGATGGCCGGGATTTGGGTTTCTGGTAATGGTGGAAGTGTGGGTTTTGGCCGGTAATGGTGATGGTTTTGGATTTGAAAGGAGAGGAAGGAGCTGCTGGATTGGAGAAGAAGAAGGGTTTTGGATGGATTTGAGACGGGAAGAAGGGGAAGGGTTTTGGTTGATGATGGTGGATGAGGGAGCGGCGCTGGTATGGAGGGTTTTGGGTTGTGGAAATGGGAAGGGGAGAGGTTAGTAACGGAAGATGGGGGAAGGAGGCTGGTAACGGAAGAAAAGAGGGTGGAGGAGCGGCGGAGAAAGGGAACAGGCAGAAGAACGGCGAGGAGGGGAAAAGGCTGGGAACGGCGAAGAGGAGTAGTGAAAGGTTGGGGAAAACCTTTAAATTTTGATTTTGTTTTCTCTTTTTTTTTTCTATTTCTAACTAACCCCTAAATAACTCAATGTTTCAATTGACCCCCTTTCCTAATTTCCTTCACAATCCCTCTATTTTTGCACAATCTTGAATCATGGCCATGGATCAAACCATGGCCTCCCCATGGACAATGCTGAAAGCTTTCACCCCTTTGGCGTCCATGGCCATGGACAAAACCATGGCCTGCCCATGGTTTGCGCAGATTAACTTGCACCTTTTACTACCAAAATAACTTCATGGCCATGATAATTTTCATGGGTAGGCTATGAAATGCTCAGATTCACTCATTTTCCTACACATCACAAACAAAACCAAGTAAAATAGCACTGTTTCACGAAAATAATAATTTTTTTTTAAATTGAAAACATTTAAATGAAAACAATGAAATCTAAGTGATGAAAACAAAGAAACAATTAAAAAAAATTTTTTTTTTTTTTAAAAAATTTTTTTTTATTAAAATAAAGGAACTACAAATTAAACTACTCACCTTGGGTTGCCTCCCAAGTAGCGCTTTTGTTTAAGGTCGTATAGCTAGACCGATGCCAAGGTTATCTTAACCTTCACCTTCCTTCCTTTTGCCCACTTCACCGTCTCGCGGGTCTTCACTTTCAGTTTTAGCCCCATAAATATTCCCTTTTTGTCAGTAATGTTCCACCCAATTGCGGACTTATGCCGCTTCAACACATCAAGCAACTTTCTTTCCTGCAATTCTGTTAAATCCATAGCAATAATAACAGGCAAAGAGTCACTACTACCAAGAAAAACATACTTCAAGCTAGACGGAAGTTGTTTAAGTTCTAACTCGGGAGGAGAGACAATAGATGGTAAATGCTTAGGATTAAAATTACCTAAAGATTCTATAGGAACCTTTTCAGTAACTTCCTCCGTAACATCCATATCAGTAAGAATGGCCCTCGCCTCATTTTTATCAAAAACACCTTCCGTAACTAACTCATTCACAAACTCAGACACAAGAGAGCTCTCAAAATCAGGCTCAAGTAACAGAGAATTATCAGAAATATCACACAAGTGACATTAATTGACCTCATATGGCTTTTTCATGGAATCAAAAATAGAGAAGTTAACAATTTCATCCATGTTGTGGTCAATTGGTAACAACTCTGGATTTAGTGACCGACGACCAAACATTCAAATCTGTAACACCAAGTTAAAACAAAAAATATATACAAAATAATATTCACAATAGCAAATAATTAAATCAACTTTAAAATAAACGCATCCCCGACAACGGCGCCAAATTTTGACGTATTTCGACAGTCGTCAAAATTTGGCGCCGTTGCCGGGGATCGAACCCGGGTCACCCGCGTTCGATCCACTCGGTGCTAGCTCAAGCATGGGGCGAAGGAACTAGTCGGGACCGCTGGTCAAACCTTCAGACTTTTAATGCAAGTGTCTTCTTGTCTGACAAGTATTTGGATTGGTTCCTTCATACCGGTCACCCTAGTGTAGAGAAGATTGATAATCTGCGGCTTTCACTGCTAGGGGATTCTTTTGTAGCTAGCAGTATTTTTCGAAGGAGCGAGGCTCAGTCTGATCCTGCTAATGTGCGGACCGATCCAACTCAGGATTTTCTTGATGGAGATTGGTACGAGAGGCAAGGCAAAGGGATGCCTGGAAAGACGCAAGCTTTAGATAGGCCCAATGTCTTCAAGAGGCTTTCGGAGTCCGTCTTTGATCGTCTCGAGGGATGCTCTGCTTTGAGGGGCCCAAAGCGCAAGAAGGATCACGAAGACGGTGGTGACTATGTCCGCCGGCCTACCAAGTCAATGAAAGGCTAGATTTTAAGGAGTACCAAGAGATTGCTTTGATAGATCAATAGTTTTGCTTTATTAGTATTTTTTTTCAAGATTGTTAGCTTAGCAAATTAGACGTTGTGGTTAGGATTTCCCTTTTGCCGTTAATAAAATGCATTTGATTAATTAAAGGACAAAATTGAATTTATTTATTTGATTAGACCGAACCCGAAGGCTGCCTATGTTCCTCTTTTACAACAATTAAATAAGAGGCTCAGGTCTAACGTAGTTCATTTTTGAGAGAAAGGACAAAATATGGTTCCAGGCCGAGGGGTAATCTCGCGCGAGACAAGGCCCCCTCTTTTTTTTTATGCACACCCTTTCTTTTGCCTAGACCGCCCTTTCGGGTTTTCAATCTAGCGGACTTCTTTTCTTGTGCAAGCTCTAATTTTTGCCTAGGCCGTCCCTTTCAGGATTTTCAACCTAGCGAGCGCTTTTTTCTTTTTAGGAGGCCAAGTCACGCGAAGTATTTCTTGAGTTTGTCCATGTTGACTGGCTTCGGTAGCTGATCTCCGTCTAAGTCTACCAGCTGAAGGGCTCCCCCAGAGAATATCTTCTTTACGATGTAGGGTCCTATCCATCTTGGTCCCCATTTACCTAGCGGGTTGAAAGGTCCAGGATGATGCTCACGGAGAACCAGGTCGCCTACTCTGATATTCCTTGTCTTGACCTTTTTGTTGAAAGCCCTTGCCATTCTTCTTTGGTAAGCTTGGGTGTGCTCGGCTGCTTTCAGCCTCCTTTCGTCTAGCAAGGCTAACTCTTCGTATCTGCTTTCTAGCCAGTTGACTTCATTCACTTGGTTTTCTAGGAGAACTCTTAGTGATGGTATTTCCAATTCTATTGGCAAGACAGCCTCCATTCTGAATGTGAGGGTGTTGGGAGTCTCTCTCGTAGCTGTTCGGACTGAAGTGCGGTATCCCCATAGTGCGAAGGGTAACTTGTCGGGCCAGTCTTTCCCAGTGATTGCCATTTTTCTGATGATGGTTTCGATTGTCTTGTTTACGGCTTCAACTGCTCCATTCGTTTGAGGCCCGTAAGGGGATGACTTGTGTCTTGTGATTTTGTACTCGGTTAGGAGGCGATCGGTTTCCTTCTCGAAGTGCGAGCCATTATCGGATATCATCTCTTGCGGGATCCCGTATCGACAGATGATGTTATGTTTAATGAATTATGCGACCTTTCTGGCATTCAAAATTTTGTAGGAGGCGGCCTCGACCCATTTAGTGAAATAGTCGATGGCTACTAGAATGAAACAGTGTCCATTGGCTCCTGTGGGTGTGACCTTTCCAATCACGTCTATCCCCCATGTCGAGAACGGCAAAGGAGAAGTCATAGGGTACAACAAGGAAGGTGGTGCGTGTTGCAGGTTGGCGTGTATCTGACACTTATGGCACTTCTTGACCATTTTGGTACAGTCGGCTTCCATGGTTAGCCAAAAGTATCCTTATCTGATGATCTTTTTGGCGAGCATGTTTCCGCTCATGTGGGTTCCACATATGCCTTGATGAACATGGTCCATTATTTCTCGGGCCTCTTCCTCGGTGGCACAAAGGAGGTTTCCTTGGGAATGTTTCTTGAATAGACGGCCAGCAATGATGACGTAATTAGCGGCCAACCTCTTAAGGGCGATCTGAGTCTTTTGGTCTGTCACAGGTGGGATGGTTCCATCTAGGATGAAATGCCAAATATCATGGTACCATGGTTTCTCTTCGGAGTTCTCAACAATGGCACAGTCGGATAACCATTTGTCTTTGCAGTCATGGAGATCTATAACGGCACAGTAGGCAGGAATTGGACGCCGTGTTATTTTGAAGGGTTTGACTGCTTTTCCTTTAGGGATTTTGACCAAGGAGGCGAGTGTAGCCAATGCGTCTGCAAACTGATTTTTATCTCTAGGAAGATAGTGGAATGAGACATCCTGAAATTGTTGTGCCTAGGGGTGGCAAATGGTACTTGACCGTACCAACCAACCCGCATACCAACTGTACCAATTAAAATTGGTACACGTTGGTAACAAAAGTCGGTATACCGAAGTCTCGGTACGGTAGTACCGTACCAACTGTGCCTAATTGGTTGGTACACGGTATACAATTCCGACTTCGGTTGGTATACCGTGTACCGACTTTTTTTTTAAAAATTATAAATATATATATATATATATATATATATATAAAATAAATCTAACCCTAAATCTAACCCTCTGTCTCAGCGTCTTCCTAAAACCCTAATTCCCTCTGTCGTCCTCTTCTTCCCCGTTCTAAACTCTAGAGAGAGAAAGAGAAGAGAGATGGGAGGATCAAGGAGAAAATACAAGAAACACCGAACCAAGGTTCGTGTCGCACTGCCGAAGAAGAACCCTAACATATTCAAACCTAACTTCTGTGTTCCTCCCAAGCTCCGATCACTAGTCGATTTGTCTGAAACCAAATGGGACAAAAAAGGCAGTGTTCTCAAGAATTACAAGCCATTTGGCATCGTTTCAAACCCTAATTTTCTCGGTGTTCGATCTCGTACTGAACGGATTATGGAGAGCGAATCACTTCAAGTGCCGCCTCCTAAGGGACCTGTAAAGGAGTTTGAGGTCATGGATTATGGCAGCGATCTCGAAGAAGACGGTTAGTCATCTGTCTTGTGATAGTTTCAATTTGTAGTTTATGAAATATATTTGTTGATTCGTTATGAATTGTAGTTTATGAAATATATTTGGGATAATAACTTGGATTTGCAATTTTTTTTGTCTTCAATAACAATTGGTATTCGTCGAATACCAACCGTACCAACCGGTACCAACCGTACCGATAAACTTGGTATACCGACTTTTTTGGTTGGTACTGGTACGGATTTTTGTGTACCAATTCATATTTGGTTGGTACACGGTACAAGCAAAATGAAGCCGGTATACCAACCGAACCACCCCTAGTTGTGCCAACTCTTGGAGGTGGGCACTGTATCTTTGAAGGGTTGGATCTTGGATCCTCCACTTCTTCAATGTCTGATTGATGATTAACTGGGAGTCCCCAAATACCTCGAGTTCAGTCACGTTGCGTTCTAGGGCTGCCTCAAGCCCCGCTATGCAAGCTTCATATTCCGCGGTGTTGTTGGTGGCGTCAAAGTCAAGACGTATTGCTAGTGGAGTATAGATGTCGTCAGGGTTTACCAACAACATTCCGATGCCGAACCCTCTCTTGTTGGCTGCGCCATCGAAAAATAATTGCCACTTATTTTCTTCTTCTATACTCATGATGTCTTCATCAGGGAATCGCGGGTCTTCCCCCTTCGCTTCGTCACAAGGAAATTCGGCTAAGCGATCTGCGAATACACTCCACTGACGGATTTCTGAGTGACGTAAGTGATATCATATCCCGCGAGCATGAAGTACCATTTGGCCAATCTCGAAGACAAATTTGATTTGTTTAGGATGTACTTCAACGGATCCATTCTTGCAATGAGACGAACCGGGAAGGCTTCCATATAGTGCTTTAGCCTTTGTGATACCCAAACAAGAGCAGCGCAAGACTTGTCAAGTGGAGAGTAGTTGATTTCACTGCCTTGGAATCTGCAGCTGACGAAATATATGGCATTCTCTGTGTGTGAAGCAGGCTGTTCTTGAGCGAGCATAGCCCCTAGCGCGTTATCGGTAACTGTGAGGTACAGCTTTAAGGGCTTCTCCTTGTGTGGTGGAACCAGGATGGGTGGGGAAGTTAAGTAATGCTTAACTTCCTCGAATGCTTCTTGACATTCTTCGGTCCACTCTTGAGGTGCGTTTTTCTTAAGGAGCTTGAAGATAGGATCGCACATTGTAGTCAGTTGATTGATGAATCGACTGATATATTGGAGTCTGCCCATGAATCCCTTTACTTTTTTATGTGTTCTGGGTGGAGGCATGTCTATGATGGCTTTTATCTTGGCGGGGTCTGCTTCTATGCCACGCTCAGTGACCATGTATCCTAAGACTTTCCCTTTGACCACTCAGAATGAGCATTTAGCGGGGTTGAGTCTCATCTTGTGATGTCTCAATCGATTGAAGAATTTTCTGAGATCTATGAAGTGCTGATCATCTGTCCCCTTTGAGTGAACAATCATGTCGTCCACGTATACCTCTATTTCCTTGTGGATCATGTCATGGAATAGTGTCGTGACTGCCCTTTGGTAAGTAGCCCCAGCGTTCTTGAGACCAAACGGCATGACCGTGTAACAGAATGTCCCCCAAGGTGTGGTGAATGCTTATTTTGTGCTGATCCTCCTCTGTCATGAGGATTTGGTTATACCCTGCAAAGCCATCGACGAATGAGCGAACTTCGTATGCGGCTGTGGCGTCGACCAACATGTCTATGTTTGGTAGTGGGAAATCATCTTTAGGGGATGCCTTGTTCAAATCTCTGAAATCAACACAGACTCGTATTTTCCCGTTCGACTTGGCTACCTGTACCGTGTTTGCTAGCCATTCCGTATACTCGATCACTTTGATAAACCCGACATATTCTCTGAGGAGCTGCGTCAAGGTTTCTCTGTCTTCCCCTTTGAAGAATCTGCCAATCTTTGTTTCTCTGGGGTCTTCTGTTGTCCCGAGATTAACTGTTTGCATTTCCTCATTGTCAACGGGGCCATTCTTTCCACAACGACCTACTTGCTTAGCTAATTCTTTTAAAATTTGTTCGTTTTCTTGATCTATCTCATCGTATGATTCATTATTAATGTGTTCGTTATATTGATTATTATTAGTTAATTCATCATTCACGATGTTAGCAATCTCAGGGTACTCGGAAAGATCAAAGTTTTCATTAAGGAAGTAAGGGAATACATGTTCGGCCACCGCCTCGATTTCCTCTTGAGTGAGTTCATCAGAGGTGGAGCCTGCTTCTAATGTGAAAGTTACAGGGCCTATCTTCCTGTGGGGATGGGGAGTGCAACCGAGCTCTTTGATCATGAAGTCTTCATCAACAACTGGTCCTCCGGTGACGTGCCAGTTTAGAATTGGCTCATCACATTTCTGTATTAGTCTTGTGTAATCAATAGTTGGAGCGTCCCCCTTGGAGATTGCATGGATCTGGCTGTCTTCTAACCGACACAGGTCTTCAAACTGTCGCAGCATGTCTTCTCCCAACACAAAGTCCCATTCGCTTGTCATTTCTGCCTTCGTGCCCCACAGACCCTTAGGGATTAGTGAGACGGTCTCTGTTTCATCTGGTGAAGCATCACAGTCGCTGAAGATTTCAAAGCCCGGTTGGCTCTTTCCTTTATCGTCAGTCCATGGTTCTGAAAAGATAAAGTAGGGAATGCTATCCCCTTCCCGAACTAAGTAGCCATTGAGTGTATTTCGATGTGGCTCGAGGTTACAATCTTTGACTTTTGGGTCATTGTGGCCTTTGTATGTGGTACCTTCCCACTTGACTTGAGTGAAGTCCCACTCCTCTTCGTCATCCCCATCGTGGATGGAAATGATGTATCCTAGGCCATGCTTTGTGTGAGGTGGGGGAACCGGTGGTGGTTCCGTTATCCCTTGTAAGTGCTTTCCAAGCCCCAAGCCAGGGAAGTATCCTTTTGCTTGCATCATTTTCCAGACAGGGAGGTTTCAAGAAAACCGAAGTACCTTGGAGTAATCATTTTCGTTGCAAGTGTTTATGACATTCACGGTGCTTTCTTTCTCGATTTCAAAGCCGCTGAACAGGAAATCAGAAGTGCTATGTTGTACCTCGAGGATAGGGCTAGCAGTAACCATCTCTCCGTGTATGGTGACTATCGTATTGTTGTGTCTGAATTTGATACATTGGTGTATGGAGGAGGGCACACCCCCTATGTCGTGTAGTCAAGGGCGTCCAAGCAACAAGTTGAAGGATGCCGGGATGTCGATGACTTGAAATTCGATGCTCATTGTGACTTGCCCCATTTCTACAGGTATCACAACTGATCCCAAAGCGGTTCTAGCAGTACAATCGTACCCCCTTACAGTATGCCCAGATGGCTTAAGATCTTTGTGGGTGCGGCCTAATGATGATAAGGCTTTCTTTGGAAGGACATTGATTGCAGAACCATTGTCGACCAAAATGCGTGGCATTCGGTATCCATTCACCTTAGCAGTTATGTAGAGGGCCTCATGATGATTGTTCCCATAGGACGGGAGGTCCAAGTCAATGAAAGTGATGACGTTGCCAAATTGTACTTGACCGATCATTTGAGTGAGCTCTTCGGGTGTTGCTTCCGAGGAAATGGTCATTTGAGTCAATGCCTTTTTCAACATCTCATGGTGCTTGTGAGATGCTCCTATGAGATCCCAAACTGAGATGTTTGCTTGTGTCTTCTTTAACTGAGTTAAGAGAGGGTCTTCCGGTTCGCTTGGCGATGATGCTTTGGCTTGTTTAGGAGGATTTTCATCCCTTGGATCTTTGTTGGTGATTACACGACCGGATCGTGTGAGGAGATTGACTGTTTTAGACCCTTTTTCCTTTTGTTCTAAGATTACCTCCCAAGACATCATATAACAGAAAGAAGATTTATTAAATTCAAGAGGGCTCTCGTCTACAATTGTGGCTAGACGAGTAGGATCCTCGAAGCTACTTTCTATTTCTATCAAATTGACCTCATTGTTTGGCAAAGGATTAGTAACAACATTAGGTAACCCTATCTCTTTATCGTCAAACAAATCTTGGATGACGTCTTTCAAGTGGAAACATGAGTTGGTGTCGTGGCCGGTGAAGTTGTGGTACTTGCAGAAGAGATGATGAGCATGGTTGGCGGGAAGATCTTTCTTTGGAGGTCCACCTTCTCTCGGTTTGATTTTTCCGTTATTGACGAGCACCTCGAAGAGTTCTTCTTGAGTGATCCCTTCAAGCTTGTCATAATGTCTATCCCTTTTCTTATTTTGTGGTGGAGGTACCGCAGAATACTTGCCATTTCCGGGATGATTGAAGACAATAGCATTAACAGAAGTGTCCTTGGGGTTGGAAGAGGAAGAGGAGTTCTTGTTGTAACGGAATCCACTTTCTTTCTTGGCTTCCCTTTTCTGTTTGATGAGGTCATCTAACCGTATGCCCGACTTGTGAAGTTCGGCGAAGATAGGAAAGTAGTTGCCTGCAAGTTTGTCTTGATACTCCTCCCTAAGACATTGTATGAGGATGTGGATTTGTTCGTCTAGGTTTGGGCCTATCAACGATTTCAGTCAGTTTGGTTCTTCACCTTTTGACAAAATCTGTGAAGGACTCATTCGGAAGCTGCTTGGTTTGTTTGAGATCCCTTCTAGTGGTGCGGTAAGTGGAGTTGTCCTCATATTGCTTTTGGAAAGTACAACTAGCGAGTGGCCGATCGAGTCTTGTAGATAGTGGGAGAGTAATGTACCAATCCCTAGCGGCACCATCGAGGGTTTGTGGGAAGCATTGAGCTAACAGGTTGTCATCAACACCCATAGGCAGCATGGCCCAAGAGTAGGTCACCAAATGTGATTTGGGACAGGTGGTGCCATTGAATTTTGCAATGTCGGGTGTTTTGTACTTTCTAGGAAGCTTGGACATGGATTGACGAAGAGTGTCATAATCAATAGAGAGCGAGGCTCCCTTACTCACATCGAGGGATGCAAGTTTCTTTTCTAACACGGCCATGGTAAGGGTTTCGTTCTTGCTTTCCCCTTTGCTTTTCTTCTTGGATGTGTAGCTCTCGTTGTCAGATGAGGAAGATGACGAGCTAGACTCGTACTTCTTTTTCTTGCTTTTGCTTTGGCGGCGACCCTTGGCCTTTTTGGTGTATGACTCCTCTTCTCCGGAGGAAGAATTATTTTTCTTCTTCTTTTCTTTGTTGGCTAGTGCTGCCCTAAGCTCTTGGATTTCTTCCACGAGAGTGTAGATTTGGGAAGCTTGCACTTCTAGGCGATCATTGGCTTCTTCCAGAAGTTTGTGGTTATTTTCGGACAAAGTTTCATTACCCGAAATATTGTCGATGTCGGACATTGTGTTGGGAGTCTTGAAGTTGAGTAGCTTCGAAAAACTGACAGAAGAGATGCAGAGATGACGTCAGGATCAAATCTAGCCCCAACGAGTTGGAAGAAGGCTTAAATGGTTCAGGCTCAGTTTTCAGCAAACAGAGACGTTATCTCGCGCGAGACATTTAGTCCCGCACGAGACAATCACACGAAAAGTCGATTTTTATTAATCCTAATTTTTGGTCGGAACGGAGAATCCGTTTTTTGAGGGGTTTCTAAGGTCTTTATCAGAACTTAACGACTAAGCAATCAATCCGATTTTTGTAAAACAAAGCCATGTAAGATTGTTTTTTTTTTGAAGGATATGTATATTATTATATTTTTTTTTTCAAAGGGACATCCGAAAGGGTCATTCCGAAGGGACTTTTTCCGAGGGGACTTTTCCGAGGGACTTTTCCGAGTCCTTCTTTATTGTCAATTTTACATGGCTTTGCTTTGGTCAAAAACAAGAAAAGATTACTAAGTCAAACCGATCGGTCACGGAGTGATCCTAAAAGGACAATCTACATGAAAATGTGGCGATGCAGGGCTGGAAGGCTAGGCTCCCCGCGACATGACAATCTAGGTGGATTGAATACGCGGAGTGGGATGATCCAACTTCGGAGAGACCGGCGACTAGGTGGTTACCATCATCCGTCCTTAGTGTGGGTCCCGGGTTTATAGAGGGTATACAGTGCAATGACAAATATAGCATGAGTGCGCGTGTGTGATAGTCAATCTAGGTGATAGATAAAACTAGAGATTTTTTTTTTGAAAATCAAAAGGAAAACAAATAGTGGCCGCACCAAGTGGTTCCCTACGTTTCTCCCAAATTAGGGAGACTCGGACCGTTGTAGTTCCACATAAAGGGAGAGAGAGAGAGAGAAAGAATAACTTAAATTACAACTCCCGAATCCCCAATGGACCGGACTTTAATAAAATAAAAACCCAATCGCACGCAGTTTATAAATAATAATCAATTATTTAACTAAAATACGGATTCGAGTTCGACATCTCAAGGGAGGCCTTAAGATGGGAGAACTCTGCAGATAATGAATTTTGGGATCCCCCTTGCGTGTTCGACTCTCGTCTTGGACTATGAGATGAACAGGAAAAACCAGAAGACAACAGATTGCCGAGGCGATATCTCGCGCGAGATAGGATATCTCGTGCGAGATATGCCTGATCCGGGGAAACGTAAAATCGAATTTACAACAATTTTTTTTTTGAAAACCTTCTTTTAATTTTGACGCAAGTTTAAGCCTCTTAATTTTATGTCCCCAGCAGAGTCGCCACTGTAAGCGATGCGTGAATTTTTAACATCTCGGAGTCGCCACTTATTATTTATTTAGGAAAACAATAAGAAAAACCTTTTTAATTTAAAAGAGATTTGAGGGTTCGGGGCTTAGGTTATGGAACGGGAAGGTCAAGGAGCACCCATTCCACCCAATCCGGAGATCGGTCTTGCTAAAGAAAAGAGAGGTTTTCGAAAAAAGAAAAGGATTTCAAATAAAAATAAATAAAAATCCATTTAACGGGGTTAAACGGAATGTAGGATCGATTGCTTCGAGACCATCCCCATGATTTAGGGAGGCTCTAGGCTGATCCTAGATTCTATGGACTTATACCACTCTAACAATCAATTAGAAAGGGATTTAGGGGTTACCTTGCGTGAGGTGATTTGGGCAGAGTTTCGACTCAAGTTTAGAATCGAATCTTGATGCGGACAGAGCTTCGCCTCAGTCCTTGACTCGGATCTTGATGTTTGTTTATCAACAAGGTTGACAAACAAACTTTGAGGTGATTTTAGGGGTGATTTTACAGGAATCTTTCAAGGAGAGAAACCAGTAAAATGTGTGTGAATTGTGGAATTGTGGACCTCTGAAATACTGAAAGTCATCCAGTACTTATAGGTGTTGGAGGGGTGTTGAGGATGAGATCAAACACTCCTAGGAAAGTTCTAGACTCCCAAAATCATTGGTTGGCCAGATGGATAAAGTTTTATCTCGAAAAGAGGTTGAAATCGACGAGGAAAGCATCTCGCATCTTGCTGCAGAATGACAATATCTCGCGCGATACACGCCATTCCGCACGAGATATTGTTGTCTGTGGACAGTTCTGTCCTTTCCCCGTTATCTCGTATGCAGTTTAGTCCCAAACTAACGGTGGTTAGTCAAAACTTAACGAAACATGACGAAATGGTGAATTTCTACTTCTTGACTCAAAGCGAGACTTAGAGTGGTATAAATGTGATCCGATGGGTTCAGAATGGGGTGTCTACACAAACAAGTCATATAGTTTGGGTACTATATTTGCATTTTTTCCTAAAAAATATTATATTTTCAATTGACGAATAATGGAAAGATAAACAAAGAATCAAAAGTTAGGGTTATCGATGTGTCGTTCCCAAAGCATATTGCTCATACTTGAAAATGTGGTTTTACTTTGATTTTAGTAATTAATTTGATTAATTTTTCACATAATCCAGTTTTTTACTCATTTTTTTCAAAGTACTCTTATTTCGAGCACGAGCATGGGCCCATAAAACGGGCAAGGCTCAATGGGTCTAGCCCAAATCAAAAATTACAAAACTCCAAAATACAACATAGGGAATTCACTTCCTTACCTATGCTTATCGTAACATCTCTGCATAACATGATGCCGACCAAGGCATAATGGAAACTCGTCATTAGGATATGATGACCATGAAGTAAGTCTAGGTCGACCAAGGCCAAAGTATGCATGATATGTCGATCAAGACTATACCCCCCACATTTAAGCTCATCCAGGCTTTATTCAAAATGACAAATGGAGTGGGCTTCCCTTCCTTTGGTCGCCTCATATGATCTTATCATAAGACTATGTTGACCATCGAGCATGGCATGCTCGACATACGTCCAAAATAGTTCTAACCTAGTCAAATATGAAAACCCCATAATTAGGATATTGTAGACACCCCATTCTATACCCATAAGTACATGATTACACTACTCTTCATCTCTCTTTTGTGTTTTGATGAAAGCATATTAGTTTCGTCATGTTTCATTAAGTTTCTAACTAACCTCATTAGTTTTGGACCTAACTGACTAACGGAATAACTGAAGAGGACAAAATGGTCATTTGACTAGTTGTCCCGCGCGGGACATACATGTCTCGCGCGAGACAACCCCTCTGCAGGATGTGCAGAATCACTTTCCTTCTCCGTTTCAAACTCTTTTCTTGATAAATCTTATCCAATCCGGGTATCCAATGATTGTGGAGTTCTGGAACCTTCCTTGGAAGGAATCCCAATCCACTTTTACCTCTTAAAACCCCTATAAAAACTTGATGACTTTCAGTATTTCAGAGGACATTCGATCCTCAAAAATTTACTAGTTTCTCTCCTTGAAAGATTCCTGTAAATCACTCATAAACAAACATCTAAATTCGTTTATCAACCTTGTTGATCAACGAACAAGCCTAGAATCGAGACGGAACTCTGTTCAAATCATTTCTCGACCGAGAAAACACCTTAGAACCACGTTCTAAACCAACAACTCCCTAAACACAAGGTAAACTCCTATATTTTTACGTTCTCCTTCTCAACCCCTCTAATTTATTTTAGAGTAGTGTAATTGTAAGTACCCAAATCCGGATCGTCCAAATCCGTCAGAAAGTTAACCGAAATCCGTTAACTGGTCCGCTCCAGGTTAACCGGAACTCGTTAAACTCCCGTTCTTGGGTGCCAACGAGACGTCCGGGATCGCCCTGCATCCCGACGTCGAACCGTACTTAACACGTGTCATCTCACGTAAAAGTACGTCTTTCCCGGAAAAACGCACTTTTCGGGGGCATTTCGGACATTTTCCGAACTGTTATTTTAAAAAAACGGACAAAACCGGGACCGGGGAACGAACTCCCACATGGCTGGTGACTCAGAGGGCACGTGGCAGCCATGCCACCTCCCTCTAGTCACTCTTCAATCACAAATCAAGGCCAAAAGATCAAAATACCCCTGATTTGCAAGCCAAGTCCGACCGGACTCCCTGTGCACATTTTCTGAAATTGCCAGCAAGTCCTTCAAATTCTCAAAATACCACAAAACCCCCTGGATTCAGGCAAAGTCCGTCCGGACTCCTACTGCTTTTTTCACCTATAAATAGAAATGGCTGTCAAAGCCAAAGAAGGGATTTTTTACCCCAAAATTTCACATACCCCACGGCCCAAACTGGTTTACACCCCTTCCGAGCCTCCGTTCTGTCTCGATTCGCGTGAAACCTTCGTATTTTGATCAAATACGCCCCTTACTACTTCGAAACAACCTTTCGAACTACTTTCCGTGTCCCGTACACACCTTCCGAGCCAAAGGAGTCGACCCTAGCCATAGGTATAACTCCCTCTCTCTAAATCTCTCGTTCCGTCTCGGTTTACGCGCCAGTCGCTACAACCGTTTTGAACGTCGTTATCGAAATGTAGACGCCTCCGTCTAACGGGGTCCGATACGTTTTAGCCCCTCGATCCTCTTCTCTTTCCGTAAGAGAAGTAATCACGGGTTAAAACGGCGTTCCGACCCCGTTCCGTTTACTTTCTGTCATTTACCAATTCCGGATCGATCGATCCATTGATCGTCATTTATTTCCTGTCATTTACAAATCCGAGCCGATTGGCCTCGTTGATCGTCATTTACAATTCCGAGCCGATTGGCCTCGTTGATCGTCATTTACGATTACGGATCGTTTGATTCCGTTGACACTGCTTTAAATACTGTCATTTACAAGTCCGACCCGTTTGGATCGTGATAGTATTTACTTTTCAAAAGTCCGAGTCGCAACCCGATTCGTTGATCGTATATCATTTAATACGCATTTTTCCCGTAAAAATCGTTAACAATGTAATGCCCGGTTCAAAACCGGAGTTCGTCCGTCGAACTCTCTTTCAAAAACGCGCGACATGACGTTTGGCCTCCAAACGCTCATATTCAAACTAAAAGCCGCCATTTGACATCTCAAAATCATTTAATACGCATTTTTCCCGTAAAAATCGTTAACAATGACTCGCCCGGTTCAAAAAACCGGAGTTCGACCTTCGAACTCCTTTTCAACTCAAAGTCGACGTTTGCCACGCGAACGCTCATTTCAGACTCAAAATCGACGTTTGCCACGCAAACGCTCATTTCAACTCAAAACCGACGTTTGTCATTCAAACGCTCGTCTTTTCAAACAAAGTCACCTAATCAACGTTTGACATTCAAACCAAGATTAAGCTTGTCATTCAAGCCCCCATTTCAAACACACACACACACACACATTTTCGAGAAAGGTAGAAAGACTCGTCATGCGAGGCGTTTCGGGCGATCTCGTAATACTCTACCCGAAACGTAACGTGACCTCCGAACCTAACAATCTCTGGTACTAAAAGCTTTTTACTCGTTTTTGCTGCCAATAAAAATGATCCCCATTTTCAAAGCTTTTTCCTAAGTTTTTGCTACCAATAAAAACGACACCATTTTCAATAGCCGTTTCTCAACGTTTGGGCTCAAAATACAAAAACCGCGTGGCGAATCCTCATTTTTTCCTTCCCATGAAGCGAGGTCTCAGACACCAACCCTCTGCGAAAGACAACCGCGTTTCGCGCCCCGCGCGAAATCCCGGTAATTTCGCTGGCGACTACTGGGAAAAGATACTTTTTTCAAAACTACCGTTGTTTTCTAAAAAGCCTTCCGTGGGTCAAACTTTCGTTTACCCTTCCTCGTTTTCGTGTGCGTGTGTTACTTTAAACCTCGAACGGTTTTTGTTTCAAAGGCATTACATTGTCAACTTTTCAAAATCTCACCATGTTTGTGCATCCCCATTCATGTTTGATTTTCATGCTGTCTTTTGAACTGCGCATCATAATGCTTTAAGACACATTCTGAAAAAAACTCTGTTTTACTCAGAAAAAGAATTTTAGTGACCGCACACTACGCGCACTTGCTGCCTCGGAACACCACACTTCACGTGCACTTGCTGCCTCGGTACACTGCACACTACAACCCCTAACCCGGGATGGCCTTATCACTTGCACCCCGATTGGTCTCGCGTACACCTTTCGGGGCGCACGGGGTCGTCCCAAACATCCCATCCTAGCCCGTGTAAGCCATGCACTCTTTGTGTCACACTTTGTCCAAGACCCCGGTTGGTTTTTGGCTTAGCTCGTGTCATAAAGCCTAAGTGTATGTTTTTTACGCCGGGCCCCGCTCCGAGTCAAGCTCGAGAGTTTGAGACCAAAGGTCGTTCCCGACCCGAAGTCTTGAGCTTTTCAGCCTTGACTTTGACGCGGAGCTCGCGAAAAATATACCCGAAGGTTCAATGTGACGCCGTGTCACCAAACCTCGCCGTATGTATCATGCCAGCCACAACTTGGCCAACGCTAAAACGCTAAGGTCTCTCGCACAAGCGAGTCAGGAGAGGTCATGCCCAAATTTTGGCACGATCCCCGCCTTAACTTAAGGACGTTGACTTCGACCGTGGCCCGTACGTCAAACACGTTGAAAGTTTGCGTGATCAGCTAGCCTTAAGTTCATTTTTTCCTTTGTCGGTGGAACTCGCTTGCCTTATCAGACCTCGCTCGGGATAGTCCGTCCTGAGAAAGATGATCTACAATGGAAACGAGGGGCTTATAAGCGTAGTGACGAGATCCACCGATTAGAGCTCTAGGATTAGTTGCGAAAAGAAGACCCGCTCTTTTCCAACCGATTAGGACTCGAGAAAACGCGCTTTAAGTAAACATTAATCGGTAATCGCACATGGCACAAGCTCCGAAACCTTGAGCCAAATCCCCTTTTCCGGCTTCTAAACCCTTCCTTTCGTTCCCCGCAATGAGCGTAGTGGTTCAGATTTCCGGCCGCCGCCTTGCCAGATCACCGTTACGGCATGTCGTACAGCTTCTTCGGTTCCCTCGCCTCTCAAAATTTTCGACATATCTAGCTCACCGAGAAATCGTGACGGGGAAGGACCCCGCCACCTGCAATGTATATGACTTTGGAAGAAGCCATCCGGGCTTGTGAGGTTCACAAGAGGCGAAAGAAGATCGCCAGTAATTTCGTGGTACAGCTTTCCGAATGAGCGTGGTATAGCAGCCTATCCCCCGTCGAGACGGTACTTTTGTCCCGGTCGAGGATGACGATTCCCCGAAACCAGCTTCACCAAACCTTCAACCAGGTTCCTCCCCGCCAACTTACTTCGGATGCCTTCCAACCAAGGAAACAAATGACCTAGGCTCCATGTTGCCACCTCTCGTGGCAACCCCGTCATTTTTGGTCACCCGGTGCTACTCCTATCACTCAATATCACCAAGCACCGCTGACCATCTCAGGATGCCAATATTCCTCAATACCCTCCCGGGTTCGTCCCGTTGCCTATACACGAATCCCTAAACACCGGGGACAAACCCCGATACAGTTCTTAGAAGGCTACCATATATTCACATATATCAAGCCTTCCACCTCCAATCACTACCGCTCACGTGGTAGCACCCGGCGCCGAGCCTCAAAGTCCACCACTGGACCCAACCTTAGCCTGGATGGTCGAGCAGATGAAAGACCTGAAAGCCACCATGAGCAGCTCAAAGCGGGAAACACTCAGATCTACAGATCCGGGAATGGTCACACCTCTCCCAGCTAAGTTCAGAATGCCAGAAATGGACAGATTCGATGGGACTGAATGCCCTCAGACACACGTCGATACCTACGTTCTCGGCATGAGAGCAAAAGGAGCAACCCTCCAGC
Source organism: Adenophora triphylla var. japonica (assembly GCA_022495995.1). Classification (NCBI taxonomy): domain Eukaryota; kingdom Viridiplantae; phylum Streptophyta; class Magnoliopsida; order Asterales; family Campanulaceae; genus Adenophora; species Adenophora triphylla. Next base: position 198,715 of record JAFEMH010002682.1, read on the forward strand.
AAATGGCCGACCACTTCCAGCATACGCTCAAAAGTTCAGCGTTACGATGGTTTCTGAGGGTCAAGCCTGCGGATCGCCACACCTGGGAACAGATCAGTAACATCTTCCTGGAATGGTACCGATCCAACCTAGAGTGGGAAACAAGTCGCGAGGACTTAATCACCACTGAGCAGAAAGCGGATGAAAGTGTTGGGGAATTCTATAAGAGGTGGAGCTGGAAACTCTCCGAGATCATGGAGCCACTCTCCAAAGATGAACAGATGCGGATCTTTAAGTCCTGCTTAAGACCGTCCATCAGAACTCTCATCAGTCATCATTTCTTCCTGCATCTCCGGCCATGGTCAATGCCGGCTCACAGCTTCGAGAAGGATCTCAAGGAAAAGTTGGCTACCGCACGCCCATACGTATACCGCTCGCCAGCTTGCATTCAATCCCGCACCGGCCCCTAAGAAGGGAAAGATACGTCTGTCAACTACATCCATCGTGGACAACAATGGGTAATGTAAACCCGGCCCCACAAAGCAACAATTCTACTCGAGGCGACTGCCGTACACTTCAACAAGTTGGACATGCCACCGAGCAAGATGCCGGAAGGGTTAATCAAGGAGGGTCTCCTTAAACCCGTTGCCAATTACAAACCCAAGAATCCCGTAGCCAATGCGGACAAGAGCAAATACTGCGCCTTCCATCGCATCACGGCCATACCACCGACAACCGTTTGGGGTTACGATACGAAATCCGTAACTTGATAGAAGAAGGCAAGTTGGAGCGCCCCGTGGCCCAATACGATCGGAAACCCTTTTCCGAACAATAACAAGGTGAATTCCATTGAGTGGGTGCCCAAGAAGAGTGCCACAGAACCGGTTTCTCCGCCTCTTTCACTGGGATCCTCCTCTAATGTCCACATCACCTACGATGTTTGCGATCGCTTCCGCTCGCCCGGAGTACGAGTCCCGAGAAACGGTCCGAGCAATCCTCCGAGAAAACAAAAGAAGAAATCCTCTCAACAAAGAATCGAGAGAAAGATACGAAGCCGGGGACACCAAGCAGTAGGTACGCTGAGAACCTTCCGGAGGTTCGACTACTACGTCTCGTACTCCACCGACCCTCCTTGCCTCCAGGTCATGCGGCTTTAGAGCAAACGGGGGTGGGAAAGCCGAAAAGTCCCGCCGAAACCAGAATTCGACCCTGGGACACCGGAATACCTCGCATCTTGGTAATCTTACTACCGCGCCGAAGCCTAATCCCCGCGGATCGCCCAAGATTCAATTTGTCCGGCTTCCGAGCTCGGACCGCAAAGGAAGATCAAAGTCGCCTTGGCACTCGCACTCGATCAATGTGCTAACTAAGGGCGGCAAACCGCCACAAGCAACCTTAACACAATCCCGAGGTTCCAAGAAAGGCTTTACCTCGCAAGAGGAAGACAGAAAACGGATGGCCGGGATGACTCTCCTTCTACGGATAGAGACGAGATCTACGACTCCCGTCCGTATGGCAGCATGATCACGTTCTGTGACGAAGACTTACCGAGAGACGCCTCGGGGCACAACGAAGCTCTGTACATCACTCTCAAGCTCAACATCGTATCACTCCCCGGAGTATTGGTAGACAACGGGTCAGCCGTTAATGTCCTCCCTCTCAGCATGATGCGAGCCCTCCGTACCAATGAAAGCCATCTGATTCCGTCTACTCGGACTATCAAGGCCTATGACAGCTCGTCTCATCCCATCACGGGACGGTGACTGCGGAACTCGGTTCGAAACCCAAATGGTGCCAAAGAAATTCCACGTGATGGACATTCCATCCGAGTTCACGGCTCTTTTGGGACGCCCTTGGCTACACCACATGAAAGCCATAACTTCCACTCTCCATCGGTGCGTTAAGTTCATTAACCTACAGGAGATCTCGAAGTCATCCGAGGGGATAGTTTCCTCAAAGGAAATGAAGCCGAGACAAGAGCCAAGCGTGTCCGCACTCGTGCACCGGGGTTACCTCCTTCGAATCAACCAAGGGACTATCGGGAAAATCTCATCGTAATCCCTCGTAGTCCGGAGATGCTAACTATGTAAACGTACTCGAGCAAAGTGCACTCGGCCCGATACATCAAGTTCAACTGTCGTTTCCAACATTTGGAGGCATTGGAAGGAAACGCTGAATATCGCCATGATGCGGGCACATAACCCCCAGTCTCCAATCGGAGATTCGTCAGCATTCTCCAAACCAACTCTCTGGCCCCGCCAGGCGAAGAGATCTTTGTGATAAAGGTCAACAAGCACCGTCACACTCGTGATGAATGCATAGAAGTCGTATGGGATGTCCTCCACGAGGAACGACCCGCTGTACCCCTCTTCTCCAACGAAGAGCATGATGTTTTCCTAGCTGCTCCAAAGAACGCAACCGTACGCAATACGTCCCTACGTTTGGATCGAGCCGTCGGATGACGATGAATCGGGACTCTCCGGAGTCGAGGACGCGCGCACCCGCGAGCGGTACCTCTGCATTCACATGCTCAATTTTGAGGACGGAACTCCTTCCGATCGTGTCACCTACGACCAAGGTTCCAATACCATGGAAATTTTCAAGCTCAACGTCCAAGACAGCGGCTATCCGACAATTGGAAGCAAGCGGTTGACACGACAAGGAATCCTCTCGATCAAGTGGGCGACGACGACTTCGCCAACATCATCTATTCCGTATACCCCGATGATACCAAGGATCCGGTCCTTATCGTCGATTCTCGCAATGCCAAGGTCACCTCGACGATCGCCCGCTCATGGTAAACGAGGCTTTGGCCAAGCGAGCTCGTAGCTCATCACTACTTCCGAGTACTCGCCCCTGCTGCAACCCGCCCGTGCCATCACCAAGCTTATACCCTCAAGCGCCGTCGAGGCCAAGGGCAACAAATAAGGAGACCAAGCTCCTCACCTGCTACAAGTCGGATCATCCTCGGGGAACGCTTCCCAGCCCACCCCGAAAACATCTCGTGAAAGTTTTCCCGCAAGGCGTAGCCGGCTTCCGACATAGGAAATGACCACCTCAAAGCATCAACATGCTCCAGCCGATTCTACTCCCACTCGTCACGGCCCCTGATTCGAGACATCCCGCGCCGACCGCTAGCTCGATAGACTTGGCGATCGAGCTAGATCACGAGACCGTCAACATTGCAGAATTCAATACACCCGTGGGTCAATCAAGCAAATATGGGCGAATTTCTTGGTAATCGAGATCAAGGAAGGCCGCATGGAATGTCCCAGTCCGACTTCCTACGTCAACGTAATCCAAGTATTCCCGCCATTCGGCAATTTGAATGTAATCACGGTTACGGACACTAGTCGGATGATGCGCAACTACGGAGACCGCTTAGCTCTCGCAAGGAAAGCCCTCATGGAACTAGCCGCTCAAGAAAGTCGTCTTTGGGACGAAGACCAAGCTCGAAAGACCTACAGGACCAAGCCCTTAAAGTGTCACAGTGCGGCTTCAGACAGAAAGCTAGAGGCCACTCTCTAGACCCGGTTCGACCTCAAGAGTTTTGCTCATGGCAACTTCCCGACTACCGTCTGTTCTCATCCAACCCCTCTCGCCGGCAAGGGCGGTCAACGGTCCCGATGACCTAGGAGATGGAATGACACACGAGGAAACGAATCTCGGCGCTTACCTTCCGGGAAAGCAAGTTCTCTCGTGAAAGCGACGATGAAACCATTCTCTTCCAAGCCGGGCATGAAGTCAACAAAACCGAACTCCCAAGGGTCCCGGGAGGATGGGAACGGATCATTTCCGCACTCAAATTGAAAGGCCAACTCGGGAGGAAGGTCTATTTAAAAACAAGAGGAAGATGGAAATTCGTCTCGAGCAACTACTCGGGAGATTCCACGGTACGGCATTCGTTTACGAAACGATCAAGCGGGCGACAACCGATCATATGGGCGAATGTTCGGGAAGCCGTGTACTCACCTTCCGACATACCGCCACTCGAGATAAAACAAAGGAGAAAACTTTCCCCGATGGAGGTTTACCTAGGCTGCCGCACGCAGTTCAAAGAAGCACGGCTATTCTCACATGGGAAGAAACGCGAGCACTAACTCTCGGCGCGAGCTCACATTGCAAGAAGGTTGATCTGAGGCCCGGGCGGAGGAAAACTAGCAAACCACGAGTATCGCCGGACCCAAATCGAGAATGCCCTGAGTATGCTCGGCAAGAAGGAAAGGAACGCGATATACCGTGAAGAGATCAAGGAGACCGTTCGCTTGAGCCGAGAACTCTCCAACCTCCCTCGAGAGGGTCGACGCGCAGATTCGATTCGAGGCAACCCTTTGTTGTGCAGCGACGTTCGAGCAATTGCGTCAAGCGCAGGCTACCTCCCCTTGAGAGGCACCCGAAGCCGGTATCACAGGACGAGAATCCGTCAAGGCTGCCGAAGCTCCCAGGGAATTCATCCACAATCAATGAGTTGAGGAAGACATGTGGCCCTATGCTACGAGGAATCCTCCTCTAACTATGGCTCAACTCGGGCGGCTGTTCGAAGGGACCAAACGATGTCGGCGTCCTAACCCGATCGGGTCAAATCCATGCATTACCACCTAAGGCCACCAAAAAGCCGACGAAGCGAGTGCAATCCGGCCGGCCCAGAAGACGCAAATTGCTTGAAAGAGGACCCGATCCTCACTCGGCTCAAGCGGACTCGGGCGAACATTTCCCTTTGGTCTCTCGCTTTCGCCTCCTCTTCGTATCCTCACAAGCTCAAGCTAGAGGAAAGCACTGGCCCGTACCATGGTCCCCGTGGGCGCATGACCCCGGATGAAGTCATTCGAGATGATTGGCAACATCCACTATGGCAACATTATCACCTTCCATGATTTGGACCTTCCAAAATTTGGGGCTGATCACAATGAGCCACTCTACATCCACAATCCAGTGGATGAGCGTCGCCTTCCCGTATGTTGGTAGACGGAGGTTACGGAATGAATGTCTTGCCCGCCAAGATGATGGACTGCTTGACATCAAGCCCACGAGATCTTAAGCCTTCGGTCCACCTTTGTCGAGGCCTATGACTCTACTTCCCGTACGGTTCTCGGGGTTGCTACTCTTAACATCCGGTTCGGCAAGCGGATGATCCCCACCGAATTCCAAGTATTGGACATTCCAATCACTTTCACGACCATCTGGGCGTCCACAGGCTGCATCAAATCAATGGCGTGGCATCCACCCTTCATCGGTGCCTCAAGTTCATGCAAGGCACGAGATGACCACGCCTACGGCGACGCGGCGTCACCACCGAGGGGACCCGCACCAACGACATTCCAGTGTTAGAAATCAAGCATAATGACGACATTCCATTAACTGGATTCACTCTGGAAACCTCCAAGATCCAAATATGCAACGTGGACCTTCCACTGTCTCACGATCAGATTCCTCCTGCCATGAAGATGATGAAACTCATGAACTTCATCCCGGGGCAGGGGCTCGGCAAAAAGGCTGCAAGGCCAACACCAAGTCATTGAAGTCAAGGACTACACCACGGTCCGGGGCTTGGCTACGTGCCAACACCGGTGATATCAAGGAAGGCAAAAGGCTCGCCCGCACCTAAGCGGCAAGACATAAAAGGGAACCTCAGACGGCGCACCCAATCTCCGACCTTACGGCTTTGACCTCGCTCATTACTTCACCAAGGAAACCGCAGCGGGCGAGGGGACCGACAAGGGAACCGACGGCAAGCGAGGGGACCGAGCAAGGGAACCGACGGCGAAGCGAGGGACCGACGGCGGAACCGACAGCGAAGCGAGGGGACCGACAGGCGGAAGCGATGAAGATGAGAAAGAAGCGGGGATAGTCGGCTTGAGACTACGGGAAGAATGGAACAACTAGCACGGGACCTCAAGCGTTTTAGAGGACTCAAAGCTAATCCGATAAGGGAGCATTCCTCGACATCACGGCTCTACACTTGACCAACCGCCTACCTTTGATCACCGGCCCAAAGGACGTAGTACACACTCAAGGGAATCCCGAGACTTGGAGGAGCAACTCAAGGTACTCTCCATGGGAAAACAGGTGTTCGGATCGGCCACCGAGGCCACATTCGAGACGGTAAGTCAAAGCGAAGGAACCAGAATTCATAGAAGACGCTCTCGGTGGACCCGGCTCTACAGTCTGTTTGAAGAAGTCATGGAGTTGCCAAACTTGATCGGCGGGGCTCAGACAATAGCATGATTGCCATGATTGGGACGGCGAAGCCAAGCCTCTCGATCCCGCACCCTCATCAAGCATCCAGCAATGCGGCTGAAGAATTGGGTAACTTTCACCGGACCAAGGGCAAGCCGGGCGGAATTGGAAGACAAGGCGGGCCCGCACCCACATCTCCCTAAACCCGGTCTCAAACCCTGCGAGTAAGTCCTTGTCAAAGTCCGAGTCCTGCGAGTCATCCAGCGGCCTTACGCCGGGAGGACTATAATAGTGTAGCCAATCATGTATGCCCGTTCTTGTTTGATGAAAAGTCGACCTTTCGGAGTATCCTCTCATTGCCACTTTAACAACCGATAAGTTAACAAACAACTTAAAAGACGTTAATAATTCAATTGATAAAGAAGCGGACACATTAAACGAACAATACATTAAGGAAGTTCTCGAGCGTGTAGTTGACGAGAGGACAACCGGGCCCAAGACTGCCCGAAGAGGTTATGACCAAAGTGAACACTGGGGTCGGTCGAGAGCCTAAAGAGACCTGAAGTGGGCGGTTTCTTCGCCGATGCGAGAAAAAGAAGCCACGATAAGCCTCCTCGGGAGTATGTTGACGTGTTCGCTGGTCATACCGGGACATGCCGAGGACTCGATCCCTCAATTATGGAGCACAGAATTCCCCACGGATCCCGAATCCAAGCACATCAAACATAAGTTGCGCAAGATCAAGCCGGAGTGGTCCTTGCAAGTAAAAGAAGAGATTGAGAAAATGCTCCAGGAGTTGGTTTCATCGAGTGATTGAGTACCCGACTTGGCTCTCCAACATCGTGACGGTCACCAAGGCCAACGGAAAGGTCGGATCTTTGTGTGGATTTCAGGGATCTCAACAAGGCCAGCCCTAAAGATGATTTCCCACTGCCTAACATCGACATCTTTGGTCGACACCACGGCAAATTTGAAGTAAAGTCCTTCGTGGACGGGTTCGTGGATACAACCGAGATCAAAATGTCCGAGGAGGATCAAGCCAAGATTGCCTTCACCACTCCATGGGGGACATGCATTACACGGTCATGCCGTTCGGTCACGAAGAAGCAGCTGGGGCTACTTACCGGCCCGGGCTGCAACAGACCCTCTTCCATGACATGATTCACAGAAATCGAAGTATATGTCGACGACATGATCATCCACTCCAAGGGATCGGACATGCGGCACATGACGGATCTGAGAAAGTTCTTCAACGGACTCGAAAGCACTCCATGAGGCTAAACCCGGCAAAGTGCACCTTCGGCGTCAAGCGCGGCAAGGTGCTTGGGGTACATGGTTACGAAAGAGGTATCGAAGCCGATCCCAAGAAGATCTAGGCCATCATCGACATGAAGCCGCCTCAAACCACGACATAAGTAAAGAGCTTCATGGAAAGACTTGATTACATCGGTCGCTTCATCAATCGGTTGACATCTCTCTGCGAGTCCATGTTCAAAGCGATGAAAAAGAATGCCGACATCAAATGGGACTCAGAGTGCCAAACGGCTTTTGAGAAAAGAAGTCAAGACCTACTTGGTTAATCCCCCAATGCATTGCCCGCCACATGAAGACAAGCCACTACTCCTGTATCGACTGATGAGACACGTCAATCGGAGCAATGCGCACAAGAACGAGAAAGATTCCAAGGTTGAGCATGCAATCTACTTCGTAAGTCGGAAGCTTCAAGGAAGTGAACTCGGCTACTCGGCATCGGAAAACTTGTACCGCCTTGGTATGGGTAGTCGGGAAACTAAAACACTACATGCGGTCGCATTCGGTGCTCCTGGTCTCCAAAGTGGACCCCGTCAGATATCTCTTCGACAAGCCATCCTGTCGATGCGGCTAGCCAAGTGGTCATTCTTCTGGTGAGTTCGACATCAAGTACATGGTTAGAAAATCAACAAAGGGTAGAGTAATGGCGGATCGGCTTGCCGACTTCCCGGCGGTGAACCTAAGGGTCACGATCCGCAATTTCCGGACGACGGAATCTTTTCACTTGACGGCGCAAACGCGGCAACTCTTCTTCGATGGGGTAGCCAACAAGAAGGGGAATGGCATTGGAATGCTCCTTGTCGATCCCAAGGGCGAGCATACTCCCATAGCCATCAAGGCCGAATTTTGAAGCAACCAACAATGCGGCGAGAATACGAAGCCTATGCGGCGGGTTTGGAAGCCGCCCTCGAGCGCAACATCTCGGGCTGGATGTATATGGAGACTCGGCGTGATCATCAATCAAGTGTCCAACAAATGGAAGACGATAGATTCGGCCTTCGAAGTACCACGCGTACATGGAGGAGCTCATTGCTCGGTTCAAGGACATCTCTTTTCACTATTTGCCAAGAGACGGGAACCGCCGCGAGGCATACAGCAACCACTCGCCTCTCTTGTCAAAATTCCCGATGGGAAAGCGGTAAAACCCCTCGGAATAGGCGGACGGAAACACCCGCCTATTCTTTGTGAGATCGAAAAAGAAAAAGAAACGATCGACGAACCACTGGTACAATCAGTTACCGGTACCTCCAAAGCGGAGAAGCTTCCTTCACAAATGAAGATGGAAAATACAAAGAAGGGATCAAAGCCAAAAACATGATGACATTAAAACGCACTGGCATCCCACTTCGTCATTAAGGGGTATGTTGTACAAGAAGCGCCACCAAGGGCCACTCCTTCGGTGTGTAAACAAAGAAAAAGCCGGCGAGCTAATGAATGAAGTTCACAACGGAACTGCGGTCCGCACATGAACGCCCGAGCATTGACACGAGATCATTCTCCGTATGGGATACTATTGGATATCAATGGAAACAGGCGCATCCGGTTCGTCAGAAGGCTGCGACAAATGTCAACGGTTCTCCAATCTCAATCACATCCCTCCTCATGAACTCTATTGCATGACTACGCCATGGCCTTTCGCCACATGGGGAATCGACGTCATCGGCAAGATCACTCCTCCGAGGAGCAATGGTCACGAGTTCATTTTAGTCGCGATCGACTACTTCACCAAATGGGTAGAAGCCGGATCGTACAAGGTCTTGAATTCTAAGAAGGTGGCCGAGTTCATCCGAGAGAACATCATGTGCCGATACGGAGTGCCCAACGAGTTCATCTCCGACAATGGGACTCACTTCGAAGGAGATTGTGACCAACCTGCGGCCGAATTCGTAGTCACACGTCACAAGTCTTCTCCTTACGGACCACAAACCAATGGTGCGGTAGAGGCGGCCAACAAGACTCTCGCCATGATAATCGGAAAGATGACCACCGAGAGGTCGGGAGCGGCCGCTACATTTATCCCTGCAGGGATACGAACGTCGGTCAGAACCGCCACGGGGAGACTCCGTTCGCACTTACCTACGGAATGGAAGCGATGTTGCCCGTGGAATTGGAAATTCCATCCCTCAAGTCCTCTTGGAAAACGGGATCAATGAAGTCGAATGGCTACTGAGCCGTCACGACGAACTTGCTCTACTCGACGGCGCATTGAAAGCCATGGAACATACTCGAGCCTACCGGAGCGGAATGGCCCGAGCATTCGATAAGAAAGTCAAGATACGAGACATCGAGAGAAGGCGACTTGGTGCTAAAGGAAAAGCCTCCTACGCGAGACCAATCCCCTCGGAAAGTGGGAGCCTACTGGATAGGACCGTTCGTGGTACAAAGAATCTTCTCGGAGGAGCCATGAAGCTAGCGAGACTTGGATGGAAACCCTTTCGTTAACCCCGTGAACGGAAGCAAGCTCCGCGAATACTTTGTTTGAGGAAGAGCACGAGTCAACTCTCCTTCCCCATACACCGTCCCCCTCGGTAAATTAAAGTGCTAAAAGAGTAATACCCATTTGGATACATTCCCGCTAATGATCCGGGTAAAAACAGTCACACTTCTTTTGTCTTTGCTTTTCTCAAATTCACCTAAAAGTGTCGAACTACGGTGACTGAGCCCCTTAGTCCAATTGTAAAAGGGGAACGTAGGCGGCCATCATTGGTTCGGTCTAAAAAACAAAAAAAATACAATAAGCATCAATTGCTTGTGTTTCGAAAAACTCTTTTCATTTAACCTACAAATTCATAACGGTTAAAACATTCTTTGATGAGTTCAAGCACGGTCAACTCTTGACTCGCTACACGCTAGCAAAACTACAATAAAACATTAATCAATTAATGTGTACGCAATGACAATGGGTGGATACTGCGGGACGGCAAGGTCAACCTAGTTTCCCGTACTAGGTCCTTCATCCTTCTTCCCCTTCCCTTTTCCCCGTGAGTGTTCTTCACCTTCGCGGGAAAAATTCAGTAGGCCTTCTACAGCTCGGGGACTCTTCCCGACGCCTCCGTCAAGCTTGTGGTGTCAGCGCGACCCTTTCTCTAGCTCTGTCTCGAGCCGCCTCGCTTCGAGCCATCATCACGGTGCTTTGATTGGCCTCCCGATCGGCACTTGTCTCATAATCGGCCATGGCATCGCCGATACGATTCCAGGGGTTAGCCCTTGCTTCGGTCCTCCTCAAGGTCGAGGCTGTCCAAGTGATCGGCACCCGACTGGCTCACTCCGTCTCCACAAGATAGCCATCTGTGTCTCCCCTATACACTCTTCGTACCGGTTCGAATCTTTGCGTCGGCGGAACGGTGCCCTCTCTCCCGGTGAAAGAGAACCACGGCGGGAAAGGACGTGTATTGCCACCATCGGGTGATCGGCAATAGCGTCGAAGGATCTTCCATCCGCAGAGATCCCACCTCAAAGGTAGCGGCATAACTCGAGATCGATCGGTGGCACTGCTCCGGCCCGTCTTGTCTCGAGAACCAATGATGGAATATAGAAAGATGTCCGAGACGGCCCGGCACTCGACAACCAACGAGACCCTCTGAGTGGTCCTACAAGTCTGTAACTTCCAATGGGGAACCCACCATCGCAAGTGATGCGTGCAAAGTCGGCCATCCAGAGCTCCGGCTCGGCTGATCGCCCCTATCACCGGAAGGACGTCGCGAGAAAGACCAGCGTCACAAGACATTGGCACCTCGGGCATCATCTGCGGCCTCTCCCTCAACCACATGGTAAGCATAGCGGGACTCCCTCCCCACATGTATCGGCTACCGGTCGCCATCCGACCTATGCCCGAGGAATGTCTCGCCCAAGACCAGCGGCACGATGTCTACCCCACTTCGGCAATGCCTCACCGAGGTCCGGACAACGTGATGGCACACACCCGAAGACGTGAATGTGAACAGAGTAGCAATCGCGCCTGAGCAAACGCGTCCCACGAAAAGACGCTCCCCTCGGCTCAGGCAAATCTTTCGGGCGGTCCCGAAATGTCAACATAATCGGTATCTGTATCGGCATCATCCCGTATGCTTCTCAGTAGAGATACAAAGCAAAGACACTAGCTTCTCAACAGTGGCCATGCCACCAGCATACGAAAGAACTAGCTGTTCCGTCTCAGGTCCTCCCAGAATGGCCCGGAAATCTTCAAACGTAGGAGTGATTTCGTTGTACAAAAATTTGTACACATTCCTCCGTACGTCCCAGAAGCGAGACGCAGCTCTCAAAAGATCCCAATCTGGCATGAGCTCCTTCAAAGCCCAAACAGATTTCATCCCGTAACAACCTTTGAAAAACCCCTTGTTTTGCCTCGTGTGGTTCCGTACCCACGACTGGAAAGTTGTCCAAATATCGCTCTTGCATCCGAGACGATAACTTGGGAAAGGGAGCCATGAAAAATGAAGGGAACCTTGGAAGTTTGAGAGAATTCGGCGAATGATCAAAAACTATGCGCGGTTTCTTAACCAATTGCAAAGTGACGCAATTTAAAGAATGCGGAAATTCACTCCAAGTCCGGCCGGACTCCTCTGCGATTGACTTGGTCAACTCTGCGGCCATTTGCCCTAAATTGGAAACATTTCCAAGCAAACTCCTGTTCACCCTTAAGAAATCTGCGTCTTTGCCCATGGTTTCCTTCAACCAATATCGGTATCCCTTCCGCCCGGGCTCGTGCAACGGTGCAAATAATTAATAATTAGTGCATACATGCTTAATTTTTGACCCGTTCAATTTTTAGTGCATTTCTCATTTTATTTATTTTTGATTAACCTACTTCCTTATTTGCCAAAAATAACGAAGGTGATCACGAGAATAAATATGCGAAATACGAGTTCCGCCCCACGGGCGCCTTTTTGCAAATACGGTTCAAATCAAATTTGTTCTGACAAATACATGCATTTTGTCTAAACAAAGCGGTAAAGAAAGAAAGCGATAAAATAGGACTACTCGAGTCCTGCTCGTCATCCGTGCACTCGACGTCTTGCTCATGCATTGCCGGATCCGTCGCAAACGAGGAACTCGCCAAATTCCTCCAGTAGGGAATAGGCGAAAGGCCTCCTCGGAGTATGCGAACTCGAGGACTCCCCCTCTCGTGCGCCGAGTGCGCGAAGAAGGAGCTCCAAATCCCGCCGTTCCGCCCGCGAGCGCGAACCCCTGTGTAAAGTCCTCCCCACCGCCCGTGTGGGAGCGGGCGAATCTCTCGGCCTAGACGGCCCCGATCACGGACGTCCACGCTCCTCCGGGAACTGCACCGCATGAACTCCACGAGCCTCCTAGCGTAGGCGGACCACCCGTCCACCAGCCTCATGGCGTCGTTGTACGTACGGCCAGACACCTGCGAACCAGGAAGGTCGTAAAAAGACAAGCAGAAAGTACAGATGCAACATTTGCAGAATGCTACTATCAAATGCAGAAAGATTCCTTCCAATTCAGCCCCTCAACTTTTTGCAGTTCCAATTTTACCCCTTTTGGCCCCTAAAAGTGTAAAATTTCCCCAGTTAGACATTTCTAACACCCCATCCCCCGAGGATAAATTCCCAGTTAGCTTTCACTAACGCTTGTCTCCAGACGTTAAAATTCCCAATGGTTTTCACCATTATTCAAATCCTAAATCGCGACCTTTCACGGTCCGATTTCAATCCTTAATTTCGACCTTTCACGGTCCGATCCCAATCCTCAATCGCGACCTTTCACGGTCCGATTTCAATCCTTAATCGCGACCTTTCACGGTCCGATCCCAATCCTCAATCGCGACCTTTCACGGTCCGATCCCAATCCTCAATCGCGACCTTTCACGGTCCGATTCCAATCCTCAATCGCGACCTTTCACGGTCCGATTCCAATCCTCAATCGCGACCTTTCACGGTCCGATCTCAATCCTTAATCGCGACCTTTCACGGTCCGATTTCAATCCTTCAATCGCGACCTTCCACGGTCCGATTTCAATTCTCAATCGCGACTTTTCACGGTCCGATCTCAAACAGTCAATCCCGACCTTCGCGGTCCGACCTCCACTCTCCTATCGAGACCTTCGCTGTTCGTCTCCCCGGCAACAGCAATAAGCCCGAACCCCAAGGCACGAACGCCTTGCAACAATCCTCCCCGGCCGCCAGTCGTAAGCCCGATCGTTCCACCTCAGCGGCAGCTGCAATAAGCCCGCACAACAATCCCTCTTCGGCCATCAAGGTAAGCCTGAATGCTCACCCCCAGCAGGATTTTAAAGAAGAAACGTCGATCCTTCCGAGTTGTTAATAACGCCAGTTTAACACAACCGTTCTCATTGTTACCTCATCCCCAGCAGGATAAACCTGGCAACAGCAATAAGCCCAGCACCCAAGGCACGAACGCCTTCGTCATAGGATAAATGTATCCTCGCAACTCCGGTTTGAGGCGCCACACGCCCTCGTCAGCATCGCAACTCCGGTTTGAGGCGCCACACGCCCTCGTATGATTCAGCAACTCCGGTTTGAGGCGCCACACGCCCTCGAAGGTTTCAGAAGTCCCAGGTTCAGACGCCTCCTAACAGTCTCCATTCAGGTACAGGTACCTCGCGAATGGACTCATTCAGGTTTAGACGCCTCCGAACAGTCTCGCTCAGGTCAAGGTCCCCATGCGCGGCCCTTGCCCCCTTTCGAACTACGATCGGCTTGATTCCCGCTCGGGATATGTAGGAATCCTTTTCGCTAAGGGTCCAGCCAGCTGACCGCCCAGGTCTCTTTCAAAGTAAGGCATCCCGATTTGGATCCTTATCTTTTTTCAACGACCCCACCTCCTTCGGAAGTGACGTCACTGAGAGGCTAACTGTAAGTACCCAAATCCGGATCTTCCAAATCCGTCAGAAAGTTAACCGAAATCCGTTAACTGGTCCGCTCCAGGTTAACCGGAACTCGTTAAACTCCCCGTTGCCGTGCCAACGAGACGTCCCGGGACTGCCCCGTGCATCCCGACGTCGAACCGTACTTAACACGTGTCATCTCACGTAAAAGTACGTCTTTCCCGGAAAAACGCACTTTTCGGGGGCATTTCGGACATTTTCCGAACTGTTATTTTAAAAAAACGGACAAAACCGGGACCGGGGAACGAACTCCCACATGGCTGGTGACTCAGAGGGCACGTGGCAGCCATGCCACCTCCCTCTAGTCACTCTTCAATCACAAATCAAGGCCAAAAGACCAAAATACCCCTGATTTGCAAGCCAAGTCCGTAGGACTCCACTGTGCACATTTTACGAAATTGCCGGCCAAGTCCTTCAAATTCTCAAAATACCACAAAACCCCACGGATTCGAGGCAAAGTCCGTCAGGACTCCTCTTGCTTTTTCACCTATAAATAGAAATGGCTGTCAAAGCCAAAGAAGGGATTTTTTACCCCAAAATTTCACATACCCCACGGCCCAAACTGGTTTACACCCCTTCCGAGCCTCCGTTCTGTCTCGATTCGCGTGAAACCTTCGTATTTCGATCAAATACGCCCCTTACTACTTCGAAACAACCTTTCGAACTACTTTCCGTGTCCCGTACACACCTTCCGAGCCAAAGGAGTCGACCCTAGCCATAGGTATAACTCCCTCTCTCTAAATCTCTCGTTCCGTCTCGGTTTACGCGCCAGTCGCTACAACCATTTTGAACGTCGTTATCGAAATGTAGACGCCTCCGTCTAACGGGGTCCGATACGTTTTAGCCCCTCGATCCTCTTCTCTTTCCGTAAGAGAAGTAATCACGGGTTAAAACGGCGTTTCGACCCCGTTCCGTTTACTTTCTGTCATTTACCAATTCCGGATCGATCGATCCGTTGATCGTCATTTATTTCCTGTCATTTACAAATCCGAGCCGATTGGCCTCGTTGATCGTCATTTACAATTCCGAGCCGATTGGCCTCGTTGATCGTCATTTACGATTCCGGATCGTTTGATTCCGTTGACACTGCTTTAAATACTGTCATTTACAAGTCCGACCCGTTTGGATCGTGATAGTATTTACTTTTCAAAAGTCCGAGTCGCAACCCGATTCGTTGATCGCATATCATTTAATACGCATTTTTCCCGTAAAAATCGTTAACAATGTAATGCCCGGTTCAAAACCGGAGTTCGTCCGTCGAACTCTCTTTCAAAAACGTGCGACATGACGTTTGGCCTCCAAACGCTCATATTCAAACTAAAAGCCGCCATTTGACATCTCAAAATCATTTAATACGCATTTTTCCCGTAAAAATCGTTAACAATGACTCGCCCGGTTCAAAAAACCGGAGTTCGACCTTCGAACTCCTTTTCAACTCAAAGTCGACGTTTGCCACGCGAACGCTCATTTCAGACTCAAAATCGACGTTTGCCACGCAAACGCTCATTTCAACTCGAAACCGACGTTTGTCATTCAAACGCTCGTCTTTTCAAACAAAGTCACCTAATCAACCATTCAAACCAAGATAAAGCTTGTCATTCAAGCCCCCATTTCAAAAACACACACACACACACACACGTTTTCGAGAAAGGCAGAAAGACTCGTCATGCGAGGCGTTTCGGGCGATCTCGTAATACTCTACCCGAAACGTAACGTGACCTCCGAACCTAACAATCTCTGGTACTAAAAGCTTTTTACTCGTTTTTGCTGCCAATAAAAATGATCCCCATTTTCAAAGTTTTTCCTAAGTTTTTGCTACCAATAAAAACGACACCATTTTCAATAGCCGTTTCTCAACGTTTGAGCTCAAAATACAAAAACCGCGTGGCGACTCCTCATTTTTTCCTTCCCATGAAGCGAGGTCTCAGACACCAACCCTCCGCTAAAGACAACCGCGTTTCGCGTCCCGCGCGAAATCCCGGGTAATTTCAGTAATCCTATCAAAAGGGTTAGCCTAGAGTCCCTTCAATCCATGGAGGTGATCTCAAAGCATACAACCCGACATTCCTAATTAAGAAATTAATTAGGGTTTTCTTATTTAAATATTGATTTGATTGATAATAATCAATTGGCAAGACTGATCTCCGGATTGGGTGGAATGGGTGCTCCTTGACCTTCCTATTCCATAACTTAACCCCCAAACCCTCAAATCTCTTTTAAAATTATCAAAATGTGTTTTCTTATTGTTTTCCTAAATAAATAATAAGTGGCGACTCTGTTATTCAAATAAAAATCGAACGCTGCAGATATGAATAGGATTCAACTCATTATTCTTTCATAACTTCCTTTACAAGGCAGGAAACTGTCTCCTACCACTATAAATACATGACATAAATCTCATAATTCTGGTAACACATTCTTTGACTCTGAACTTTTTCAATTGATTTGCTCTCATATACACATATACTTAATCTCACGCCGGAGGGCCTTCGCCAGTGAAGTCCCAGCTTAGTTTACGTGTTTGCTCATCCTTTTAGGCTATTCAAGTCACTAGGAATATCTGAACCACTGAATTTGGGCTGATCCGACGTTTTTGGCATCATCAATTCGGTTACATTCTCGGGAAAATGATCGTGACACCATTGAATAGCCGAAAAATTATCTTTCTCACGTCCGATAGAAGACAGAAATACTGCCAGTTTAACGGCTGATCCTGAAAATCAGCCTATGGAGGACAATATTGGTAACGGAGGAGGAGCGATTCCTCAGACCAATGGTGGTCTTCTTCCACCCCCTCCACCTCTCAACGGATGACTGCCACTACCACCACCACTAGGCATGAATCTGCGTTCTAGTGGCCAACCGGTGGTGGAAATTCCACTTAATCACAATCGCCATCGGCGAAGAGGTGGCCGGCCCACAACCAGCCAAACCAGACGGAGCAGAGCCTAAGGGGATGCATGTCCATATGTTCCACTTTCAGATTGTAGAACCCTACTGCACCGTCAGATAGACAGCTTGCTATACATATATGAGACCCAGAATGCCATGCTCGAATTGGACCCAGATTGGCCGAATTCATCTGGCCCATCAAAACTGGAATTTCCCACGGTGGGGAAAGTCGCGCTGATAGACGAGGAAGTTATGGGAATATGGAAAACCATCCCATTGACCAAAATCCTCCACTTCGCGACGCTGCTGGTAAATCCAGACAACTGGTCATCCATGACAGTCAACCACGTGATAGGACTTCAGGACATAATAGTGCCCGCCGAGGTGAGGACCTTAGAGACCAGTTAAATCATCAAAGAGACCAGGAGGTCAATTCGACTGATTCAAGAGCCTTAATTAATCACGCAAGACAAAGGATGCCTCCTCGTCGAGATCCCTCTCATCGACATAGGAGTCCTCCTCATCGTAGGAGCCCTCCCTGTCGAGAGATCACTCCCAGGAGGAACATAACCCCTCCTCGTCATTCCGGGCCACCAAGCCCACGAAATGGTAGGGCACCTTCTGGACAAGGAGACAATCATGTCAGCTACGGGAGACGAGCAGAGCAAAGCCAGGTTAATGGCCACGGAGATAAGGAGAGAACTCATCGCAATTCCCACTACAGCAAGGGGACTTCTGCTCCTGAATAAAAGAATAAATGGAATAGAGTTGGGGAAGAGAGAAGTCGAGGACGACGACACTAGTGCCACTCGTCCTTTCTCCCAGTGGATTGTCGACCAGCCTCCCAACCCGGCTCTTAAAATCCTCAATTTTGAAAAATATGGAGGAACCACGAACGCACGAGACCACGTGCAAGGCTTTGAGTTAACCATGTCATTTTTGTCCAAAGTCGACGATATACTATGCAAGGCTTTTGCCAGTACCTTTGCTGGGACAGCCCTATCATGGTTCCGCAAATAGAACGTGGAGCATAGACAGTTGGAGAGTAATGAGGAGAGGGTTCCTCGATCATTTTGCAACAGTAGACAAACAGAAAAAGAGGCTGGCAGACTTAGCCAACATTGAGCAAGGAAAAAATAGAGTCTACCCTGCGTTACTACAATCGATTCAGAGCTATGGCTAACCAGGTCGAGGAAAGTTTGACTGACCAGGCGGTGATCATTTGTTTTAACTCTGGTTTGCAATCCGGACAATTAATATATGAACTCTCAGCGAGAAAGCCGAAAACAAAATTTGATCTATATATCCGGGCTTATGCCATAGCTACGACCGAAGAGAAGAGTAAGAAAAGATCAGAGAGAGTCAAAACGGCTCAAACTGCCCCAAACCAGACTTCTAATGGAGGCAGCTATAAAGGGAAAAACAGGACTCGAGCTACAAAAAACTGAGGTCTTCACCCCTCTCACTAAATCTATCATGGAGATAATGCAGTTGGTCGACCTACCTGATCCCCAACCATTAAGTGAAAAATCAAAACATGTCTGAGATAATTCTAATTATTTTGCCTTCCACAAGGATCATGGACATGAAACAGAGGAATACATCTCCTTGAAGAGGATGATTCAAAGGTGGGTTGATGAAGGAAAGCTCGATCGATATGTTTTGAGAAAGGATAATAGGCGTGGGAGAGATGACGATGAAAAGGAAGAAAGAGAGGATCGACCTCCCCGTGCTAAGCTCCACATCATAAGGTATGAAGTCGTCTCCAACAAAAAGCTAAAGGACCAAATACATAAGTTAAGCAAAGTCTACCACATCCCTGTCTGGGTCCACAAATAAGAAGAAATTATTAGCTTCTCTCCCAATGAGCAAGATGAAAGTCGAGCTGCTCGTGATCAGCCCTTGGTGATCTAGGGAAGAATTGATAATTGTGAATCTGAGAGACTCCTCATCGACTTGGGTGCCTCGAAAGACATTTTGTACTATTCGACATTCCAGAAGATGAATCTGAAAGATAGCATGCTAGTACTATACTCTGGAAGGTTGGAAGGTTTCACCAATCACAAAGTCAATGCCATGGGCACAATCAACTCATTGCTTGAAATTGGTGAGCACCCCTACCGGATGGAAGCCACGGTAACATTCGTGGTCATGGACTTAGTTAGCGACTATCATGCCATCACTGACATTCCAAGTCAAGGCAAACTTGGATTGGTGGCCTCCCTTCCTCACCAACGGGTTAAATTTCCAACTCCGGTGGGAATTGGATGCGTGAGAGGAACCCCCAATGACTTCTTGGAACATATAATGAAAACAAGGAAAATGACTAGAAAGATGGAAATTGACATGCCGTAAGAAAGCTTGACACTTTCAAAGTCTGTCAAGATGACTAGTACCATCTCCAGGATCCACATGATGACGGATGTCGGGGACGGGGATGAGCCTATGATGGTCGATATGACTACGACTACCAATACCCAAGAAGGGGATAAAAAACTAGAGCCCGTGGTGGACAAGAGAATAGTGAAGTGGCTCAATGACACCAATGGGCCTGGATCCATCACTCCTGATGAGGTGATGAGTTGCAACTAGACCATCACATGTCTATCAGGACATATATGCTTGACAACACTGAGGCTATAATTCTGCCCGACCTCGACATAACTTTACAGCTCGTCGACGGATAGAATCGAGGGCCGATCAGGAGGTAAAACCAAATGATGAGGCCATGGACGAGTTGATCGAAATGGAAGATCTGGATCTAAATGGAGATGATGGGAGAAGGCTTAAAGAGATCATCATCGAAACACTACAATTTAGAGATGGCCCAGAAATGGAGCCCGTGGATCTGTTGGAAGAAATAGTACACAGCCCCGACTATCGAGAGCAAAGGATAAAAATTGGAGGATAACTCTTTACAGAAGAAAGGGAAGAGATCATTGCACTGCTCATAGATAACTTCGATGTCTTTGCCTAAAGAGTCGAGGACATGAGAGGAATAAAAGAAGAGGTGACTGTCCACAGGCTGGAGGTCGACCCATCAGCTAAGCCTATCAATTAGACTAGAAGAATCTTTGCTAATGATAAGGAGGATACAATCAAAAAGAAACTACAGAAATTCCTAAGGGCTGGAATAATTAGAGAGACGACCTATCCCATCTAGTTGACCAATGTCGTGATGATCAAAAAACAAAATTGAAAGTGGCGGTATGTATGTGGAATTCACAGATCTTAACAAAATGAAAAGTGGCATATATCATGATAAACCCCAGGGCTAGCATGATATACGCACACATATACATATCAATCACGTCTTGGGGGGAATCATCAGGTAGGTCGTGAAAATGAGGAAACTGGGTTGAAATCCACTTAAGCTTCAGACTACTCCCATCAATATCTTCGGGAGGTGAGACAACACCTAAAAATTCCTGACATAACCCCCGACAATGTGGAACCGCCGGGATGTCAACATCAGTAATAGCATCCCCATCAATCGGTAACTCAAAAAGCATGCCTATATCCTCTAAGGTGATGGTTATCTCACCGACCCGGAGGTGGAATGAATGGGTCTGTGGATGCCATCTCAAAATCAATGCCTCAAGCGACCCATAACCGGAGGTGGAATGAATGGGTCTGTGGATGCCATCTCAAAATCAATGCCTCAAGCAACCTATAATCGTATTGGTTCTCTCTATATAATGAATCCCCAAAAAGCCGGTCTCGATCAGAACTAATTTATCCGGTAAGGTGACACCACGCCGAAATTAAAGCGGACTCGCAACCTCATGTACTGCCAAAATATATCGAGCTCTATGGTTGTCATATGAAGTTAATACGGTGTTATCCAAAGGCCCATGATCAATGAAGTTGCTATTTATTTGTTTCAACAAAAAAAAACGTATTTTAAAATCAAATATAAATATATATATATATACATGAACATAAAGATTTTGAAACATCCATAACAAGTACTTTATAAAGAAATGAACAAATATGCTAATATATTACTTCTAAAACTCATACTTTTTTCAAGCAAAAAATAGTACAACAATGTCAAATATATTTTCATCCAAATGATAACAATAACCCCTAAATTTTCAAGAAAAATTTGTTCAAAATCAAGGCAAAAAGAGGCACAATGAACGATATATTATCACTCAATAACAACACAATCAACCAAATGATATCAATTTATCACAAATTGAGTTCAAAAACCCTGATTTTTCTCTATTTCAATTACCTTATTTTCGAATAAAAAACCCTAATTTTCAAGAAAAAATTGTTCAAAATCAAATCAAAAGAGGCACAAAGAAGGACGACCAACACTTACAATTGCAAATTAAAGGATGAACAGTGTCTTCGTCTTCTTCTTCTTCTTCTTCTTCTTCTTCTTCTTGCTCAAAGCTCGCTACCTTAGACCCCCCCAAACTGGTCTAACCCCTAACAACATTTGGAAAAGTTTAACTTCGCTTAAACTCGGTACATCGTGTAGCGAGTTATCTAATTATTAATCTCGCTACATTAAGTAGCAAATTCAGTAAATCTAATTAGGTAACTAATTAAGTCCAACATTTAATTGTTATACTCGCTACACCAAATAGCGAATTCAAGCGAAAAAATTAAAATCGCTACTCCATGTAGCGAGTTTAAAAAGATTGGTCATTTCATACAATAGTTTCAAAGGTTTGTCATTTTGGGAATTATTAATTTAAAAAGGAATTATTTGAAAAAAAATACAATTAATATGAACAACATTTAGGGCGATGTTAACTAAGATATTTCTACCAGCCTGAATTATATCGCCAAACTCAGTATTATCCTATGAAGAACATAGGGGCCATTTGGTAGGGAGTATAAGCGTCAGATAACAATGATCAGGATAACTAAAAATAATTATCATGTGTTTGGTTGATAATATGACACTAGTATTAATTATACGAAACAATGGGATTAGGACCTTATCTCTTCACTAATAATCCTGGCTAAATGGTGGTATTATTTATCCTATCGAACTGGACGATTTGACTACAAGGTTTATCTCTATTATGCCCTTCCTTATTGAACCCTATCATTTATTGCGTTCTCTCTCTCTCTCTCTCTCTCTCTCTCTCTCTCTCTCTCTCTCTCTCTCTGTTGAGTTCTTGTTCTTTTTCATCAATGAAAGAAACGTCTCAACTTCATGTTCCAACTTTTATCTTTGTCTATTGGGACACCAAGCGGCAATTCACTATGCACCATAAAATCAATAGTCTTTCATTCAGGATAAAATCCAAGATAACCTCATAAACCTGCCTAAATTTTTATTATAGCTCCAGGCAAAGTTCCTCATTGTTTGGTAAATGTCAAAGCTCAGTATGCAAAATAACTTATATCATCAAGATTCAAGGCCAAATTCGTCAAATCTTATGCGCTTTGGAGAATCAAATCTGGTTGGCACAATGGAATGAAATGAAGAATAAGTTGGTATATATATATATTTAATTTTTTTAAAGCAAGTTAGGGATATAGTTGGAAAATGAATAGTATTATTTGTATTAAATATGATATGGGCATGTTAATCTCATTCCTATTAAACGCCATCTTCACCCTAAAACTAGGATTATTAGTACCATCACTAATAATGAGGGGCTTAATAATCCCCTCAATAATAATAATGCTTATTCTTATCTGACAATCAAACGAGCACATCACATTTAATTAATACTGGAGGAATCAGTTTTAAACACAACTTTAAACAATCTCATTGACCATGACTATGACAAAGCCTCATATACACACGTAGCTTGACTTTCTTAGAATGCGAAGTTGGCCCAAAAATATCATAGTCGCTCCAACCACAAATAAGTACATACCTTAAGCTCAATTGAAAAGGCAGTAGCACGTTTCTTAACATAAGTTGTTCCGTCCCCAATTCGCTATCAAATTTCTAACCGTAAAAGGACTCGAGATGCGAGATGCAAGATGCGTAAATGCTCTTATAAATAAAACTTGGACACTGCTCTCGAACATTCAAAAATTTATCCCAAGGAAAATATATTGCCTTGAGCCCACAACATAACGAAACATCTAGATAGGCACCAAAACTCTAATATTTCCTATCTAAAAACCCTATCGCGACGACATGAGAAGAGGGAAGATGTGTGGACTCTCGAATTTTTAAATAATCTAATAATATTGTTCCATCATGAAATTACCCTCAATCCGAAATGGCGTCGAACACGTCAGATTGTTTGAAATCACGAAAATAGGAACAGATGAATTTCTAAGGAAAAAGAGAGTCGCCACGCCTTTTTTATTATAAGCCAAAACTTTGAAAAAGGCTGAAAAGAGATTGTTAGGTCCGGAGGTCACGTTACGCCTCGGGAAGAGAATAATTGTGCTCACCCGAAACGCCTCGTATTGACGAGTCTTTCTACATTTCTCGAAAACTGTGCGTGTGTGTGTGAATTAGTTAAAAATGATTTTGGATGGAGGGTTTAAAATGATAGATATTTCGACGGGTGAAATAATGACATAATATATATATATATATATATATATATATATATATATATATATATATATATATATATATATATATATATACATTATATCAAGAGCTTTCGTTATTTGACCAGAGATACTTATCTCCAAATAGTAAAGTGTAGGGGAATTTTAGGAATCATTTCTTGATATAAATCGGGCATTATAACGTTACCCCTTTTTTTAATAAAATGACAATGATAAATACTTTTTAAAATAAAGATATTTATATTAATTGGCAGTATTGAAATGAAGATCGACAAGTTAATTTATTGACTCGGACATTTAAAGTAAGTGCAATATTTAAATGACGATCAACGAATCAAACAATTTGGAAAGTAAAAGAAGTTATTTAAATGACGATCGACAAATCAAACAATTTGGAAGGTAAAAGACGTTATTTAAATAACGATCAACAAATCAAACGATTTGGAAGGTAAAAGACGTTATTTAGACGATCAACAAATCAAACGATTTGAAAGGTAAATGACATTTTAAGTAAGATAAAAATGACAATCAACAAATCGGGATCTCCCCACTTTTAACTCTAAATTATTTATAAGAAAAGTAATAGAGAAGAGATCATTTTCGGACTTGGAACGGATATCTATAATGTTTACATTTTAAGGAAATGACATAAATAAAATGACAAGTAAGTAAAAGATGGAAATTTAGGGTTAGAAGGAGAGTTTATCAATATTTGGTTTTGACTCTATCTTCTTAGGATTTGTATGTCGGATATGAGAGTGTTTGGATTAGGATTTTATTTGGGAAAAATGGAATTTTCACGCAAATCGATGTAATTTCTCTCTCTGGAATTTTTGGGACTTAGGCAGTAAATTTTCTGGGCTGAAACAGGAAATGGGGTGAAAATTGTTGGTGAAACTGAAAATGGGATCAATTTCTTGGGTTTAAAACTGAAAATGGAAGGAAAAAACCTTGGGATAAAAATGTTGGGGTAATTTTCTTGGGATGAAAATCTGTTTTGGGATGAAAAATCTTGGCTGTGAAAATGTGTTGTGTGGTGAAAAATGTTGGCTGAGGCTGCTATTTATAGGCTGGTTAAACATGCAAAATAGGTCGGTCGGCCTGTTCTTTAGCCTGAGGGTATTTTGGTCATTTTATATTCTGACGTGATTTTGACCATTGATTTAAGCCTTGGACGACTTTTGAGGCAAGTTATTCAAAAATTTGGTATTGTTTCGTCTTTTGTCCGGATTTTGACAGTTTTGTTAATTAATTGTCCGAATAAATGTCGGAACAGTCCCGAAAATCGCGTATTTTGGAAAAGTAATATTTTTAACGTGTTCTAACGTATTTTTAATATACTTTAATTTTGAAGGATCCGGACAGTCTCGAAAAATCTCGTTAATCTGGAAAGTGTGAATTAACGTATTTTTAATATACTTTTACGAATCGAATTTGGGTACTTACACATCACCCTCAGCAATTAATAGGGTATTAAATTCAACTATGGTCATTCTAACCTAATTACACCTCTCCCGCTTATAAAAACCTTTTGATTTCTTGCACTGTCCAATGTTAGTATCCCTATCACATTGTTTTACCCGTGCCATGTTCATACAAATCTACAAATAAAATAACAAGGAAAGAAAGAAGATTACCTGAAAATCAAGAAAGAAAGGTCCCAAGATAATTCCGACAATGTCTCACCGAAAAAAATGGAAGGAAAGGGGAAAAGATGAAGTTTCTACTTTAAAACCACAAACCAGCAATCAAAGCAACCTAAAGATTCTCTCTTGAAGCTCGGATCTCACTAAGGATGTGTTTAATCAGAGATAAATAGGAAAAGGGAGGTTGGATTGAAGATTCAAGGCGTCGCCGGAGGAAGAAAGTTGTTCGCCGGAGAAATAGAAAGAGAAGGCAGAGAGAAAAGTTGAATCTTAAAAGTAAAAAGGTAAAGTGGTGGGGCATCCCCCTTTTATACCCCTGGAGCTGAAAAGTCACTAGATGAAAAGACACATTTCAACTATACCATCATTACAGTTTTGAAAGCCAAAATCGTCATTAAATTCAAATTAAAGTGGTCGTGACAGTTATCAAGAACGTAGACAGTTATCACGGAATTGGCGGCCCATTAAAGGCCGTGTCAGCTCAGCATTTTAACACGTGTCAAAATGTAAGCGACGTCCCCAGATTAATATGCGAGATCCATCTCGCCCATTTCACTTAGTTGGTGAATTCAATCCCATTTGCAAGACAGACGATTTCATTTAATATCGAAATAAAGTTCAAAAAAAAAACCATAAATAGTCCCAGTTATGAACTGATGGGCTAATGATGTGCACAAATAAAATATAATCCAGTTGTCAAAATAAAATATGAAAATCATGAATGACTCAGCAATAAAGTAATGACATACGTGAAAAAGTCAACTATGATAGTCAAACCGCCATGTTGGAGCCTAGCGACTTAAGAGGAGCACGTGTACAAGCTAAAGGGAAAAGCAGCGAAATCATTGACTTTGGCAAAATGATAATCTCGATTAAGTCAAAGTATATAAAACGGATAAAGGAAGGTGGGGCGAGATCACTGGCTTTGGTGAAATGGTGGTTTCGATTCAGTCAAATTGATCAAAAGAACAGAGGGGAGGTGGAGCGAGATCACTGACTCTGGCGAAATGGTGATCTCGCCCACTCTCCTGATATTCCATTTCGGCACAAGTCAAGGCCAGCAAATTCATCAATTCCGGCGAAATGACGATCTCGCCTAAAAGATATATGGAACATGTCTAACGGTCCTTGACAAAGGACTAACCATTTCTGACACACAAAGATTGACATCAAATCAGATAGGACATAAATCTACCTTTTGGTGCCCCCACGATTCCAAAAAAGGTGGAGAGGGCGGCTAAAATATGTAGGGGCTAATCCGGAGGAGACGCGTGTCGTGTGGCCATGATAACCGTGATAACGTCATATCACCTTATCAACTTATCACCTTATAAGAGTATATATACAACTTTCACCTTTAAGGTCAGACAAGCCATATTTCCTACCCTCAAACTCTTTTCTTTCAGTTTTGAGCTTTTTTAATAACCAGACACTTACTATTACATTGAAGGGACTTTAGTCGGAGAAGCCTCCAACTTAAATTACGGTGTTCATTGTGCAGGAACGATGTGGACGATCGTATCAGATTTCCTTACGTGAAGCATTTGTGTGGTGCAGCAGAACTCGATTTCTGATAGCATTATAATCGGTAGAGAAAACAAAAAGAATTTCAATGAACAAAGCTAATAACAAAACCCACAAGTGAGGTTTATTTTTATGGGAAGTAGATTCCAAAGCGAGGAAGCTCAAAAAAACAAAAATCCCGCCCCCGCCTCCTCCAGGCGTCCTCTCTTCTCCATACGTGACCTAAATTTTCTCGATCAATTTAATTCTCACATGGTCAGTTTTCCACCATATTCACTCAGTAACTCATCACACTTTCCTACATGCGCACTTACATGGCATGAATTATTTCTAAACAATCGTATAACATTCATTAATTTTGTGATCTTTTGTTATAATTTTTTTTTGTATAAAAGTATATAGATGATTGTGTATACTAGCCGTCACTACTCTCATGTTTTTTTTTTGCTGTTCAATTTCGCTGAATTGGCTGAAAATGCGTCTGAATTGGCTCAAAACTGTACTGGTTCATATAGGGGATTATAGCCAATTTAGCTGTTCCTCTTTTGTTGGTGTGAAATGTAATGCTTAATGGATTCTAGAGTGTCAGTTTGTATGAAAATTTTGAAAAAGAGTGGAAGCAATTCAAATTAAGTGGAGTATATGGTGATCATTGATAATGTGGTGTGGGGTTGTGATGGTGTATAATTGCGTGGGGCTATGTGGATTGTGATCTGAAATTATTTTTTGCGGACAAAGAATCTGAAAATCATTCATTGTGTATGCATGGTTATCGAGTTCTGTTGGTTTTGATTCCTGAGGAAAAGGAAGGGAGTGGAAGCTAAAACCATTTTTTGGGGGAAAACTCATCTGATGTCAATTTTAAAACTGAATCTCGTAATTACTAATTAGGGATTTTCTGGAAGGTTTTAATCCATTTTTAAAGAATTTTCCTGTAGCTGGACGACAAGAAGTCTAGATTTATAGATTGTGAACTTGAAGTTTTGTCTAAAGGTGTTTACTTCCTTTGATATATGTTGGGAAGTTTAATGGAAACTGGATTTGCTAATTGTATCTGGACGCAGGCTTGGATTGGAGTGGATAGCTGGTAGGCAATCGAGAAAAAAAGATGGAAAAAGGATTTGGGAAGGCATGGCACTGGCTTGGGAGATAGTTATGCCTTGAATTGCTTCTTTGTGCAAAAGGCACTGACTAATGAAAGTTAAGCAGGGAACTTTCTGTCATGTGACACAAGATTGTTGGTATAGGATGTTTGGGTTCTTTTTGTAAACGTTTTAGTCCTTGTAAATGATACAACGGTGAATATGGAGGTACGTAAATGCAATAGGAGAAGGATTAGGAAAAATTTGTTGTAGCTCAGATATTCAATTTGGAACCTAGTCAGGATGGTAATGGAAAGTGCCTAGAACATACTATTTCATGACACTTTGTAGATAATGATGTCCTTAAAAGGCCGTGTGTTCTTTTTTGTCACCAACTATATGAATACAGAACTACGTAACTTATAAAGTGGCCTTGGTTGATAGTCCTTATGGCCTGCAAATTATTTAGTTCGTGTGACAAAGTCTCCTCCAGTTAGGACACTTTGTGATTCTGAGTCTTCACAAGTATCAATGCTCAGGCACATTTGCTATTTGCAGGCATATTTGGGAACATAGCTTTAGAAATACGTGTAGTACAAAGGGAATTTTAATTACAGAAGTAATAAGATGAACAAAAGACAAATAATTGTTATTGTGCGTATTTGAGGAGATCGGATGCAACGTCCTGATAATTGGTTACCTTGCTTTCATGGTTTCTTGTTCTTTTAAGTTCTATTTTGATAATTGGTTATCTTTACCTGTCATTGAATTACCATGTCACTTCCTTCTGAAGGTCTCCTCATAAGAAAAGGATGAGAAGCAAGATGATCTATGAAAGCTCTAAGCATAGGTTCAAGAGAGAGCTTGGCGGTATTCAGGTAGAGTTGCAAGTAACAAATCCTACTGAGGTGAACATTGATGTTATTACAAACTTGCATTACAATGCAGGTATGTGCTTTACCCATGGAGAAAAGTACATTTTTCGTCCTTCAACTAGTTTAAGTTTTGCCTTTTCGTCCTTAAACCAATTTTTTTACCTTTTCATCCTTGACCTATCATTTTATGGATTATGTCATCCTTCCGTCAATTTCACCGTTAATTTTGCTGATGTGGCTTGTTGATTCATTATTTTCGCTTATTTGGCAATTTCATTGCATAGTTTAATCTACAAGGGCAAAATTGTTAAAACTGAAACTACAAGGACTCAAAACTAAAAATATAAAAACTAAATGCATCATCTTCTCCATCACCCCGTCTCACCATCAGCTATTCCACCCATTTCCCCTCCTACATCTCTTCCACTCCACTCCCCTCTCCCACCACCACCCTATGCCGCCCCTTACCCTCCTCCTCCTCTTCCACTCCTTCTCACTCCATCCTTCCCACTCCCCCTCTTCCCCCATCTATCCCTGTCTCCCAAGCTCCAACACTGCCACCACATAACAATATCAACAACCACCGTCACTACTTCTATCTGTTGTGAATTACCGCAGCGGAACGGATCCAAGCTAGGAGTAATAATAAGAACAACACACACGAAAAGTAAATCACACACAAAGGAACACACAAGAATTGTTAACCCGGTTCGTTGCAACAACAACTACGTCCGGGGGCGCTACCAAGCCAAAATATTCTCTCTAATATTTTCCGATGTTACAATTTGTCTCTAGGCTATCACATGTATTTATAGGGAAACAATAAATCAAATCCTAGTAATAAAAGGATTCCTACTCAAGAAAGTAATCTTCTTTCTTCACAAGTCCTCCCAAATATTACTACCAAAAGGAATCACCAATGCAAGAGGAGATCTAATCAAAATAGGAAACAAATCTGCTGCAGAAGAATCCTCCTTGATCTCACCAACTCCTCCGACCGCGGTTCAAATTCCTTTATCCATGGTTTTGACTCCACATCCCAACAATCTTCCACCTGGAGACAAACCATCCATGATACCTCTCCTTGAAACAAATTTCAGTGGCCAGCTAATGCGTTGGTAGCGCCCGGCCTCTTGTCTAGTTATCCAAGTGAGTTGAAGCTGAGCAATGCTTCAACATAACTGTCGGTTCTACCATGCTCCGAGTCTTCATTCCGAATGATCCTCCCTGCACATCCCCGCTCACTTGCTTGCTAACTATCGATCCTGAACAGCGCGAATCCACGTGCCCCACACAATCACAAGCTTGGAACCTTTGTGTGTTCTTTGCAACCCATCGCATCACCGTTCTAGATCCCGCTCCCATGTTGACCAAATTGGCTCCGCGTCGGCCGACTTCATTACCCAATTTTCTATCAACATACCGTTTAGTGAAATTTCTCCCACCATGGCGATCTCGGCCACCACCATTCATCATTGGGATGCGCCTTCGTTTCCCCCAACGACTCATGTTGCATGTGGTATACAACATA
Source organism: Adenophora triphylla var. japonica (assembly GCA_022495995.1). Taxonomy (NCBI): domain Eukaryota; kingdom Viridiplantae; phylum Streptophyta; class Magnoliopsida; order Asterales; family Campanulaceae; genus Adenophora; species Adenophora triphylla. Next base: position 229,110 of record JAFEMH010002682.1, read on the forward strand.
TTTTCCACCCCGCCACGAGCCACCAAGCTAGCTCCGCGGTTTATCTTCCATGTCCCACAACCGAAGGTCACCACACAACCCTCCTTATCAAGTTGCCTTATGGAAATCAAGTTCCTCTTCAAATCCGGAATATGTCGCACGTCACGTAGCCGCAAAACAGTCCCATCCGTTGCTTTGACCCGAACAACCCCCTTTCCAATGACCTTGACAGGATAATCGTTTCCCAAACGAACAACCCCAAAATCACCCGGAATGTACTGCTCCATTCTTTCTGCACCGCGCATTGAATGAAACGTCGAGCCCGAATCCAAAACCCACGAATCCGTTGAAGCTTGCTCCCACCCAAGATTAATGCGTCCGCTAACTCTTCAAAAGAACATTCAATTCCTTCGCTCTGCTGACCGCTTCGGACAACTTCTCCTAAAGTGCCCCTTCTCCCCACAATCGTAACAAGTAATCACCTTCGCCACTCTTACCCTTTTCACCGATATTCGGTGCTAGCCCCGATGTCTTACTCTTTCTACGAATTTCTTCGCGAGAATCACATCAACGACATCCGCAAACTTCAACTTCACTTTCTGTTGAAACGTTAAGCCGCTATCGCGATCGTATCCCAACTTTCCGGTAAAGAAGAAAGTAAAATCAACGCTAGTACCTCATCATCAAGAGTAACAGCCACGGAAGACAGTTGGGTCGCAGTAGATTTGAATTCACTTATATGCTTTGTTGCCGACATGCCCTCTACCATCCTTACGTTCAACAGCTTCCTAATTAGATGAGCTTTATTCGCCGCCGATGGTGCCTCGTACATGCTCGCCAACATCTGTAACATCTCCATGGTAGTCTTCGCCTCCAAAACATTCTTCGCCACATCCTTGGTCAACGTTTGCCTAACAAGCCCTAACGCTTTCCGATCCAAGATTTCGAATTTTGCTTCCTCTATGTCCGCCGGCTTTTCTTTTAATGGTAGATACAAATCCTTGTTCCACAAAACATCCTCGATCTGCGTCTTCCAAAAATTGAAATCCGTCCCATCAAACTTTTCGATCAACACCTTATTACCATCCTCTAAAGCTCCCAAGAAATCCATAGCAAAAGATAACCAACCAATGATTCGACAAAACCAGGGCTCTGATACCAGTTGTTGTGAATTACCGCAGCGGAACGGATCCAAGCTAGGAGTAATAATAAGAACAACACACACGAAAAGTAAATCACACACAAAGGAACACACAAGAATTGTTAACCCGGTTCGTTGCAACAACAACTACGTCCGGGGGCGCTACCAAGCCAAAATATTCTCTCTAATATTTTCCGATGTTACAATTTGTCTCTAGGCTATCACATGTATTTATAGGGAAACAATAAATCAAATCCTAGTAATAAAAGGATTCCTACTCAAGAAAGTAATCTTCTTTCTTCACAAGTCCTCCCAAATATTACTACCAAAAGGAATCACCAATGCAAGAGGAGATCTAATCAAAATAGGAAACAAATCTGCTGCAGAAGAATCCTCCTTGATCTCACCAACTCCTCCGACCGCGGTTCAAATTCCTTTATCCATGGTTTTGACTCCACATCCCAACACTATCACCGTTCGACATTGAGAATGCCAAAAGAATCATGTCGCGAGCATGGGTGTCAAAGTGGAGCTCTGATCTATGTTTTTCTGAAACCCAAATCGTAATGTTTGAAAAACAAATTTTAAATTTTTTGATCTGGGTACGAAATATAGTCGGCAGCTAGGGCACAAATTTCATCCGGGTTGCGCACAAATTCGATTTGAGTTTGTTTAGATCTTTGAAACAAGATCTGATGAGTTTGTTTCAGATCTAAAACAATTTGAAAAATTCTTTTTGTTTTTTCTCCATATTCGCCGAACTCCGGCCGACTCCCTCTCTTCTACGGCAAAGCCACAATCAACAACGGTCATCACCAAGCTTACTTTTTGTTGCGCTTCTCTCAACCACCTCACAGTCTTGTTTAGATCTGGGCAACGAAAATGAGGAAGGCGGTGGTTGGTGGGTGGCAATGGCGGTGATTGTAGTGGTGGTAGTGATGAGGCAGTAGTGGCGGTGATGATGTGGCTGCAAAGGTAGGGAAGATGGTGGGGGAGTGGAGATAACTCATTTTTCAAAATTTACACTTTTCTCCTTTATTTAACTGAAATTTCCATATTAACATTTTACTTGCATAGTCAGCGTCACATGTGAAAAATGTTGATGTATATTGCCACTTCATCGCCACGTAGGATAGAAGATGCCAGGTAGGTGCCAGCTCAGACGAAGTTAACGGTGAGTTTAACGCCCGTCAAATGGAGGGACTACATCATCCTTAAAACGTTACGTTAGGGATTCTTAAGTAAAAAAAATTGTTTGATGACTAAAAGGTAAAATTTAAGGTAGTTTAAGGACTAAAAAGGTTCTTTTCTCCTTTACCCATGTTAGATACTTATATACTATACCGTGAAACGTAGAAAGAATGTAGTTATAATACTGGCATCTTTTTCAGCTTAACCCTCAAGTCTTACCCTTTTTCAAGAACTTGTGAATTCCAAATATAAATAGTGAATAGGATTTGTGTCATTTCGACAAAGTAAGCATGTCATGCTATTGTGTTCCTTCTTTTTTTCCTTTCCCGGATACTTCGGTCATCATAAGATCCAAAATATATGAGAAATTTCTTGGTATTCATAAGTGCTGTAAGTTTTTCTTTTTATAAAGAGACACATTATTCCTTTTTGTTGATAATATGAATGGTAAAAGTTCAACAAGAATTGTGTTTTTCTGGTGCCACCATAAAGTGCTCTTTAGAGGCGCATCCGCTATTTTTATGCTCATAAAACTCGGAACCAACTATAAGATCCAATTCTGAACTAAGATGGCATGCGAATAAGGGTGTATTTGTTTGCTTTTAATGAATGAGTCTTAATGGAAGAGTTCAAAATAAGAATGACTAAAATAGCCTTCACTTTATTTCAGAACTCATTAAGACTCATTCATTAAGAGCATACAAATACACCCTAAGCGAATAACAGACTGCCTAGTTATGTGGGACTCCAGAAAACGAAGTATCAAAAATTCCCGGGATTGCATAACTCCTAGACATTGGTAGTCGATTAAACTTTTCTTGTTTTGTCAATCTTTGCGTAAATGATACTGGAACCAAACACAGCCCTCTGCTTTGCAAGTCGAGTAGTTTCTCGTCAGTTTTCTGTTAATAGATTCAAGTATAAACAATAAAGTTAGACCAGATTTACAAACATAAAAATAAAATTGGACTGCATCTGTTACTACTTTTCAGATATTACGAAGTTCTGACTGCATAACAATATAGTTGTTTATCAAAAAAAAAAAAAAAAAAAAAAAAAAACAAAAAACCAAACAAACAATATAGTTGTTCAAATAAGACAAACTGATCTTATCTGATATTGAAGAGGTTCAGTGTTGACAGACGAGGAGCTCAACTTTTTGTATAAATTCTATTCAAGATAATAATCCAAATAAATATAGTTAGAAAATACTCCGTATTACTTATAGTTAGAAAAGATGTAAAAACAGAATTTATGGAATACCTGAATTTCATGTTGAAGGAGTATAATAGATATTGAGGCTTCTTCAAGTACTGATGCTGTATCAGTGTGGAAATAATTTCATTAAAGAAACATAGAGTTAGCCGGATTAATTAGCTGCTGAGCAGTGATGAAATAATAATTTATGGATGTTTAATATATAATGAAATTAAATTATCCGTATTGCAACTCACTTTGCCGTAAGGCGAAACCAACTTCTGCAGAGCTGTGATTTTGTCAGTGAACTTTTGGCTTCTTCTTACAGGCGCCTAGTAACCACAGCAAAAGGTTAACAACTTCCAAACAAGATTTCAAGATTCTTAACAAAGTTATATCATTAATAACCTCTCTACTCATACTATTATATTCGCTCAAAGTTCTTATGTTACTCCTCCCTCCGTTACTAAATAAACGATCCTTTTTTGGTGAGACACCGATAATTCAGAAGCATATTTAGATGGTGTATGTAGAATTACTTTCACAAAATATCGTCATATAACCTCTTTTAATTGATTTTTTTTTTTCAAATTATCCGTGTACCTGAAAAAGGATGGAAAAAGGATTTGGGACTCAGAGGGACCGGCTTGGGAGATAGTTATGCCTTGAATTGCTTCTTTGTGCAAAGGCACTGACTAATTGACGTAGCGGAAGCTTAGATAGATGATTGATTACGGGTAGAAATTAATCAATACGCGAATCAACCCTTCAATCGCAGTCGAAATTAATCAAGACTACAAATTGAAACAAGAAAACGATTGTTATTCAAAATGGCAAAACTCCCTTTAACAAAACCCTAAAAGTGTTTAAATACTCCCTCCAAACCCTAACACAGCCCTAAAACGAAATAATAAAACAATGACAAAAATAACCCTAACTTAAAATTCAAAATTAAGTAAAACGGAAATAAAAAAAACGAACTTAGAAAAATTCCCGTCACGCGAGGCGCCCGCCTGGGCACGAGCCAGGCGTCCGCCTGGAAGGCCGCAACCTCCCTTGTTGTTGACGAAGCATGAGGCGCCCGCATCACCTTGGTTGAGGCGCCCGCATCAGCATCCGAAAGATCCCTCTCCGTAGCACTACTTGAGGCGCACGCCTGGAGCAAATGAGGCGGCCGCCTCGCCTGAAACTCATCCAATAACAACCCCATACATTCATCGAATTGCAATCCAATGCGCTCCTCTATAGTTGGTCGCGGCATGATTCCAAGGATCTCACCGAAGTCTGATACCAACTGACGTAGCGGAAGCTTAGATAGATGATTGATTACGGGTAAAAATTAATCAATACGCGAATCAACCCTTCAATCGCAGTCGAAATTAATCAAGACTACAAATTGGAACAAGAAAACGATTGTTATTCAAAACGGCAAAACTCCCTTTAACAAAACCCTGAAAGTGTTTAAATACTCCCTCCAAACCCTAACACAACCCTAAAACGAAATAATAAACAACAACAACAACAACAACAAAGCCTTAGTCCCAAAATAATTTGGGGTCGGCTAACATGAATCCTCATATGTTATCGTGAAAAAAATAAATAAAAAAATTAAATTAAATTAAATTAAAAAAAATAAAAATAAATAAAAAAATAAAAAATATAAAATATATATATATATATATATATATATAAAAATAAAAAAAAATAAAAATAAAAAAATCAACCCCCATACGGATTTTTGCCCTCCACTCCGACCTCTTCAACACCATACTTTCATCCACTCCAAGTAAATTCATATCATTTTCAATTACTCTAATCCAAGTTTGTTTGGGTCTTCCCTACCCTCGCCATTTTATCATTTCTCCACTGTTAGGCCTCCTAACCTAGCGCATCACTCGGTCTCCTTCTCACATGTCCAAACCACCGTAGACGATTTTCCCTCATTTTATCCTCAATGGGCGCAACTCCTACTTTACCTCCGATCACCTCATTCCCCAACCGATCCTTTCTTGTATGACCGCACATCCATCGAAGCATACGCATCTCCGCCACATTTATCTTATGCACGTGACACTGTTTCACGGCCCAACATTCGGTGCCGTAAAGCAACGCCGCCTAATTGCCGTGCGGTAGAATTTTCCCTTTAATCTATTGGGCATGCCGCGATCACATAGAAACCTTGTAGCACTCTTCCACTTCAACCAACCTGCTTTAATCCTACGAGCCACATCTCCATCTAATTCTCCATCCTTTTGGATAATGGATCCAAGATAGCGAAAAACTCGAAGCTTGGATAATATTTCCATCAAATGTGACCGCCCCTGCCTCCCTACTTCCAACTCGCTAAACTTACACTCCAAATATTCGCCTTGCTTCGCTAATCGAAAACCACGAGATTCCAAAGTGTGTCTCCACAACTCCAATTTACTTTCAACACCCTCTCGTCTCATCAATCGGACAATATCATCTGCGAACAAAGATACACTTTGGTATATCATCTTGGGTGACTCGTCGATTCATCCATTATCAAAGCAAAAGAAATGGGCTAAGTGCGGAACCTTGATGCACTCCAATCTTTATAGGGAACTCTTCGGTCTTTTCAACACTAGTAGACACAAGTACTAACTCCATTATACATGTCCTTGATAATATCAATATATTTCTTTGAAACACCCTTCTTCTTCAATGCCCACCCAAAGTACCTCTCTTGGCACTTTATCATATGCCTTCTCCGGATCAATGAAAACCATATGCAAATCTTTCTTTTGATCCCGATATTTCTCCATGGTTTGTCTCATAAGATATATTGCCTCCATAAGTCGATCTTCCCGGCATAAACCCAAATTGGTTATCCGAAATGTCCACAATTTTTCTCGGCCTTTGTCTAATCACTCTTTCCCAAAGTTTCATAGTATGGCTCATTAGTTTGATCCCAGATAGTTGGCACAATCTTGGGCATCACCTTTATTCTTATACAAAGGGATCAGAGTACTCTTCCGCCACTCCAATGGCATTGTGTTAACTCTCCATATCTTGTTAAATAGCGTTGTTAACCAATCTACTCCCCTCTCCCCGAAACATCTCCAAACCTCAATTGGTATACCATCCGGTCCAACGGCTTTCTTCAATCTCATCTTTTTCATTGCCATTTCCACTTCACTCTTTCGAATTCTCCGCATAAAATCTCGATTAACCATACTCGAAGAGATATTTAAATCTCCAACATCCTGCTCTTGACCGCCATTGAACAAGTTATCAAAGTACGAACTCCATCTATCTTTTATCTCTTTATCCCCGACTAAAACTCTTTGGTCTACATCCTTCACACATTTAACCGTCCCAATATCTCGTGTCCTCTTATCCCTCATACGAGCGAGTCTGTAGATGTCCTTTTCCCGTCACGCGAGGCGCCCGCCTGGGCACGAGCCAGGCGTCCGCCTGGAAGGCCGCAACCTCCCTTGTTGTTGACGAAGCATGAGGCGCCCACATCACCTTGGTTGAGGCGCCCGCATCAGCATCCGAAAGATCCCTCTCCGTAGCACTACTTGAGGCGCACGCCTGGAGCAAATGAGGCGGCCGCCTCGCCTGAAACTCAAAGGTTACGCCCGTTACGGTCGAGCGCCTCTAAAAACTCGAACGCCAACTCTTCGACTGCATCACTAATGAAAGTGAAGCAGGGAACTTTATATCATGTGATGCAAGATTGTTGGTATAGGATGTTTGGGTTCTTTTCGTAAATGTTTTTGTCCATGTAAATGATATCAACGGTGAATATGGAGGTGTGTAAATGCAATAGGAGAAGGATTACGGAAAATTTGTAGTAGCTCAGATATTCAGTTTGGAACCTAGTTAGGAGAAGAAAGCTCGTCACGACGGTAATGGGAACCGTGCCCGCTTCAATTAGAACATACTATTTGGTAACACTTTGCAGATAATGATGTCCTTAAAAGGTCGTGTGTTCTCTTTTATCACCAACTACATGAATACAGAACTACGTAACTTATAAAGTGGCCTTGGTTGATAGTTCTTATGGCCTGCAAATTATTTAGTTCGTGTGTCAAAGACTCCTCCAGTTAGGACTCTGTGTGATTCTGAGTCTTCCAAGTATCAATGCTCAGGCACATTTGCCATTTGCAGTATGCAAATTTGGGAACATAGCTTTAGAAATACGTGTAATACAAAAGGAACTATAATTACAGAAGTAATAAAATGAACAAAAGACAAAGAAATGTTACTGTGCGTATTTGAGGAGATCGGCTGCAACGTCCTGATAATTGGTTATCTTGTTTTCAACTTTTCATGGTTTCTTGATCTTTAAAGTTCTATTTTGATAATTGGTTATCTTTACCCGTCATATTGAATTACCATGTCACTTCCTCCTGAAGGTCTCCTCATAAGAAAAGGGTGAGAAGCAAGATGATCTATGGAAGCTCTAAGCATAGGTTCAAGAGAGAGCTTGACGGTATTCAGGTAGAGTTGCAAGTAACAAATCCTAATGAGGTGGACATTGATGTTATTAGAAGCCGAGCTAACTGAACATGCATTACAATGAAGGTATGTGCTTTACCCATGTTAGATGCCTATATGCTATACTGTGAAACGTAGAAAGAACATAGATACGATACTACCATCTTGTTCAACTAAAGCCTCAAGTCTTACTTTTTTCAAGAACTTAATGATTCCAATTATAAACAGTGAATAATATTTGTGTCATTTTGACAAAGTAAACAAAGCAAACATGTGATGCTATTGTGTTTCTCCTTATTTTCTTTCCCGTTTACTTTTCTCCTTTCATCATAAGAATCAAAATATGTTTCTAAATCTTGTTCCTGACATTTACAGGTGTTGTAGTTTCTTTTTTTTATGAAGGACGCACAATACTTTTTCTGTTGATAATATGAATGATAAGAGTTCAACATGAATTGAGTTTTCTGATGCCATCATAAAGTGCTCTTTAAAGGCTCATACGCTATTTATATGCTCATACAACTTGGAACCAACTACAAGATCTAATTCTGAACTAATTAAGAAGGCATGAGAATAAGTGAATAACAGGTTAGCCTAATTATGTGGGACAGTGGGGCCTCCAGAACTCGAATTATCAATTTCTGGGCATTGCATAACTTCTAGACATTTCTTGTCGATTAAACTGTTCTTCTTTTGTCAATATTTGAGTAAATGATACTGGAACCAAACACAGCCCTCTGCTTCGCAAGTCAAGTAGTTTCTCGCCAGTTCTCTGCTGATAGATTCAAGTAGTACGTAAACATTAAAGTTAGACCATATTTATAAATATAAATCATATTGGACTGCATATGTTGCTACTTATTACAAAGTTCTAACTGCACAACAATATAGTTGTTGAACTTTATCAAGAACAACAACAACAACAATAATAATAATAATAATAATAATAATAATAATAATAATAATAATAATAATAAAAATACAAAACAAAACAGTATAGTTGTTCAAATAAGACAAACTGATACTACCTGATATTGACGATGTTCAGTGTTGATAGATGAGGAGCTCAACTTTTTGTATAAAGTCTATTAACGTTAACAACACAAATAAATATCATCAGAAAATAACACGCATTAAAAGAAAAAAAGATGCATTAACAGAATTAATGGAATACCTGAATCTGATGTTGAAGGAGTATGATAGAAATTGAGGCTTCTTCAAGTACTGATGCTGTATCAGTCTGGAAATAATTTCATTAAAGAAACGTAGAGTTAAGCCAGATTAATTAGGTGCTGAGCAGTAATGAAATAATAATTTATGGATGTTTAATATAGAAAAAAAAATTTCAAATTATCCAAATAGCATCTCACTTTGCCGTAAGGAGAAACCAACTTCTGCAGAGCTGTGATTTTGTCACTAAACTTTTGGCTTCTTCTCACAGGCACCTAGTAACCGCAGCAAAAGGTTAACATCTTCCAAACAAGATTTCAAGATTCTTAACAAATTTACAAATTTAATAACCTCTCTACTATTACTATTACATCCGTTCAAAGTTCTTATGTTACTCCCTCCCTCCGTTACTAAACAAATGATCATTTTTTTGATGACACACCTATACTTCAAAAGCATATTTAGATGGTATATGTAGAATAACTTTCACAAACTATTGTCATTTAACCTTTAAAAATTGAAAAAATAAAATCAAATTATCTGTGGGCCTGAAAATCTTGTCACACTTTTAGAAAGAAATGGCTACTGATCTAGATATGTGGGAGCACAAGTTTTGTTATTTGTTTATCACCAGAAAACCTATTTTTTACTTGTCTATGAGGTCTGTAGGAGTATGGATGGAGACATTTGTCGTTGTTATGATCTTTAATTCAAATAATTTCCTTTTCAACCACCTTATAAACAGCTAGTTTGTATATATTATAATAAGATAAGCATTGGATAAACGTACTTTTTCTCTTGGTATCTCAATTGCTTTTTGCTTCTTGTCTTGACTAGGCCGTTGTTCTTGATGTGCTGTTTTCTTGTTTGTCTTCCACTGGTTCACATCAATACTGTCAGTCATCGTAATCTTATAATCCTCTTCACTGGCCACAATTGGCCGTTTTCTTGGGTTTTGTATGGTTTGAATGTTCTGAAAACCAGACAGATCATTATCAAACATCAATATATAAACTTGGAAAATTCAAATTTGACGTGACACAGGGAAAAGGAAATAAGAAATTTAAAGCGGGTCAAAAAGACGATGAAAACAACATAGCAGTAAACGAAAGGGAGTTTCTGAAATGGATAGCAGGATTGACTAATATTTCAACGGTACTCATGTTGACGTACTTAGTTACAACCATTTGAACATTCAGAACTTTAAGAGAACAAAGAATATAAAAAGTTGCTGCATTGCATGTTAATTTGTGATTGCAGGAATTAAACTTTTGAAAATACTTTGCAAAATCATGATATACAAAATTACCAATAGGTGTAGTAAGAGGGAAATAATCAACATACATTCAAATGTTGTGGAATTGTAAGCTTCTTTGTGAAGGGCAATTGCTGTAGTGGATCACTATCATAGATGGAGGTACATGATGGACAAGTTGTTACTTCATCATAGGGGTAATCTAGTCTTTTCATCGACATTATCGAGGACAGCCCTGGAAACTTTTGAAAATCATGTATAGACCAACATTTTCGAAAAAGGGTGGCTGGCTACAAGAATATTGAATTCAAACCTGAGTGATAGTCCATAGGCAATTGAGGAGGAATAGCGAAATCAAAGTGATTGTTGTAAAAATTTGATTCCGTATAAAAGAAGCCGTTCCCATAAAAATTTCTGTTCACATAATAAGAATTTCATCAGACTACATTAGTACTACAACTAAAACAAAATATCTTCCTCTTGAAGGAGTTTATATCTTAAATGCAAAAGCCATTTTTTACTTTTTTTTTTTTTTTCATAAACCTACATGGTTTCATAAATATCTTTCCTTACGAGGATAAAATGTCCGTGTGATGGAGGTTGGACAATATGTGTAGGATAAAAAGGATAAGAGACTTACAATGTGCTGTCAATCTGTGCAGGAACCTCAGAGATGGAGTGATCACTCATGCTTCCTGAAAGTAACACGAGGTAAGTTACCCTTTCAGAAAAAAATACTCCCTCCCTCCCAGAAAAAATGTCCATGTTTAATCTTGATCATTAGCAAATTTGAATTTTTTTTGGACATTCATTTTGGGTCGGAGGGAGTAGCATGTATTTCTGCAAATGCCAGTTAATATCAACTAGAAAGTCAACTTCTACTTGAAGAGTTTGCTGAATGAGTTTATTACCAAAGCTATAAAATTGAGGTGAAACGGATGGCAGAATCATGTTCTTCATTCTCAAGAGCTTGATATTAGTTTCCTTATAATCTTTGCAGGCGAAAGTGGCTTCTTGTCTAGTGGCCTGCAAAAGAAAAATTGCATATGGGAAGTACACTAAAGTTACAATCTTTATAACATGGAGAAGGAGCAAATATTTCAGGTACGCTAAGGTTGTCTTAAGAATTCCAAGAGGGGGAATACTAGGTACTAATACACCATTTTGCATGCATTAAACGTCTATGAACTATCCAAAATATTTTCCTCACCTTTGATAGTTACTCTTGAAAAAATTCTGCAAATTCTTGAGCTTGCTATGGATATTGAATGAAACAATGGCTGTGACGTGTCCTTTTTAAATAAATCCCAATGATTGCTAACACCCTATTTGAAGTTCAAAAGAAAATGATTTTAAAACTTGTCAAGGGCGGCTTGATTCATAAGAAAATAGCGTGTTTGTTATATTTCGCTTTCTATCACTTTGATTTGTTTAAGAAAACATGAAGACAGTCAGACTAACTATAAGAAATTACACTTAAAATCTAATTAATTAAACCACGTCAGCATTAATTTGCTGACCTTAATTAGTATAATCAGAGGGTTCTTCTTCTCGTTGTCCTCCATGTCTGGTTTTAGTTGTTTGTCATGGCATAGTTAGGCCGTGGGCGCGTGTTGACCTCTCTTTGGTTATTTGTTAAATTGTCTACCCAAACAGTATGCGTACGCTCTTTTCTTTTCGTAGATAGACTTGTTTGATTCAGTCATAGCATGCTTTGTTCATATTCTAATCCTTACAGAAGATATCCAACTTCATGCTTAAATCTTAATATCTATTTATCACAAAATAAATTTTAAAATGATTGACAAGACGATTACAGGGTAAGTACACGTGGATCAACACCCGAGGAGGTACGATAATTCGTTATTAGTCAATGTAAGTAAAAGTTTATACTCAGAATCATAGTTGTCAATCCCGTACCGGCTCTTAAAGTTTGAGTCTCCAGACTCTCCACCTTAAAACTAATTGGAGTCAAGGGGAGTGGCTCAGGATCTTTATATGTCATAGGTAAGATTTGTCAATTTCCAATGAGGGATTGTGGGCCATGACCTGCATGTGTAATGAACCTGCTCTGATACCATCTTAAAGTCTAAGTCTCCACCTTAAAACCAATTGGTGTCAAGAGGAGTGGCTCATGATCTTTATTTATATGTCATAGGCAAGGTTTGTTAATTCTCAATGTGGGATAGTATCTCTAACACCAGCAACCGGACCGGTTTGTTCACTGCAACGGTACGTACCGATACCGGAATATACCGGTGCACCGGGTTTACCGAACTTTTTATTTTATTTTTAATTATTTATAATATATTGAGACATTTTATAGTTATTTAACGGTGACCAAAATCTTTTACTACTAATTACTTACTAATGCATTAAAAAAAGCTGTCATGTTTAAATGAAGCAAAAGACTTAAATTATGCCTATAGGTGACATGTGGAATCAATAAAATTGCTTAACCATAATTAATCAATGTAACAAATCTGGAGTGATTGAAAGATTGCTTATGAGGCCGATTAGGTTTAATAAACTGATTTACTTAATTGCCAACTTGGGGATTAATCTTAATCTTTTGATTTGACTATATTAATCCACAAAGGGCAATCAAATATGTACGAGATTAGACAGCTGTTTCGTGTTCATACATAATTCCAGTGCTGTAAGTGGAGGAAAATGTTGGCAAATTACGGTCCAAAGTTTGGGAAAGTTTGGGGGGGGGGGTGTTTGCACTAAAGGGTTCACTAAAAGGCTCAATGTATTTTTTTTTTCTTTTGCTTTTGAGGGTCCAAAGTCATGAAAAGTTGGCAGTTGCTTTTGTAGGGAAAAGATAAATTTTTTCGTTATATCACCACGTGCCGTCCACGTGACAGTTAACAAAGGACATTTTGATCATTTCAATCATAATTTTTCAGTTTGATCTTTAATTTTAACTATAACTTAAAACCCCCTCCCCCAATATTATATTTTCAATTAATTTTCTTATTCTTTATTCATTATAATTATATAATTGCTTTAGAAAAATAAATTTCTTATTTTTTATTCATTATAATTATATAATTTGATGCCACTGAATTTACACCATTATTATTTTTTTTCATTAATTTTCTTTATCCGATACATTAATTTTTCTCCCTTTTCCTCTTTATCAGGTCCATTAATATTTAAATATTACTAACACTCACCATCAACTACTTCCACAACCGCCAATCAAAGTCACCGTAAACCTCCATCATGGCCGCCAATCCCGACACCACCACCCACCACACAACCAACATTGCCCCACTACCACCATTATTGGCATCCAATGTCCACACCACCACCTACCACACAATTCTGCTGCAGGGAGATCTGAGCGTTAGAGGGAGGGATGTCATCATCTCCTTCAAGCTCCATAACAACCAACAATGAAACAAGGAGACGGTGGTCCATATCCGCCGGCGAGGAGGAAAAGAGGCGGTGGTCGACGGGGGATGGTGGAAGTTGGGGTGATCAGCGACTAGAAGAGAGGGAGTTAGGGGCGACAGGTTAGAATTGGAGAGAATGTGTTAGGGTTTTTATTTAATCCGATTTGAAGAGTTAGGGTTGAATAGGATTAATTATGAATAATTATAATATGTTGAGCCCTTTATATTTATAAAAAAAATGGTTTTATGGAGTGAGTAGTTTATTATTACACACTTTTACCCCTTATATATTAATATTATTTTCAAAATGTCCTCTGTTAAGTGTCACGTGTACGGTACATGATGATTTAACGAAAAAATCTAACTTTTTCGTGCAAAAGCACTTAACTGCCAACTTTTCATGACTTTGGACCCTCGATAGCAAAATAATAAATAAATTACATTGGACCATAAATTACAAACACCCCCATATTTTGAACCCTTTTTTATAATTTGCTCATGTTCTAAACTCGAGATTTTAGCTTTATATTCATGTTAAACTTTAGCAAGTTAAGCTCGGCTGACTCGACTCGATTTAACTCAACTTTTTAGGACTTTTTATGATCAGATTTAGCTTGTAACAAGAAAATATATGAAAGAAGTTAAACCAAAAATACTTATATTGTTCCTTCTACCGGAAAAGAAGTTAAATTAATGCTTGAATTGTTAATGTAATATTGGATATGTTTGAACCATGGTTGACCATTTTGATACTATAGAGGTCAACGAAGCTTCTAATTAAGGCCTGTATTTTCTGACTCTAGTTGAGGGCTCGTCTTATTCCATGCAAAACCAAACTAATATGGTTAAAATATAACTTTTCATACATGTTTATTATATATATATACACTAGTTTGACTCCCGTTCAATACACGGACAGTTACTAACGAATAACTTATCGAAATTGAAATAAATACAAAAGAAAATAAAGATGTTTGTAAACAAATTTTCTCATTTTCGCAAAAGTGAAATCTAATATGAGTTTAAAATTAATAAAAAATTAAACCAGGAAACTAATATAATTTTGGACTAAAATTTTATTATACTAATTTTCTCATTTCTTAAATAAATGTCCAAAAAATAATTCAACAAATACCTACTTTTCAAATGAAATAATATTAAATATATCAAAATTGTTTATACCTATATCAATATATGGTTCAAACGAAAGTAAAAAACGATGTTCATTTTTTTCATTAATCATCTTCACATAAACACAAATCTAAGATCAATCATAACAATATTATGGAAATCAACTATTACCAAAAAAAAATTAAAATAACACAGGGTAGTTTACATATTTGGCCCATCTTTCCCTCATATTATTACCTTAAAGAAGTCTCTATTTAAAGAGAAAAAAAAATTAAGAATTTTGGTGTAAAAAATAAAATTAAAATAATAAATTAAAAAATGAGATTTTTTTTTATTATCATTTATAATTAAAAAAATTACTTCACACTTAATTAATTTTCACTAAAAAGAAATTGAAAAATTATTAAAGGATAATGAACAAATTTATATTTAAAAAAGAGGAATTTTTTTCTTTGTCGAAATCAAATGAAATAAGTCTCTATTTAAAGAGAAAAAAATTATAAATTTTGATGTAAAAAAAAAAATAATTTATATTAATTTTTTTTTTATCTTGACACATGGCAACACACGGCCGGTCAAGGCCAAGCCAATCATTGATAATGTTACGGACGAATCATGCAAGCTTGGCTAAGCTTCATCCTCATTTTATAACCAAGGCAACTCATCTTACTTTGATTTTTTTTCATGTGGGATAAAGGCCAAGGGGAAAGACAAGGCCAAGGCCGGCCAAGGCAAGGCCAATGGCCGAGCCAAGGCAAAGGCAAGGCCAAGGGCCGAGCCAAGGGAAGGCCAAGGCCGGCCGAGCCGAGGCAAGGCCGACCAAGGCAAGGCCAAGACAGATTTCCCACATCGAAAGAAAACGAATCAAAAATGGCCTTGGCCTTGGTATATAATGAGGCTTCAAATTCAAGGTAGGTGTAATTAAATTTATATACATACATAATTATTAATAGCCAAAAACTTGTAAAAAACGCTTTTTTTGTAAGCTTAAAAAAAAACGTGTTTTACGCTCACTCTCATTCTCTCTCACTACTCTCTCTCTCTAAACGTCTTTTTTCTTCACCGGCTCTCTCTCTCTCTAATCGCTTCTTCCTCACCTTTCTCTCTATCCCTACCCAAATCGGCGCCCTTTTCCTCTAGCCACAACCATCGCCGGTTTCTCTGACTCCGATTCTCCCCAAAACCGTCAACACCTTCTTCCCTCTGTTTCCAGACCCTAAACCCGTTCACCACCACCCGCTTCACCAACAAATTCCGATCACCACGCTTATTGGCTCCGGCGCTCGAGAAGGTTGCTGTTTGGCTCGTTCGTCAAGTAGTTCGAATCAGAACCCCGTTTCCCCATCAGAAGCTCCGGTTGATAGTTTTCAGATCGAGCTGAGTAGTTGAAATTGGAACTGCCGAAGTTGATTTGGGCGTATTGCCAGCAGTTGTCTATTTAATTACCGGTGTCTATGTTTTTTTAATACCAGTATATGTATTTGAGTACCAGTTTGGGCATTTGCTGTTGGTGGGGGATTTGATGTGCCAGTGCTAGGGATTGATGTGTCAGTGTAAACTAATGCCAGTGTATGTATTTTTGAGTGCCAGTTCATGTGTTTTGAGTGCCAGTGCATGTGTTTTTGAGTGCCAGCAAAAAAGAGTACCATTGCATGTGTTTTGGAGTGCCAGTGCATGCGTTTTTGGAGTGCCAGTGCATGTGTTTATGAGTGCCAGCAAAAAAGAGTACCAGTGTTTGGTGTAAAAAAGTGCCAGCACATGTACACTGGCACTTATTGATACTACAACGGGCACTTTTATAAGTGCCAGTATCAATGTT
Source organism: Adenophora triphylla var. japonica (assembly GCA_022495995.1). NCBI lineage: Eukaryota > Viridiplantae > Streptophyta > Magnoliopsida > Asterales > Campanulaceae > Adenophora > Adenophora triphylla. Next base: position 245,864 of record JAFEMH010002682.1, read on the forward strand.
AAAAGTGCCAGTGTAATGGCTGGCAGTTATTAACACTACCACTGTCACTTTTAATAACTGCCAGTATTAATGTAAAAAAGTGCCAGTGTACTCGCTGACAATTTTTAGCATTAACACTGGCACTTGAGAAAAGTGTCAGTTTCATGTTTATAAAACGCCAGTATGAAATCACTGGTCATTTGTAATATTAACACTGACATTTATCATGTTTGCCAGTAATTACGAAAATACCACCGTTTGTTTTGAATATTAATGCCCAGCGCTTTGGAAAAACACGTTTTTCCTTATCTTAAGAAAAAACTAGTTTTTTATAAGACCAACTCTTATTAATATTAAATATACATATATAATTTTAAATATAAAATATACATATATAATTATTAATATTAAATATATATTCAACACCATTTCAACTCATCATTCTATACCCCACCACTTTTATTTTATTTTATATTCTTTATTTTTATAATTAGTAATAATAATAATATTATTATTATTATTATTATTATTATTATTATCATTTATAATTAAAAATAAATACTTCACACTTATTTAATTTTTACTAAAAAGACCATGAAAAATAAAAAACTAAAATTAACAAATAAAAAAAAAACTAATGCATTCACGCGCCTCTTTAGGCCCGTGTAATTTACGGCTCTCATAATTGTAACTAATAAAAAATAAGAAACAAAACAAATCATTTACTATCTACTTTATTTGAGTAATTGTTAATAAAAGTAATTTATTTTATTTCATAAAAAATGAGATTATAACTCATTTAGTTACTTGATAATTTTCTCATTTCTCAAATAAATGTCCAAAAAATAATTCAACAAATACCTACTTTCCAAATGAAATAATATTAAATATACCAAAATTTTTTATACCTATAAATTTAAATTTAAAAAACATAAACAATGATATCCTCTTACAATAAATGTAATATTGGCATTTGTTTAATACTCCCTCCGTCCCAAAATGTTTGTCCCATTTGACTTTTTTGCTGAACTTTGACCATAAATATATGACAATTTAATTATGTTCATAAAATTCTAAAAATTCCTATTGATTCACCATTAATAATATTATCAACAACAACTTTTAGAATTTCATGATTAATCTCTCATAAATTTGTGGTCAAAGTTCAACAAAAAAGTCAAATGGGACAAACATTTTGGGACGGAGGGAGTATATTTGTTACAATGAAGACACGAAATGTAAAATCATGTTATTTGTATAAGAAATGATTAGTGAAAAAAAATGTCATCCATTTCTATTGCTTTTAATTAGTCCAATATCAATATATGGTTCAAACGAAATATATGGTTCAAACGAAAGTAAAAAACGATGTTCATTTCTTTCATTACTCATCTTCACATAAACACAAATGTAAGATCAATCATAACAATATTAGGAAAATCAACTATTACAAAAAAAAAAAAAAATCAAAATAACACAGGGTAGCTTACATATTTAGCCCATCTTTGCCTCATATTATTACCCTAATCACACCCCCTATATATATATACTAGTAAAAGTCCGTGTTCGAGGACACGTGTTTTTTTTTTTTAATTAATTTTTTTTTTAAAGGGCAAAATGGGAAAGGGACAACTTAGTGAGGACAAAATGAAAAATAACCCATTTGGAACTATTCATTATACTGTTCACCCAAGTTGCCATTTATAATATATATATATATACATAGGTATAGAATATTATTATATTAAATAACCCTATATACTTTATAAATACACAACGATTTTGTTTATAAAAATTCAACACCCTTCCAACTCATCATCATATACCCCACCATTTTTTTTATATTCTTTATTTTTTTATTAGTAAAATTATTATTATTATTTTCATTTATAATTAAAAAAATACTTAACACTTAATTAATTTTCAATAAAAAGAAATTAAAAAATAAACAAAGAATAATTAAGAAATTTATATTTAAAAAAGAGGAATTTTTTTTTTGTCCAAATCAAATGAAAGAAGTCTCTATTTAAAGATAATTTTTTTTATGAAATTTGGTGTAATTTGTTTTTAAATTAATTTATTATAAAATAATTGAGTTCAAAGAAATGGGATAACAAAATTTCAAAAACCTAACCAGCCAATGGACGGTCGCCACATGGATTTTCAAATGGTTTAAGGTATTTTCAAATCTGCCATGGAGGGAAATGTTGGAATTGCCCTTCATTCAACGGTTGACACCTGACCAAAATAAAAAAAAATAAAAATTGCCTGTGTCAACGTGCCATTGTTGGTGCGTGAAAGCCACGCTCCAATTTATGCCCAATAAAAGCTTGCCGCGTGTATTTTCCGCCTTGGTATTTGCCATTTTGCCACCGTCTGAATTGACCAAAATGCCCCTTGATGGCAAAAAATTTATCACAACCTTGTTATTATATATATAATATATATATATATATATATATATATATATATATATACTCCTCCGTCTCAAGCAAGAGTGTCACCCTTTTAGGGGTGACATGCAAATTAAGGAAAAGTGTGGGAAGAAAAAAATTGTGAGTGTAATTTGAAAATAGGAGAGAGAATTAGTGGAGGAAATAGTGAATTTAAAAAGTGTTGTGAGTGTAGAGGAGAGAGAATTAGTGGAGGGAATAGTGGATGGGGTAATAGAATATTATAAAATATTTCCTTTTTAGGAAAGGGTGACGCTTTAAACGGGACACCCTTTTGGGTAAAAAGTGACGCTTCGAGTGGGACAGAGGGAGTATATACACTTCCCCGACACGCTTCAAACCCGAATTTTTGACATTTTCGTCTGTTCCATCTCAAATCGAACTTTCCAAACTGATAAAGAATCTTTGCTATTACATTCGCTCATTCTCCTCTCATAATTTACTCTTATACCCACAACACTAATCAACTTACTATTACTTTCACTCATTTTCTCTTATTTTATTTTTCATACTCACACCACCTCCCCCCTACTTTACTTTTTCTTATTCATCGTGCTCAAAAAGTAAACCCGGTTTAAGATGGGACGGAGGAAGAAGTATATATATATATATATATATATATATATATATATATATAATATAATGATATACTCCCTCCATCCCACTAAGGTTCCTACTTTTACTTTTGATCCGTCCCACTTCAAGATTCCCTTCCACCATAAATGACAAGTTTTGAATATATTTATACCTTTATAATTTAATATATTTACAAAAAATAATTCATTATACTCTTATAAAGTTAACATATTTACAAAAAAATCAATCATTAACTACTATTTCTTATCCCACATTTAACTTTTACATTCTCCCTCCTCTAATCTTCTACCTACTTTTAAAAAAAACCATTCATTAACTACTATTCCCTACCTCACATTTAACTTTTACATTCTATTTCCTCTAATCTTCTACCCACTTACAATTTTTTATTCATTTTTTAAAAATTTTCTTAAGAAGCGTGAAATCCTACCTAAGGAGCCTTGGTCTGGGACGGAGGGAGTACATCATATACTCCCTGCGTCCCAGTCGACTTAGAATTTTCTCTTTCGTCATGGAATTAAAAAATATTATTATAAAAAGATGAGAGAGAATGAGTGGAGGAGGTGTTGTGAGTATAAAAAGTAAAATAGGAGAGAGAATGAGTGAGAGGAATAGTTGTTGGGAATGGATACAAACCTTGGATGAGGAAGAGGATCAAGATTGCATGAAGAGGACGATTGGAAAATTGCACTGACACGGTCGTGTCACTGAAGTCGAATTTGTTGTTTGTCCAATATAGTTTTGCACGGTCGTGCTTCGTGCTTCGGTCGAGCAACCGTAATATTAAGTATATTTGGTTTCCTTATTGTGCGTGGTACTCTTTTGGCAACATGATTCCTTTATTGGGCAGGAAGCAAATTACTTCTTGAAGAAGAAATTGAAATTCTTGTGAGTTTAGGTTTGTTGTTCCTATAAAAACAAGTGATGACCAAAAATATTGTGGTGCTAGTGAATGATCAAATTAGTTGTCGCTAATTTGTGTTAGACGGAGAGAATCTCTGAGATCAATAAAGAGAGCCAATACAGTGGTGGATTTTTCGGATGCCCTTAGGGGCATTCCATGTGTGACCTAACTAGCGAGGAAGATGTCTAGGGTTTATTTGTGTGAGGGTGTGTTTATAATTCAGATGTTATGTTTATTGTCATAAACATGTGCGAATATTGTAAAACAACAAATTTGATGATATTAGTTGATATCCTGACTTGGTAGTGCAATAGATGTAGCCGAAAGAGTGAACTGGGTGAACAAATTGTGTGTTCTTCTTTTTTTATTACTTTTCATATATAGATGTTCTGTGCACGTTATCTCTTAATTTTACACTTGATACTTGATACTCCCTCCGTCCCGTCCGACTTAGGACGTTTTGCCATTTTGGGCGTCCCACCCGACTTAGGACGGCCCAAAATGAAAAGTTTATATTACTTTTATATTAAATGGGACCCACTTGTCATACTCACAACAATAATCTCATCACTATTTATCCCACTCATTCTCTCTCCTATTTAATTTTTCACACTCACAACACATCCTCCACTCATTCTCTCTCCTAATATTATAATAGTATTCCTTAATCCCCACACCAAATGAAAAATTCCTAAATCGGACGGAACGGAGGGAGTATATGACAAGTACTGCTCACAAACTACCATATTCCCCAATAATAGTAAGAAAATTGTTGTTGTGAGTATGATAAGTAGGTCCCACTAAATATAAAAATAATATAGACTTGTCATTTTGAAATGTTTTAAGCCAAGTAGGATATCCAAAATAACAAATTGTCCTCTATCAGGTGGGACGAAATACATACATACATATATATATACATACATATATATATACATACATATATATATATATATATATATATATATATATATATATATATATATATATATATATATGGAAATCATAAAAAAAGGAGAACAAAAACAACGTAGTTGATGACCATGCATGCAGGCCAATGCGTAGTATATGATTCTAAAAGGTGAATCACCAGCTTGTTTTTTGGAGGTAGTGATCTCTCAATATCTATCCATCTTTTGTAGACGGATGAAAGTATTTTATTTTTCTTTTAACTTGAATGTGGGACAACCAAAAACATGTTGATAGTGACAATGATAAAGCTTGGCTTTATATTTCCTCTTCTTCCATACTTAAGCTGACAAACATATTCAAACACAACTGCCAGACTCATGCATACTCCCTCCGTCCCAAAAATTTGTTTCATTTGACTTTAATGATTAATTTAATAGAACTTTAATCATAATTTTATGAAAATTTAAATATCTCTATTCAATATTGTTCCACTATTAGAACTATTTTCAATAATAAAAAAAAAAAAAAACTAAAATTGTATAGAGATGTCTAAATTTTCATAAATTTATGGTCAAAATACAATTGAGTTGACCACGAAAGTTGAAAAATGTACAAACTTTGAAGGACGGAGGAAGTACTAATTTTTGGAGGGTTAATTATTCAAAACAAAATGCAAGCTCAACAATTTTTTTAAATTGCTTCTTAGTTTTTAGTTTTTTTTCTTTTTTTTTTCTATTGATTATTTTGTATGACCCTAAATCATTAAATATAAGGGGAAATTGCATTTTAGGCGCAAAAATTTAGGAGGTGTTCCTAAGTCAGGCCCTGATGCTGCAGGAAATGTGCTTATCAATCTTCCTCCACGTGGCAGGACTGATCACCTGGCTTCTTGACCTGAAAACAGAACCCACGACTAGCCGGATGTGTCTCCGGCGAAGACGCTCGGGCGTGAGAGTAAGATCACAGTTGTATATAGCTCAAAATGTATTGAATAATGAACTCGTAATACAAAATGGCAGTTACCTTTTACCGTTTGGCAGTGATGAAGTATTTATAGGCAAGAGTGATGTATTTTTGGGGAGGCAACATGTCCTCCGAGATTATAGCGGCAGTTACTTGGTCGTGGGCACGTGTCTATAACGGTCCCTGATTTGTAGGGATGTAGTTGTGAGCATTGATTAACCAAATAAGCGGCAAGTGTCGGTCGTCACTTGCCGAGTTAGGTCGAGGTCGCCACTCGTGGAATGGTCGACATTGTCGGGTAGAGCATGGTTCGTACCCGAATTGTAGCATGGATCATGAGGTCGGACTAAGTTAGGTCGGGACCTGTAAGTCGGACCGTGGGCTTAGTCGGCGATGTGTGAGATGGGCGCGTGGGCCTTGTTCGATTGGATCGGTCTCATTGAGAATGTGGGTGCCAATGCTATCTGTGATTGGGCTTTACTCGTTTGGCCCAACTCGACACTTTTGGTATGTTCAGTGGCCCCCAACTTTCGAGTTGACTTCGTCGACTTGGAAGTTAAGAAGATTTCTTTGCCAAAAATTGCTTTACTCGAAGGTCGATACTAGTCTTTGAAGTAGGTCGACTATGATGACGTGGCAACATCCTGATCGTTGGTGATGAACGGTTGGAGATGAAGGAGCGCCGGTTTTAGCAATGATTACAGTTCTGACGTTTGGAACTCCTTCTCGAAAACCGCCTCAATCTTTAATTTTGGAAAATTAATTTTGATTTTCTTTTCCCCTTCTAAATTTAGGAAAATATAAATAGAGAAATTCCTCTTCGTTTAGAACTTTTACTGCTCTAGAACTTCTTCTTCTCAGGCGATAATCAAGGGATTTCGACAAGATTTAAATTCGGCTCTGGCTTCAAAGAACGAACTTCCTTTCTTCAATCAATTGAGGTATTTCCCTTGTATTTTTGTTTTAGGGCTTTTAATTTTGCACTTGTTCTCCGTTTCCGCCATGGCTAGGACCTTTAGTTGCGAACCGGGAGCGTGGTACGGCTCTTGCATCGCTTAGTAGGGCATGCAAGAATGTGAACGGTGAGTGGAGAGTGATGTCCTTAGATGAGTGCGCCTCCATTTTGACTAGTTGGGGATTGAATTACACTGAGATAGGGCTGCCCATTGTAGGAGAAACTGATAATGTGGTGATTGACGACTCAAATGTTGTCGCTTTTCATTTATTCCATGAATTGCTTGACCATATCACCTTATTTTATGTTAGGGACGTCCAAAAGCCCTCCTTCCTTAGAAATAGGATAGGTTTCCCGGGGAGTCTAGGTCGTCCTTAGGTAGGTCGGCGATCACGATCATAGGGCCCGACTCCCTGCTTCCTCTTTGCTTGTACGGATATGACGACTCAAGAAGGGAACGGCGCCTCAACTTCTTACGGTCCTCGAATTGTCAATGCATTTGGGCCCGATGTGGTGCCGAGGCAAGAATGAGAGGGGCTATGTACCTCAACGACCTACTCGTGGGAGGAAGAACTTGGAGTCTCGTTATGATGTGATCTACTGACTTACGTGGGGTAGATAGGGCGGAATTTAGGTTGACTATCCTTAATCGAAACAATTTTTAGCCAAATACCGTACGACCTTCACTAAAGATGCTACTAAGGTAGCTTTCTTCTATGGGCGGTTGAAATTTGGTTTGAGGTTGCCATTGGATCCTTTCATTAACGAATTTTGGAATGTATGGATGCCCTCCCCTTCGGCTCGGTGCTAACACTTGCAGAGTCTTTGGTGTGCTTTGCAATGGTGTGTAGGCTCTTGGGCCATGAGCCTTGCATGAAGGTTTTCAAAGAGTTCTTTGGTGCCAAGCTAGATAAGCACGGCGGGAATTAGTACTCCCTCCGAAGCCCAACTCTCCCAAGTTGTTTACCAACCTTCCAAATAAACACAATTGTTGGAACTCACATGTAGTTTTAGTTGAGAGCGGCTGGGTTGGGAATTTCCGTTGCCTAATGATGAATCGATGCTATCGGTGAGGAGAATTACTTGGGAGCCTCCTTGGTGTAGAACTTTGTATAGAAAGGCGTGTGCCCACAGTCGAGGATGGACCGTCGATTGGGAGTCATTAGTGACAACCAAGTACAATTATGTTCTAGCGGGGATGATGCACGGAGATGAGGCAGCAGAGCCCCTTGCACACACATGTATTGAGAGGCCAGGTGTACCCTGATTGGGTAACCCACTCTTTGGGTAGATTAGAGGAGAATTGTCAGTTTTGTCAGAAGCAAGCTGACTATTGCAAGAACAATGGAGAACACATCGGTGGTAAGGTTTTATTCGCCTTCGCTCATTAGCTCGTCCAATGTTAACTTGCATAAGTGCTTTTTTATAGGCGTACAGGATTGCTTTGATCTGCATACTTAACTTTCGGCTCGACACTTACTTGCTCGCTTGTAGAATCAATTAATTCGTACATGGAAGCGCTTCTTCGTATTTACGTATTTATCGAGATGATTTGCTCGTATGTAGAATTAATTCGTACATAGAACTATTTCGAATTGCAACTCCTTATCAAATTGCCTGCTCGTATGTAGAGTTATTCAATTCGTACATAGAACTGCTTTGAATTGTATCAATTACTTCGTCAATGATTTACTCGTAGGACTGTTTTGAATTGTATCAATTACTTCGTCAATGATTTACTCGTAGGACTGTTTTGAATTGTCGAGCTAATACTTTGATGTCGTGCAGTTTTGACTCCCGAACAAGAAGCCGCCGTGGTTCGAATTGTTGGAGTTTCGACAAGAAGAAGTCTAAGAGGGCCCACGGAGGCTGCGAACGCCAAGGCCGGCGAGAGAGAGGGATCTTTGCTGCAAGGAATAACCTTCTCCCCAAGGACAATCTTTGGGTTAATCCCGATGGAGGAGGTCGCTATAGAGGACCTTCAACGAGTGGTTCCCATTCCATGAATGTAAATGAGGGAGGGGAGGAATTCGGCCAGTCGCCTAGGCAATCCAGAGCTACGATCCTGTTCAAGAGGCCAATGCTTTGCGACCTGCAGGGCGAGATGGCGGGCTCCGGTCCAATGAATGTAGTTGAAATTGATGATGTTGTTGAAGAGGAAGATGATCGGGCATTGAGGACGAGAAAAGATCAAGGTGCGGAAAGGGCAAGGCCGTCTCCCAAGTCTACTCCCTCCTCAGCCCCCCTCAGGAGCCAAGAATCTGTAGATGCTTTGATTCGGAGGCTCGGCGATGTTCCCCCTCTCATTGGGGTCAACGGCATGACTCGGCGCTATCTGACGTGGCGCTTGGTCAAGTGGTGGTGAGAAGGGCCACTGGATGTAGATCTCCTAGCTCACTTTGCGAGAGAAGGGGATGACTCCAGAGGAATTTTCGGCCGTCTGGGTTGGTACACGGCGAGGTAAACCTTTACTTTCCCTTTCTGTTTAGTCGCTTATTATATTAGTTCGTCGAGTTCTCCTCTTGGTCGAGCTAATACTTCAATGTTTCCTCTAATGCGATCTCTCACCATGAGCGAGCAAGCTAAAAGCTCTGGAGGGCGTCAATTGAGAGGGAGAAGCGGGCCTGCGCGATTATGCCAAGAAGGCACAAGAGTTGGGCGACTTGAGAGAGAAATACAACGATCTGGACAACTCGTGTGAAGCCAATGAAATGGTGAAGACGAAGGCCTTGTCCGATCTGGCATTTCTTGAATCTAAGATCAAGGAGGTGGAAGCGGAGAGGGAAACGAGAGAAGAACGAGTTGGAAAAAACCAAAGCGAGGCGGCCACGGTCAACAAACTCTGAAGGAGAAGGATGCCTTCTTGCTCGAGCTACATGAACAGCGTCGGCTTGAGAGAGAAAAGCCGGAAAGACCTCCGGGCTACCATCGAGAAAAGCGCGAAGATGCCTCTGAAGCGGCGGTTGAGAAGTTGAAAGCGGGGGATGAGTACTACGATGCCATAGTGTCTAAGGCCCAAGATTTTCTTGAGGTCGGCAAAAGACATATGGCCCGTCGCGCGCTTGTAGATCCAACGGCCACGGTTACCATCGAGCAATTAGCTCGTTGGTTTGCGAGTCCCAATATGATATGACGGCTCGTAGTGGTCACTCGCTTGTTCCTTACCTAGAAAATGATCTTGCTTTCATTGCTCGAGAGGATGAGGAGGATCACTGCGAGAAGTGGGAAGCTCCCCCTGTTCTTGACGGGAATTTTGATGTGGTCTTGGCGGAACTCGATGATGCGAAGCTATGGAAATTGAGCGAGCAAACATACTCCGAGTCGGGTAAGCCTTTGGAGCCTCGGCAACAAGAAAATGGTGAAGGTCGAGCTTCCATTGACGACCAAGCGATATCGGCGAGCTCTTAAATTATTTGTAATGAACAAGTTCCAAACAATATTTTTGTTTTTGCTTCAACATTATTCGAATGCCTTGGCCCGGTTTTTGGGAGGCAAAATATTTTTGTAAATTAATTTTGTTTAAGTCTTAGCCCGTTTTGGGAGACTTATTTCTATCGTAGGCGACTTTTGTTTCGAATGTTGTATGCTTTTCATTCCATATTGTATGTCGAGCTAGATGTAGATAATATAAATGAGTTAATTTGAGCCTAGGCGACTTGATCTTGTTGGTGTAGTCGACCTCGGACTTGATTAACTTTTTTGTGAACGAGATTGACCATAAGTCGAACTGTTCACCACTTTGAGCGATTAAGAATCGAGTTAGTTGGAACGAAGTCGACTAAGAGTCGGACTTGTTAAATGAACAAGGCGATTTAGAATCGAGCTAAGATGAGCGACTAAGAGTCGAGTTAAGATGAAGCGACTAAGAGTCGAGCTCATTAGAACAAAGTCGACTAAGAGTCGGACTTGTTAAATAAACAAGGCGATTAAGAATCGAGCTAAGATGAGCTGACTAAGAGTCGAGTTAAGATGAAGCCCGACTAAGAGTCGAGCTCATTAGAAACAAAGTCGACTAAGAGTCGGACTTGTTAAATAAACAAAGGCGATTAAGAATCGAGCTTGTTGGAACGCAGGCGACTAAGAGTCGAGCTTGTTGATGTTAATGTAACACTATGCCTGATGGAATGAACTGCACTTTTTATTGAAGTACGAAATATGCTTACATCAACTTGAAACTAGAACTTAATACAAGCTCGAACTTTGAATCTGAAAACTAGAAGTAGTATTTGATGAGGTGAGTAGCATGCCAAGGATGTTTCAACTCGTCACCTCCAGGATGAGCTATCATGTAGGTTCCTTCCTTGACAACTCGAGTGACCACATAGGGACCTTCCCGGTTAGGAGATAGTTTATTCTGCTTGGGTCCTTACGCCCGTTGCTTCAATCTTTCTCAATACGTAATCCCAACTTGGAACGACCTTGCTTTGACCCTCTTGTCATGGTAACTTTTAGTTCGGCTGTTTGTAGTTGACCATTCGGAGGTAAGTTTGTTTCTCGCTTCTCGTCGATCGGATCCCGGGTCGATCAATCTGTTGGTGTCATTTTGCTCTTGATTGAAGAAAGTCACTCTAGCGGTGGGGAATCGAGCTCGGCGGGTGCCGTAGCCTCGACCCGTACGTAAGAGCAAGGGGTTTCCCAGTAGGCCCCAGTGGTTGTACGAGCGCCCCGAAGAGCAAGTGGGAGTTCGTCCCGGCCGGTTGTTGCGTCGACCTACGAGTCTGTCTTGAGTGATGATAGGACAAGTTTATTTATTGCTTCGGCTTGCCCATTTCCTTGAGGGTAGGCGACGGAAGATTGCCAATGCTTGATTCCCACTCTGTTCATCTACGCCCAGCTACGGAGAATTGCGATCAGTTGTACGATACTATGGCTCGAGGAAAACCAAATCGACACCAAATAAAATCATGAATGAAATTGATAGCATTTTCCTACGTGATACGAGCTAATGGTTTGGCCTCGGCCCGTTTGGTGAAGTAGTCTATGGCATTTATCACATACTTGCGGTTTCCTCGGGCGGGAGGGAAGGGTCCAATCGGAGTCGACGCCCCACATGTCAAATGGCCAAGCTGCGATCACAGTACGCTCTGTTGTAGGCACGTGAGGAAGGTTGGCAAACCTTTGGCATTGATCACATTGTTGAACAAAGTTGTGAGTGTCGGCTCATGTGTGGCCGATAGTATCCCAATGTGATTAACTTGTCGGCAAGAGTCACGGCCCCGGTGTCCACCACAAATTCCACTATGCGCTTCGTGTATCAATAGGGCAACCTCTTGGGGATGGATGCATTTTAGCAACGGCCGAGTATAAGATCTCCTGAACAGATCGCCTCCTTGAATGACATACCTTGGAGCTTTCTTTTTGATAGCTCGAGCCTTCTTCTCGTCCTCTGGCAGCTCGCCACTTTCTAAGTATGCTTTCATTTCCTCGATCCAACACTTCTCCTGCGTCCAATTTCTTGAGGGATCATCTATGCACGAATTTTTACCCTCTCATAAGTTTGGATTTTCGAGGAAGGAGATAGGCTCGCCATGTGGCTCATACGAAGTAGCCGGTTTCGAAAGGAGATCGGCTAGCTCGTTATCTTCTCTTCCAATCCTTTGAATCTCCCGAATTCTAAGTCCTTTATTAGTTCCTTCACCGGAGTCGCGGTATTTGATGAGAGTAGAACTAAGCACTTCGTACTCGCCTCGACCTGGTTGACTATCAATTGTGAGTCACGGTAGGCCATGATCTTAGTTGCTCAGAAGCACTTGGCGTACTCGATAGGCTGCAATCAAGGCCTCGTATTCGGCTTGGTTGTTGGAAGCGTCAAATTTGAACCTTAGCGATTCCTCGTAAACGGTCCCAGACTACAGCTCGACCAAGACAATTCCGGCTCACGGACATTTTTGGTTGCGACCCGTCGAATAGACCTTCCAACAATCGACGGGTAGAGTGATGGCGACTTGTGACTACGGCTCTTTCCCTTTGCCCTTTTCTTTTGGAGCTCGTGCTCGTCATCTTCCTTGGTGAACGTAAGCTCGACCAAGAAGTCGGCCCGAGCTTGAGCTTTCAACGCCTTTCGAGGTCGATACTCGATGTCAAATTCGGTGAGGGCAATTGACCAATTGAGTGAGTCGACCTGAACTCTCCGACTTGTGCGGTATTTTTCTTAAGGGAGCATTGGTAAGAACCACGATTGGATGAGCCGAGAAAATAAGCTCGTAACTTTCTTGAAGCTACGACTAGAGCATAAGCAACTTTCTCGGCGTTGTAATACACCTTTCCACATCGATAAAGCTTTGCGATATAGTACGCGAGCTTACGAAGCCCTTCATCCTCTCTAATCAATGCTGCGGCAAGCGGCTTGTCTCCTACGAGATAGATACACAAATAAAGTCTCACCGGTCATCGGGCTCTTGCGAGCGAGAGGTGGAGTAGCAAGATAATCCTTCAATTGTTGGAACGACGAATGACATTCGGTCGTCCATTCAAAACTTTTCGTCCCCTCGATGCTTTGAAGAAGGGGAGAGACCTTTCTGCGACTTTGATATGAAGCGACCAGAGAGCTGCTACCCTTCCATTAAGTCATTTGCATCTCTTTGATAGTGGTGGGAGCCTTCGTAATATGGGCTAAAGCCTTTATCTTCTCTGGATTAGCTTCTATGCCCCTTTGAGATACCATGAATCCCGAGAACTTGCCAGTGCCACTCCAAACACACATTTGCGGGGTTGAGCTTCATGTCGTTTGCTCGTAAATTGGCGAATGTCTCCTTTAGGTCGACCACGTGACTCCGGCCTTAGTTTTAATGACCATGTCGTCAACGTAGGCCTCCATATTTCGACCAATCGTGAGGCAAAGACTTTGTTCACCATCCTCGATATGTAGCTCTGCATTCTTCAATCAAGGCATCATATTGTAGCATTAGATGCCTCAGTTTGCTGAAATGCCGTCTTCACTATGTCATCCTCGTGCATCTTTATCTGGTGGTATCCCGAGTAAGCATCCGAGGGCGAGAGTGGAATGACCAGCAATGGAATCAACAAGCTTGTCAATTCTAGGAAGAGGATAGCTATCCTTTGGGCAAGCTAGATTGAGAGTAGTGAAGTCGACACACATCCGCCACTTGCCATTCGATTTCTTCACCATGACCACGTTGGCGGCCACGTTGTATGAGTGGCCTCTTTGATTATACCTGCACTCAAAAGTTTTTGTACCTGCTGCTTTGATAGCCTCTTCCTTGTCGCGAGCAAAACTTCTCGGCTTTTGGGGTCTCGGCTTTATGGTCGGGTTGACTTCCGATCTGTGAACGGCGACCTCCTCCTTGATTCCCCTCATGTCTTCTACCCTCCATGCAAAGACATCGTTACTTTCTTTGAGTAGCTCGATGATTTTTGCTCGCTCCTCAGCCCGATAGGCTTTGCTTCCCAATCGAATTTTTTGATCGGGGTAAGAAGGGTTGGTGATTGCTTGACTCTAGCTCGTCCACGGCTTCTAGCTGCGGTCCATCTACGAATTGTAGAGTCTCACTATGATCTCCACGACCTTTTGTCTTTCCTCGGCTCCCAGTGTGGAGCCTCCTCGGCTATCATATCATCGAAGCTTGTATGCAACCTTGTTGGTAGGGGCCCCAGAGTTATTGTCTATACGGAGGCATAGGTCTCTATGACGACTTGATCGACTCATAACTACATCTGAATCAACCTCGGTGGTGTTAGAGTGACGTGTCGACTCAAGCGTGATCTCGTCATTTGAGCGATAGGTCGACTACTACCACGTCGGTGATTGTTGACGGTCGGGTAGTTTTGGTGGCGGCGAGACGGCTTCAAGTAACCGTCGGCGGTCTCGATCTCCGGCTCCCTTTTCTTTCTTTCTCTCGAGAACATGATCCGAGATAAGCACGAGGCGTGCCTTGTACGCATGACCCAGCTCCGAGCGAGGTGTGGGGAACTTTACTCATTGGTGAGGAATTGATGCTACCATTCCAAGAGCGACTGTCCGGGAATTCCAAGTATGGCGGCATAGTCACTATTTACATCAATTACGATAAATTGTACCTTCGAGACAATCCTGAGGGGTCTTTGGCCTAGGTCGACGTCGAGCACTATCGGCCTTTAGCATCAACTCGGTGGTTGGTGAAGCCACTCCAACCTGCCATCATATCTCTCATTTGTTCATCATTAAGACCCGTCTCCTTGAAAGTTTTATAAAACAAAATATCCTTGCGAGGCCCCCGTGTCGACTAAGAGTACGCTCGTCGTACATCCATCAATGAGACTGGGATGACGAGAACTTGCTCCCTAGCCGCCATATTGGTTGCCAATTCGTGGGGGTAGAAGGCGATTGCTTCATCTCTTTACTTCTCTCCTTGGAGGCACATGTGGGGCCTTATTGAGCTGGAATATCTTGTGCTTGATCGCCGTGTTGCTTGCTTGTTCGGTGATGACCCCCGAGTTCGATCTAGGCTGCCTAGGTCCTTGTTGCCCACTGCTTTAGGCTCTCACCTCCCCCGGCTTGAGGTCTCTTCCACATAAGCTTCGAGTCTCCACAGTCGACCATTCTCTGGATGATACGCTTTAATCCCAAGCAATCCTGCTGTGAGATGACCGGTGTCTTTGTGGTAGTCGCGGTACTTCTTTGTTGTCCCGCCTAAACTTGTTGCACTGGATTCATTGGGGCCGGAGGAGCCGGCTCGGCGGCATTTAAAATCTCAGTTCGACTCACCGTGAGGGGAGTGAAAGCTTCGGGCACCTTCTCTGTCGCCCTAGTTACATTCTTTCCATTTTTATTGTTCCCCCATTCTTGTTGGAGTCCTTTTTATCGTCGGCGACTTCAACCTTGGGGCTCTTACCGTTCTTCTTTTCTTTCCTTTCCTCGGCCGGAGCGACATTATACACCTTTTCAAACAACTCTGTCGAGTTGTGACCGTTCGGGCTGTGAGCTCGTAGTCCATGTCTTACGAGGAAATACCACTTCGGAAGCAATTGATTACCTCCACATGTACGTGAGGTCTTCCTCTATTTTATCAACCCATCTCTTTGAACTTGGTGAAATAGCTCATCGAGCTTTCATTCTTACCACTGCACCAAGTTATTCGGATCGGTGACGGTTATCTTTCGAGCTCTGCGGTCGAGAAAGCGATCTACAGAATTTTGTTACGAAGCATGCCCAGTGGTGATACTACCGGCGACGAACCATTGAACCAAGTTAAAAATTTGCCCCGGTAAGTGTGCTTAGGAGAGCTTTGCACATGTTGTCATCCTCATTGGCGACAAAACACATAGTGGCTTCCGAGATGGGATATGTGGCTCCTGGCATTTGTCGACCAGTACTTCTCCGAGGAAGAGGCAACCTGAAAGTAGGAGGAGGTCGACTATCTCGATTTCTTTGGAAAAAGGTCGAAGAGCAAAGTCAATTCGTTCAACCTTTCCCGTCTCTTTTTTCTTCTCCTCCTCCCGTTGCTCAAATTTCTTTTTCATCAACAACCATTCTCTAGCGTCGGGTCTTTCATCCCCTGGAGGAAGCGGCGTGGACCTCGCCTTCACTTCGGGGAGTCACACTTTCTACTCATACATCCCTGTGAGAATTGGTCCTTTACGATCTTATTGGAGATCTATGTATGCATTACTTCTTTGAGGCGACTGCGCCTCTCGGCGGCGACGGCGACTGCGCTGTGATCTCCGTGTGGCGACCTGCGCCTTTCCCCTCTCGGGCGACCTATGCCCATTCTGTCTCTTTGAGACCACGATCTCTGTGTTACATTTGGTGAAACATGTACATTTCTATTGGTACATTGGCGAGTCCTCAAATCGGATTGAGCCTCCTGCTCTCTGTTTACATTGAGGCTAGCTCTTAAATCATTACTCGGCACATGAACTATAGTGGGAGCTCGACGTACCATTCTGTCTCGCCGTTACGTCCCGCACCTTCATTTGGCCTAGCACTCTGGCTTTGTTGCCCATTAGAAACACGGCGGGTGCCACTCTCTCGAACGTATGTCGGCTTGCTCTGCCTCCTCGTGGCTATTAAGTCGACGAGAATGCAGGCTCGCTCCGGCATCATTTCTTTCTTGCTCGTAGGATTAGTGGAGGGACACACCTGCCTGCTTCCCACGTGCTTTGCCCGGTTATGCGTTTTGGGTGAGGTGGAGCTCCTTGTCCTTCCATAGGACGCTTTTCTCTCCTTGCATCGCAATCCCACCTTGCCATCGGCCCGCGTTGTTAGAGCGTGTCGCCACTAGCGTGATGTCGTTGAGGAGGGGAGGAGGAGGCAAATCTGCATTTCCAGCGTTTGCATTGTTGTTGTTGTTCACTTCCTCGTGCCCCAGTGAAGCCTCGGATACGTGTCCTTACGAAGTCACCATTGTTGCGGGTTTGATGGAGTTTTCGAAGTCAAGTCTAAAGCACGTTCCAGTGATGGAACCAAGCTGATCTTTGCGGGAAATGTGCTTATCAATCTTCCTCCACGTGGCGGGGCGATCACGGCTTCTTGACACAGCAGAACCCACGACTAGCCGGATGTGTCTCGGCGAAGACGCTCGGGCGTGAGTAAGATCGCGATTGTATATAGCTCAAAATGTATTGAATAATGAACTCGGAATACAAAATGGCGGTTACCTTTTACCGTTTGGTAGTGATGAAGTATTTATAGGCAAGAGTGATGTATTTTTGGGGAGGCGGCATGTCCTCAGAGATTATAGCGGCGATTACTTGGTCGTGGGCACGTGTCTATAACGGTCCACGATTTGTAGGGATGTAGTTGTGAGCATTGATTAACCAAATAAGCCGGCAAGTGTCGGGTCGTCACTTCTTTGAGTTAGGTCGAGGTCGCCGCTCGTGGAATGGTCGACCCTTGACTGTCGAGTAGAGGCGTGGTTCGTACCCGAATTGTAGCATGGATCATGAGGTCGGACTAAGTTAGGTCGGGACCTGTAAGTCGGACCATGGGCTTAGTCGACTGATGTGTGAGATGGGCCGTGGGCCTTGTTCTGATTGGATCAGTCTCATTGAGAATGTGGGTGCCAATGCTATCTGTGATTGGGCTTTACTCGTTTGGCCCAACTCGACACTTTTGGTATGTTCAGGCCCTATTCTATCACTATTTACATTAAGGCTCCAAAGTTGTTATTCTTTTAGCATTTTAGTGGTTTTAACTAGTTTCGTTAGAAAAATTCGATAATGATCATGTGCAAATCACGTGTCATTTAACAGAGGGTGTTTTTGAACAATAATTCTTTCATTGTTTTTTTAATGCAAATTAAATGAAAATAAATAACCAAAATAGAAAATCTAAATTAAAAGCTCTTCTCGATATTTCCCATTTTATGTTTCAAACTTTAAAACAAAATAAAATAATTAATATCTAAATTAAAAAAAAACTAAAGAAAGTTAATATAATTAAAACATTTTTTTTGAAAAAATTAATTTATTATGTTAGAAATATTATTAGATTAAAATTGAATATTTCATTTTTGAAGCAATAATAATTATTTTATTAATTTAAAAATATAATATTCATAGGATGGAAATTAATAGTCAGAATTAAAAATTATTTCAACTTTTTTTTAAAAGGAAAATTACACCACCTTATTATTATAAAATAAAGTAAAAAAAAAAAAAACACACACAAAACCCAAACCCACTAGAATCCCTCTCCCTCCCATGTCTCCTTCACCATCAACGTCATTCCCCCTTTATAATTATGCCTTAAACTCTCCGGCTTCATAAAAAAAATGTTCCACTTTAAGGCTCCAAACCCCAGACCACGCCCCTGATTTCCGATCCCCTCCCCTCTTCTCCTTACCCCACCCCTTCCCCTTCCCCTCCCCCCTCCTACGCCGCATCACTTTCCAACCCCCATTTATGGCGTATATCTAATTCATGCTAATCAAATATGGAGGAATATATACGACCTTGTCGTTAATGGTAGGAAGAAAGACGAAAATGAAAATAGAGGTGCTCGGTTAGAGTGAATTGAACAAATCTGTATTATTCTTTGGTCTGCTCTCTCTAACGACTTTCTTTTTTGCTACCGCCCAATTCAACGAGCTCAAAGGGTTTGAAAATGGTGATTTTTTTGAGGTCTATGGTCTGGGATTGGGGTAAATCCACCTGCAAATTCGGTTTCGTTCATGCTGGTGGTGGTGGTTGGAGGACGGAATGTGGGATGGTGTGTGTGGGCGGAAGTGATGGGTGGGGGCTGTGAGATGATAATAATGGTGATGGGGGAAGGGTGAGGTTAGGGAGATGAAAAAGAAGATAGAGTGTGGGGCTCTCTCTTTTTATTATAATCATTTTAATTTAAGAAATTTTATTTTACTCTTAATTTTAGAAATTTCATTTCAATTGCATTAATACAACAATGAAAGAGTTCTTGTTTAAATTTGGTCACATCTTTTTATTTTGTTAGAGGCTCAAATTTTGTCCTAAAAGTAATTAAATTTGCATTAATAGTTGCACTTCGCTTCGCCGCCAGAGTTCGAATACGAGACCTCCCGAAAGAAAACCCTTGCAACAGGCCACAGCCAGTTTAAATTTGGTCACATCTTTTTATTTTGTTAGAGGCTCAAATTTTGTCCTGAAAGTAATTAAAAGGACTTTGAAAAGCTTACTTCCTCCTCCGTCCATAAATGACTGTTCATATCTTATTTTGAGAGACATTCTGTAAATATTTACTCTTTATATACTTCCTCCGTCCCGTAATAAGCTACGCAATTACTGTTTCGCATGAGAATTAAGAAAAAAGTGAAAAGATTGATGTGTTGTGAGTGTAGAAGTTGAGTAGGAGAGAGAATGAGTGGAGAGAATAGTAAATTATAATGGTGTTGTGAGTATTATAATAATGTAGGAGAGAGAATGAGTGGAGGAAATAGTAAAGATTCTTTTCCATTTTAGGAAGTGTGACTTATCAGTGGAACACCCAAAATAGCAAAGTGTGTCGCTTGTTATGGGAGGAGGGAGTATTTCTTTTGTCTCATTTGTTTGGTCACATATGACTTTTGAGGGTCAACAACTCAACTCAAATTAACTTTAACCAAATATTAATGTCAATTTAATCATAATAGTAAAATTATAAAAATTGTTATTGATAGATCACTAATCAATTTATTAATAATAATTTTTAAAATTTCATTAAAATAATTAGATTGATATTAATGTTTAATCAAAATTCACTAATTTTGACTATCAAAGTTTAAATGTGGCCAAACAAAATGAGACAGAGGAAGTAATATATAACATTTACTTCCTTAACATTTAATTTTGAGAGTGTAAAATATGTTGTGAAATTTAAAAAATATTTATCGATAAAGTTTTTTTTTATTAATAAATGACATTTATTTTAGAAATAATTTCTTAAAAACAGACATTTATTTAGGGACATTTAGTAACAGAAGAAGTAGTAAACAAGTAGATCTTCCCGAAGTGGAAGGTAAATAGCATTATTGGGCTTGGTCTATAGCCCAGTTATCTAGAGGGTTACTATTCAAACCCCAAAATCCTCCGAGTATACCCCAATTTTTTTTTTTTTTTTTTTTTTTTTTTGCTTTTAATGAAATTACTGTTTTGCCCTTAAACAATTTACATACTTCTTTCCTTCTTCTTCTTCTTCTCCGTCAACGGCAATGTCTCCGGCGGTTCAACGGCGGAATCGACGGAGGTCAAAACTAACTCGTTTTTTAAAAATAAAAATATACCCGTGATCGGTTTTTCGCGTAGATCATGGACCCAGAACTAATTTAAAGTTTTGAGTAATTTTGAATAGGAGAAATTTTACATTTAGAAAAAAAAAAATTACCAGAGTCGGCCACAACCTGCCGACTTTGGGCTTAAAAGTCGGCCACAACCGGCCGACTTTAGGTAATTTTTTCCACCACACCCGGACGACTTTTTAATAAAAAGTCATCCACCACTGGCCGACTCCTTGTTTTTTCATAAAATTCACCTATTTTTTTTTTTTTGAAATTATACTCCAAAAATTCAAAAATTATTTTCATGAACTAATTTTATGAAAAATAATTTTATGAACTAATTTTATGAAAAATAATTTTTTCATAAAATTCACCTATTTTTCATGAACTAATTTTATGAAAAATAATTTTTTTGGTGAAAATAATTTCAAAAATTGTTTTTTCATAAATTTTTTTTTTTTTAAATTAGTTCATGAAAATAATTTTTGAATTTTTGGAGTATAATTTCAAAAAAAAAAAATAGGTGAATTTTATGAAAAAACAAGGGGTCGGCCAGTGGTGGATGACTTTTTATTAAAAAGTCGTCCGGGTGTGGTGGAAAAAATTACCTAAAGTCGGCCGGTAGTGGCCGACTTTTAAGCCCAAAGTCGGCCGGTAGTGGCCGACTTTTAAGCCCAAAGTCGGCAGGTTGTGGCCGACTCTGGTAATTTTTTTTTTTCTAAATGTAAAATTTCTCCTATTCAAAATTACTCAAAACTTTAAATTAGTTCTGGGTCCATGATCTACGCGAAAAACCGATCACGGGTATATTTTTATTTTTAAAAAACGAGTTAGTTTTGACCTTCGTCGGTTCCGCCGTTGAACCGCCGGAGACATTGCCGTTGACGGAGAAGAAGAAGAAGGAAAGAAGTATGTAAATTGTTTAAGGGCAAAACAGTAATTTCATTAAAAGCAAAAAAAAAAAAAAAATTTGGGGTATACTCGGAGGATTTTGGGGTTTGAATAGTAACCCTCGTTATCTAACCCCTAATTCTCTAATCCAATTACTACCATTAACAATTATTCAATATCAATGGAAGCCCATTACCATTCGAGAAGTTTTGAATCAACAAAGTACTATAATGAATCTACGATTTTAACTATTCATGTATTTTTTTTAACGGTTTTAACAATTCTACTATACATATGTATTCATTTCACCTATCCTTTAACTAACGACATTAAAAAAGTTAGTTTTCGTCAATAAAACTTAACAAAACTAACAAAATTTGTCAAAACTAACGACATCCAAAAAAGTGAAATACTTCATTGGTCGAACAGAGTGAGTTGATTGAGGATGAGGGTTAGAGAGTGCTTGTTTGTTTATAGAGGATGAGATAAAATTAAATGGGGCAAATTGCAAATAAGGGGCTAAAGTATGCACCCCATTCGCAGAAAGGGGTCCGATGTTTTAAATTTGGCGATTTAGGGTCTCAAGTAACCAAATGTTGACAATTAAGGAATTTTTTGACAGAATCGTTAATTTCTGGGTTAAATCACCACGTGCAGGTCACTTGCCACTTATACGAGGATATTTTGGTCAATTACGAGGGGGCCTCTTTGGTTTATGCGGGAAAATGGAAGTCGTTTCCATCCAAACCCAAATCCCATAAAATCCCCTTCCGTCCTCCTGACCTAAATCCATATAAATCGAGAGCTTTTTCTTCAATTGTCAATCACATCACCATGAATAAGATTTGCAGGTGTGGGAAGATAGCTCGCATTGTTACATCGTGGATGGACAAGAATCCCGGCCGAAGATTTCTTCAATGTGCAAGCGAAAAGGTAAAGTACTTTGTTCTTGAACCCTAATAATCTCTAAAAAAAAATTCTTCCACTTTATGAATCCTTATACAGATTTGCAAAATTTTCATAAAATTTCTTCCACTTTATGAATCCTTATACCTTGTAAACTCTTTTGCAGGGTGAAAATTGTGGTTACTTTGCTTGGCTTGACCCTGAAATATGTGAAAGGTCTATGGTGGTCATATCTGGATTACTAAAAAAGAGGAACATCATGGAACAAGAAATTGGAAGGCTCAAAAGAAGGGAAAAATTGTTGGTGATTTTATTAATTTTGTCATGGGTGTTTTACTTTATGTTTGGCTGAACAATTGAAGTTATAGTGTTATTGTAGTTTGGTTAGGGTTGTATTGGCTTATGATGAACAATTGAAGTTGTAGCGTTATTGTAGTTTGGTTAGGGTTGTATTGGCTTATGATGAAGCTGTAACATGAATTGTTTATGAAATGAATCATTTGGTGAAAAAATACATGTTTGAATCATATAATTCATAAATCTTCTTTGTGACCTCCTTGAGATTCTTCCTGGTCACAAATACATGTTTGAATCAAATAATGTAAAACATAAATCTTGAAAACCACTTAATCAAGATTAATAACACATCAACCATTCAACAAATTTGTCCAAAAGATGATGTTCCAAATCCAAAATACAAGTCAAGGCCTAATATACTCCACAAGTTAGTTTCAAGTACCTTAAGTCACATGCATCATACTAACATATGTCCAAAAAAGCTTTCAACAAGTCTATTCAAAAGAGAATCAAATCTGCCATATGATTTTGTTGTCCAAAAAAGAATCAAAACAAAAGCAACAGTCTTGTTCACTTCTTCTTTTTCCCTGGTGCATTAGATGTTGCACAAATCTTCTTTGTGACCTCCTTGAGATTCTTCCTGGTCACAAACAACTTGCCACCCACCTCAATATGGCCTTGTGAATTACTTGATGTCCCAATGTTACTACTCCTTCCATCCTCACCACTAACTAAAATGCTATTAAATCTGGGATCAGTACCTCTATTCTGGTATAAACTTTGCATAACACCAGGTGGAGGCTGAGACAAGTTAGCATTGGATGAAAGAGATGGTTGAGAACACATTGGTGGTGGTTGGGACATGGTAGTAGGAGCTGCAATTTCATCATCTTCTACCAAGTCAACGAGTCCTTCCACCTTTTTGAACTTAAACCTACTCCTCAGTCTGTTAGATCTTGGAAGCCGTATGAGTCCTGATGATGCTTCCTGTCTTGCCTTCTTTGCTCCTTGTTTTGATGTAGTTGGTGATGATGGAAGTCTTTTCATTTGTTTTGCACTTGATGCTTCCTCTATTGCCTTTCTTTGTGTCTCCTTCACTGCTTTGGATTGTGCTTCTTGTGGTCCTTTATGTGGTGCTTGTGGTGGTGCTTGTGGTGGTTCAATAGGAACCTGAAACAGATTTCACAACAAATATCAGGTAAGTAAAAATGTCAAATTTCATTTATTAGCAAATGGACTCACATGTACATTGGTTTGGTTTTCCTCTATTGCCTTTCTTTGTGTCTCCTTCACTGCTTTGGATTGTGCTTCTTGTGGTCCTTTATGTGGTGCTTGTGGTGGTGCTTGTGGTGGTTCAATAGGAACCTGAAACAGATTTCACAACAAATATCAGGTAAGTAAAAATGTCAAATTTCATTTATTAGCAAATGGACTCACATGTACATTGGTTTGGTTTTCCTCTATTGCCTTTCTTTGTGTCTCCTTCACTGCTTTGGATTGTGCTTCTTGTGGTCCTTTATGTGGTGCTTGTGGTGGTGCTTGTGGTGGTTCAATAGGAACCTGAAACAGATTTCACAACAAATATCAGGTAAGTAAAAATGTCAAATTTCATTTATTAGCAAATTGACTCACATGTACATTGGTTTGGTTTTCTTCTTTCTTTTTTCCTGGACAACCCCTTTTGTTGTGGCCAGCACCCTTGCAAAGGCTGCATCTCATGACTTTGTTATACCCTTTCTTACTTAGCTTTTGAGTAGCCTGCTCAGGTATCTCTTCTTCTTGACCTCCTTCTCCTTGATGTTCTTGCAGCTGTGGTACAGGTCCTTGTGCCCCCTCTTCACCTCCTTCTCCTTGTTGTAATCCTTGATTAGTCTTCCTCCTAGCCTTCTTAGGACTACTAGGCTGAACCCTTCTATTTGGTGATGGAAAAACAGGGGGTATCCAGTGCTAGGCCACAATTGTGGATCATCCATGGGATTAATAAGAAAAGAGTACACCTTCAAGTAAGTACCAACTCTGTAACAAGGGTCTACATAGTTCTCAGCCTCTTCTTCCTTCAAGAACATGCAAGATATGGCATGATTGCAAGGTATGCCTGATAAATCCCATTTTCTGCATGTGCAACTCATTTGCCTCAAATTAACTGAGTACTGACTCCCACTGATACATGTGACTTGAAATTTCCCCCCACCAGCTGATGTTGGAATACAATCACTGACCCTTTTCTTCCTTTTTTCCAACTCCTTGTGGATCTTTGGACACAATCTAAGCCCCTTCCATTTATTTGTTGCTGCTTGTCGATTCTCCTCTAACCTGGCCATTAGCATATTCCTAATTGTCTCGAGACAAGCAAGAATAGGTTTGTCTCTAGCTTCAAGTATGAAGCTATTGAAGCTCTCAGCTAGGTTATTCAAGAGAATGTCACACTTAGTGTTGGTTTTGAAATGAGACCTAGACCAATGGTTTGGAGGTTTATCAGAAAACCAATTAAAACAATCCATGTTATAGGCTGCAATCTCATCCATACTCAACTTAAACCTTCTTTCAGTTGTTGCACAAGCTGCATTCCACAATTGGTCTCTGTAAACTAAGCCTCTGAACCCTGCAGTCCTCATGTTGGCTAACATGTGCATGACACAAAACCTATGTTCTGCATTAGGCATTATAGAACTCACTGCATCTATCAGTCCCTTTTGCTTGTCAGACATGACAACATACTCACTATCATCTAATATTTCCAAATCATCAACCATTAACCTAATGAACCAGTTCCATGTGTCTTTGGTTTCAGATTCAACAATGGCATAAGCAAAAGGATACCAATTGTTGTTAGGATCAATCCCACATGCTGCTAACAATTGGCCTCCATGTTCTCCCTTTAAAAAATAGCCATCCAAACAAATAATCTTCCTACAACATTTAAAACCCATTTTCAGTCCACCCAAACAAACATAGAACCTTTGGAAAATGTGGTTACTTTCCTGATTAACACCAGCACCCTATTCTGTACACATTATGACTGTACTCCCAGGATTTCTAACCCTAAGCTCTTGAGAATAATCCCATAACTTAGCATATTGCTCAACCATACTCCCTTCAATTATCTCAAAAGCCTTCTTCTTGGATCTATATGATTGCCACAGTAAAATATTCTTACTATATTTATTGAAAATGGATTTCTTAAAAGCCTTTGCAGGTTGTGTTGGATTGGCCCTCCAATCATTCACATGATTCTTTGCTAACCAAGTGGGAGTCAGATGATGAGAATGGAAATGTACAGGGCATGTGTGGTAAGTGTTAAGAGTTTTAATGACAAGGTTTGTATCCCCTTGGCATGTAGAGGCATACAATAACCAGGGACATGGATTCTCGCACTTTGCTCTAACCCTAGTTGTACCATTCTTCACAATCTTAATTTGTCTTCCCTCAGAAATTGAATGCTTTTTAATTGCAGCCTTCAACACCTTATGATCTGCAAATTCCATGTTCAATTCAAACAGAGGATTCTCCATGTCAGTCTTGGGATTAAACACTCTCCCAACATCTCTATTTACTTGTTTGTCATCATCACTTTCATAATGTTTCAACCCATCATCTGAATCATACTCAGGGGCAACATTTTTACCCTTTACTTCTGCACCATATGACCAATCAACCATCATTCCTTTATCTTTTGCAGTAGACTGGAACTTACTGTTTTCCTGACTCTTATTAACCTCAACCTCATAATTCATATCACCATCAGCTTCATCATACTCACTATCATGGAGATATTCAAGTTCAGGATCATCACATGCTTCATCAAATAAGTCATTAACATTAGCATTGGCATCAACAGACCCCGCATTATTTCCATCAACTGAATGTTGATTACTAAAATTAAACATCGATTCAATATCACATGCTTCAGCAAATAAGTCATTAACATTGGCATCAACAGACCCCCCATTATTTCCATCAACCCCTGTCTCCTTATCTAATTCCACATATAACTCTGCAATCCTTTTACTATTATGAATGAACATAGCTATATCACATGCCTCATTATCATTCCTGACAATTCTAAAGTTATTATCAACCCCAGCTAATTTTTGGAAGATTGTGTAATTTTCAGTATTAATCCCAGCCTCCTTCACCATTAGCTTAAGCTCTAACATGGACATGCAGTCATCCTCAAGGTAATCAAACCAAGTCACATTCCCCCCTATAAACTGAAATAGGGCCATCTTTAAAGTGACCCCCATGATGAAGCTTAATGGTAAAAAATTGTGGTGATTCTGCACACAATAAACACCAACAAAGTCCATATAAGATTTTAAAAACTACAACACTATGCAATAAACCCTAAATCAATTACATAGAGAGTATCATTTTCCACGGTAAAAAAGAACAGATTTTTGAAAATAAAAGATTGTAAACATACCATAAACTGGTGTAGCATGCCCTATGCAACCCTTCATTTTTCGTTTCGACCATGTCATCTTGAATCATTCACCTTCGATTTCTTTTTTGATTTCACCTTTGATTTCACCTTCGATTTCTTCTTTGATTTCTCCTTTTGACTCTCCAACTCCCCTCTTTCTTCAAATGTTCAAATGACTGTGATGAAAACCCTCCATTTTTCGTTTATGTTTTGATCGGATCACTTACAGCCTCATGTTTAGCTACCTGCGAAATTACCAAAAGCCCTCACATTTTGACCAAAATATCCTCGTATAAGTGGCACGTGACACGCACGTGGTGATTTAACCCAGAAATTAATGATTTCGTCAAAATAGCCCTTAATTGCCAACATTTGGTTACTTGAGACCTTAAATCGCCAAATTTAAAACATCGGACCCCTTTCCGCGAACGGGGTGCATACTTCAGGCCCTTATTTGCAATTTGCCCAATTAAATGTGTATAAATAGTAGGAAGATTAAAACTGTTGAATAAAATGCATATTTTTTTTGTCCCGATTAAAAGTTCATAATTTCCCGAAGATTTTTCCAATTGAAAGTTCAAAATTTCAAGATGAAAACTCTTTTTTTATTTGTGGGTCCTACATATCATATTTACAACAATTATTCACTAACTTTTTCTATTCTACTACTTTCTCTCTTCTACCCAACAATTTGCACTCCCAACACATTATTTTTTTTTCACTTTTTTCTTAATTTTTAAACGGCTTTATTTTTTTTTAACTATCGACCTTTTTAAGTTACCTCACCGGTCACTCTATGGAAGAGTATCCTACTTGATGATTACAATTACAATTACAATTACAATTAAAATTAAAATGATGTAAGAATTGAATTAGTGGTGGAGCTAGAATTTCTTGAATTTCTTTTGAAATGTGGACAAATATTTTTTTTAAATGTAAAACACTATAATGTGAGTCAAAATTTTATAAAAAACGCATTTTTTTTTTAGAGTTGGTCTTATGAAAAACTAGTTTTTTCTTAAGATATGAAAAAACGTGTTTTCAAATTAAGCGGTGGCAATTTTGTAAATACTGGCAACCATGTTCAAAATAAACGGTGGCATTTTTGTAATTCTTGGTTTCCCCGTTTATGCCGATGTACATTTAACAGGCGCGGTGTGATAAAGTGCCGATCCATGTATCACAAAATGCCGTTAAAAGTGCCGGTACCAATTTAACAAAGTGCCGGTGTAGCTGCACCGGCACTTTGTTAAACTGGCACTGGCACTTTTATACGGGCACTTTTATATACATGAACTGGCACTCTTCACACTGGCACTCTGTTACACTAACACTGGCAATCTGTTACATTAATATTTTTGCTGGCTCTCAAAAACACAAGCACTGGCATTCAAAAAAACATGGACTGGCATTCAAAATCACGTAAACTGGCACTCAAATACACATAGACTGGCACTAAAAAACACTGGTAAACATTTTTGCTGACATTCAAAAAAACATGGACTGGCATTCCAAAAAACATGAACTGGCACTCAAAAAAACAAACACTGGCATTAGTATACACTAAAACTGGCACATCAAATCCCCCAGCAACCCCTTCGCACTGGCACTTCTAAATACATAAACTGGCACTCAAAAAAACAAAAACTGGCATTAGTTTACGCTATAACTGGGACTCAAAAAAACAAACGCTGAAAAAAGAAAGATCTCCATCCCCGTCGAAGTTATTCGAAGGTGAGCTCGTTCATCAATTCCCCTGTTCATTCAATGAAATATAATGATATCTCCGGCCCAAACCATAACCAATCAATCAATCGCACAACTCGCCTCACACAAATCTCATACGAATTGTTTAGATTTTCTGCCAATTGTTCTTAATTCACCCATAACCAATCAATCAATCAATCGCACAACTCCTTCAGCCGGTTCTTGACACCTTACCTGGCCAATTACGAGGGTTGGGCCGTCTTCGTCGTCGATTGCGATGATCGTTGCTGGGAGAGAGGGATTTGGGTCGGAGAAGGAGAATGGTGATGGGCGATTGGAGGTTACAGTAGGTGCATTGAGGGCGGCGGAGATGGCGTAGGAAGATTTGCTGAGGCTTGGTTGAGGGATTTGGTCCGGCAATGGAGATTGGGCTCGGAGAAGAAGAAGACGCAGGCTCCTTTGCGTATTCCGGATAGAGAGAGAAGGTATTTGCGTATTCCGGATAGAGAGAGAAGGTAAAGGTAAAACACGTTTTTTGTTAAGTTAACAAAAAACGCGTTTTTTATAAGTTTTTGGCTTTTTTTTTAAGATAGGAAAAAACAGATTTTGTTCGCTCGCTCGTTACTGTCGCGCTCTAGCTGCTTCTGTCGATCGTTTCTTTCTAACCTTGTCGCATACGTTTTCACAGGCTCCGTCGATATCTCATGTCCAATTTTGATCTGTAACAGGATCCAAGGTATTCATTTTGCACACGGAGAAGCAATTTTTGGTTTGGTTACCGTCTTCATGAAATCAATTTGAATGTTGTTTGATAATATTTGACTAACAGTGTAATTGTGAATAAAGAAGAATTGTGTGCCAAAAAAAAGTTAAGGAAGAATCAGAATTGTCAGCAGCGTCAGTGTTAAAAAAATATCAACTTACGTCTAAAAAATGTCAATGTTAGTGTAAAAAAAATTTCAATATAAAGAGTGTCAATCCATACACTATTAAATGTCAGTATAAAATAGTGCTAGTATTAGTATAAAAAAATGCCAGCGTAAAGAGTGCAGTGTAAAAGAGTATCAGTATTAGGGTAAGAAAGTGTCAGTGTTGGTGTAAGAAAATGTCAGTGTTAAAGAGTGTCAGTGCATATACTATTAAGTGACAGTATAAAAGAGTGCTAGTGTTAGGGTAAGAAGTGTCAGTGTTAGTGTAAAAAAATGTCAATGAAAATGAGTATCAGTGCATATATTATTAAGTGTTAATGTAAAAATAGTGTCAGTGATATGGTAAAAAAGTGTTAGTGTTAGGCTCCGTTTGTTTCACCGTAAAACATTTTCCGAAAAATGTTTTCCGTAAAATAACTCTTTTTCCGTTGTTTGCTTGTTTAAAACAAACACCGTAAAACATTTTTCGTTGTTTGGTTGTTTTCCGAAAAATGTTTTCCGTAAAATAACTCGTTTTCCGGTGTTTGGTTGTTTTTCGAAAAATGGAGAAAACGTTTTTCGAAAAATATTTTACGCCCTTCCTAAGTAAAACGACTTACTGACCTTATCCTAAGTAAAATATTTTCCGAAAAATGGTGTCCTTCATGTACAACTCATATTTCACAAGGTACAACATTCTACTTCCTCATTCTAATAATAATAATAATAATAATAATAATAATAATAATAAAATAATAATAATAATAATAGTAATAATAATAATAATAATAATAATAATAATAATAATAATAATAATAATAATAATAACAATAATAATAATAGTAATAGTAATAGTAATAGTAATAGTAAAACATTTTCCTAAGTAAAATATTTTCCTTACCAAACAGCCGAAAATATTTTACGCCCTTTCTAAGTAAAACATTTTCCGGAAAACATCTTCTTTTACAGGAAAACATTTTACAGGAAAACATTTTCCGAAAAACGTTTTCCGAAAAATATTTTACGTCGAAACAAACGGAGCCTAGGCTCCGTTTGTTTCACAGTAAAACATTTTCCGAAAAATATTTTTCGTAAAATAACTCATTTTCCGTTGTTTGGTTGTTTAAAGCAAACACCGTAAAACATTTTCCGTTGTTTGATTGTTTTTCGAAAAATATTTTTCATAAAATAACTCATTTTTCGGTGTTTGGTTGTTTTTCGAAAAAATGGAGAAAACGTTTTTCGGAAAACATTTTACGCCCTTCCTAAGTAAAACGACTTACTGACCTTGTCCTAACTAAAACATTTTTCAAAAAATGGTGTCCTTCATGTACAACTCATATTTCACAAGGTACAACATTCTACTTCCTCATTCTAATAATAATAATAATAATAATAATTAAATAATAATAATAATAATAATAATAATAAAATAAAATAAAATAATAAATTAAATTAAATTAAATTAAAAAAAAATATTAATAATAAAATAATGATAACGATAATAATAATAATTCAAAATAATAATTAAATAATAATAATAATTAAATAATAATAATAATTAAATAGTAATAACAAAATAATAATAATTAAATAATAATAATAATAAAAAAATAAAAACAAAAATATAATAATAATAATAATAATAATAATAATAATAATAATAATAATAAAATAATAATAATAATAATAATAATAATAATAATAATAATAATAATAATACAAAATAATAATAATAATATTAATTAAATAATAATAATAAATAAAATAATATAATAAAATAATA
Organism: Adenophora triphylla var. japonica; assembly: GCA_022495995.1. Classification (NCBI taxonomy): domain Eukaryota; kingdom Viridiplantae; phylum Streptophyta; class Magnoliopsida; order Asterales; family Campanulaceae; genus Adenophora; species Adenophora triphylla. Next base: position 277,212 of record JAFEMH010002682.1, read on the forward strand.
TAATAAAATAATAATAATAATAATAATAATAATAAATAATAATAATAATAACAATAATAACAATTATAATAATAATAACAATAGCAATAACAATAACAATAGCAATAACAATAGCAATAACAATAGCAATAGCAATAACAATAGCAATAACAATGACAATGACAATGACAATGACAATGACAATAACAATAACAATAACAATAACAGTAACGATAACGATAACGATAACGATAACGATAACGATAACGGTAACGATAACGATAACAATAACAATAACAATAACAATAACAATAACAATAACAATAACAATAACAATAACAATAACAATAACAATAACAATAACAATAACAATAACCATAACAATAACAATAATAATAATAATAATAATAATAATAATAATAATAATAATAATAATAATAATAATAATAATAATAGTAAGAATAATAGTAATAGTAATAATAATAGTAATAGTAATAGTAATAGTAATAGTAATAGTAAAACATTTTCCTAAGTAAAACATTTTCCTTATCAAATAGCCGAAAACATTTTACGCCCTTCCTAAGTAAAACATTTTCCGAAAAACATCTTCTTTTACAGGAAAATATTTTCCGAAAAACGTTTACCGAAAAATATTTTACGTCGAAACAAACGGAGCCTTAGTGTAGGAAAGAATACTAGCGAGGAAAGTCAGTGTATGTGTATAAGTGTCATCAACACAAAAATAATTTTCCTAAAGCTTAGAAAAAAAAAACTAGTTTTTTATAAAATCAACTTATAATGTGAATTATAAATTTAATTTAAATGGGAGCAAAATTATAATTTAATTATTTTTTCTTGTTAAAAAAGGGGATAAAATATAATTTTTAGTAATAATATATACTCCCTCCGCCCCCGCCGAATGGATACCAAAAATTTGGGCACACAAATTAAGGAAAAGTAAGAGAGATAAAAAGTGGAAGGAAATGTTGTGAGTATGAAAAATTAAATAGGAGAGAGAATGAGTGAGAGGAATAGTGATTTAATTGGTGTTGTGAGTGTAAAAGTAAAATAGGAGAGAGAATGAGTGGGAAAAATAGTAAAGATTTCCTTCCATTTTGGATAGTCTCCATTGGGCTGGAACGGACCAAAAAAGAAATAAGTATCCACTCAACAGGAATGGAGGGAGTATATATATTTTTAATTTAAATTTACTAATACTAATTTAATAAATTTTGGAATTCAATGCGGGCAATTGCCCCTACCACAAAGGTCCGCCTCTAATTGAATCTACTCGCCTCCAATTGAAGAGACGAGATCAACTGTATTATTTTTATTTATTTAAAAGTGATCTACAGGCGGCTATTACACGGAACATTAGGCTCTATTGCACAGGGCCCCAAATTGAGAGGTCCCCCATATTTTAGATTGACCCATTAGGTATATATTTTTCATAAAAAAAAAATAAATAATAATAATCTATATATAATATTAAAGCAGAAGAATTTCCAAGCTCCTCGTCGCGCCACGTGTCAAATTCTGATTCACCAATATTTTGCAATTCAGTCCTTAATATTCTTTTATTTAAGCCATTTTTTTGCATTTTGATCCTTGAAATTCTTTATTTTTAGATAGATATATATATATACACTGAAAATGTTTTCCATAGCAATGTGAGTATGAAATCCTTTCCCTAAAATCCTTTCTTTGTATCCCTAAAATCTGCTGTGTGATTATCTTATGAAATCCTTTCTTTGTATCCGTCAATTTAATGAAATCAAAATACAAATTAGCACATCAGTTTTTCAATGTTCACATGTGGTGTGAGTATGAAATACTTTCTTTGTATCCATCAATAATTCTTCACAATGTTCACAAATTAGCACATCAGCTAATGGAATCCGATGAGAGTGAAGATTTGGAGTCTAAGAAAATGAGTCACAATACTCTAATGGTATAGTTTCTGGTAATAGTCTATTTGGAGAGATTCCAACATCAGTTCTAAAGAGTAAGAATCTTAACAAGATTCCTTTGAGCAATAATCGGTTTAATGGGACTATACCAGAAGATATCTGCAACTCATCCAGATTGCAGTACTTGCTGTTGGGCCAAAATTCATTAAGAGGGGAAATACCCCATACAATTGGGAACTGTGTAAAGCTACTTGAACTGGAAATGGGTAGTAATTATCTAACTGGATGTATCCCTTCAGAGATTGGTCATATCAAGAACTTGCAGATATCATTGAATTTAAGCTTCAATCATCTTCATGGACAATTGCCTCCTGATTTAGGGATACTCTACAAGCTGGTTTCATTGGATGTCTCTAAAAGAGATATAGCATTAATCAAGTTCTTGCAGAAAAAGAACATAAATTTCGGCATATGCAGAGATGCAAACTAAATTCGAAAATAAATTCGAAAAAGCAAATTTCAAATTCAAATTTTGAATTTGGAATGTGAAATCTGATTTTCGAATGTTAAATCTGATTTTCAAAATCACATTAATCAAATTTCAAATTCAAATTCGAAAAATTGAATTTCATTGATCAATTAAACTTGGAATGGGACTCTAATCATGCTAACTAATCCCATGATTTCCGAATTCTATCTAGAGAAATAATCTGATTAAATTTTAAATTCTCATTGGTCGATTAATATAAAATTCAATCTTCAAAACCTTAATTAAGATAAAATCTGATTTGAGAATGTGAAATTCTCATTGGTCGATTAAATTTGGTTATTACCTAAATTAGGATAACAATATAGAATCAGACTAAATTATGATAAAATTTCGAAAATTTGGCAGAGATATTTGAGGTCTATATATTCAAATATTGGCATAAATTTCGGCATAGGTAGTGAGATTTGAGGGATTAATATTCAAATATTGACATAAATTTAGGCATAGGCAGAGAGATTTAAGGGCTGTATATTCAAAATCAACATAAATTTCGGCCTAGGCAGATATAGAAAATATTTGAATATTTTCAAATTTATATCCTTAAATATTTTGCTTAAAATTCGTAAATCAATAGTATTTGAATATCATAAAACAATAGAGAGATAGAGAGAGATAGAGAGAGGCGGCATAGGAGAGGGAGCCTTGGGAGGAAGAAGAAGAAGAAATCTTCTTCATTGCTTGATAGTTTCAACCACAAGATAAGCACTAATTTAATTGTAGTACTAATGTTCAATTGTGTTTTTTTTTTGTTATTTTTATCTTCTCTGTATAATTTTTTGCTAGATCATTGACATGTTCTCATATCCTTATGTTGTCGTTTAGGATGCAAATGTTGTCATGCTCCTGTGTATTCTAATTTAGTTCTAATTTCATGAAATTACCAAGCAAAAAGAAGTGACATGCCTTAACATTCTGATCTTTATTAATAATACATATGGGCTGTACAAAAGTGTATAAATGCATCTCATTTTCTTAGTGTGCATTCATTACGTATTGCTTAATAGATGGTCTGATGTCTCAGTCCACAGATCTTTACATAGTTGAAACAGATTTACTCAATCTTTATAAGGCCTCAACTAATGTCTCAGAATGAGCCCATTATCAATGCAAAAAAAAAAATTACACCTAATCATGGTGCAATATCAGCTTCATTGAAATAGAAATTATACCTAATATTATTTATAGAAAATAATAAGTAAAAGGTATCCTTCATAAAAGTGGAAAAACGAGACGCACATTAGAACATAATACATGTGTCAAAAGAACCAAGCCGTAATGGCCAAATCAATAGCGTAAAATTCCAAAAAAGATCAAATAATTTACATGAGGGCTTAGTGAGTATAAAAATAATCTACATATGATGCATACCAAAAGAGAAGACTAAGTTATCATTTAAAATAAAGGATATTGGCTCATGCAACAAGCATCACACAGATAACAGTTAAAGAACATACCTGAGCTGACTTTCTTCAAGAATGTCAAATATGCAAAATGTCTATAAACAGATGATAATATTGAGGTAACCTGACTTATAACAAGCAGGACCTCAACATGTCCAAGAGATGAAATGTCCCATACCTACAACATGTCAGAACATTTCAGAAAAATATTATGTTTGCAATGAAAACATGGTGCACATTCTAGATTTTAGAAAGTTACATGCCTCAGTCATTGTAAGTGAATGAGAAGGCATCACAATCTCTGTGTGCAGGAAGGCCTGAAAAGAAAATGAAAATAATACTTCCCAAGATGGTGAAGACATCAGTAAATACGAGGAAGAAGTGATCGACACAAATATAACAATCAAGGGGCTAGAAATTGAGCTAAGAGTGGAACGTGTGATCAAAACCTCGACTCAGAAGAAAAAAGAAACAATTTTGACCACTAAAAACTTATACAAATAAGCAAGCATGAAAAAACCACCTTATGAAGTACCATGTCGTAGATTATGAAGTACCAGCAGCCGTGCTCTTGGATTAGTCTTCACTTTATCCCTCTCATTTGAAAAGCTTATAAAATTCATGTCAGAACATTTTGTCCAGAATTAGATCATATTGGTCCATGGGTGGAAAGTTCATGTAAATCTTTGTGCTTCTGATTGAACATTATTAACCATTGGTTACATAGTGAATCTGCTATGCTATATAAAAAAAAAAAGCCACTGGAAAGTGGGAGCGTTGGCTCCAAAAAGTAGGGGAGCACCTGCTCCCAAATATGCTCAAAACAATGAAAGTTGCTGGAAATAGGGAGCGCCCGCTCCAAAAGGAGGGGAGCGCCTGCTCCCAAAGTTGCCTATTTCAGCCCCAGTTTCTGTCCAAGAGGAGGGCCCGCTCCCAGGCATGGGGAGCGTCCGCTCCCAATGGACAATAGTCCTATTCCTTGCCGTGTTTGGAGACTCAAAAGGCGTGTTTTAAAAATCCCTCATAACCAACGCCCCCTACCCCCCTTTCTCTATCGTAAACACCGACCCCTTCATCCCTTCTCTCTAAAAATCCTCTCATAAACCTTTGAAATCTTCACCCCCTACCCACCAAATCCATATACCCACTCCCTAAAAGAATTATATACTTAAAACTCCTTAAGAAGTAAAACATTTGCTACTCAAAATGCACATGAAACCAAAATAAATTCATGTAGGCAACACAAAACAATAAAAATATTGAAAAGGGTGATGACAAAGCATGCATTTGCAGAACAAAATAAATTCATGTAGGCAACACAAAACAATAAAAATATTGAAAAGGGTGATGACAAAGCATGCATTTGCAGAACTGCATTTTCAATGTATGGAGTGCAGATGCACGACATTAAGTTATGTAAGTATTCAAACTCAACCTAAGGAGAGAGGTTATTCTCCATTCTCAAACACATTACAGAATTAAGGTACTACTTGAAAACCTCTATTCCGACTCTCAAAATCAAGAATGAATCAAGTTGAACACTACTAAAGAGTTGATACCAGTACAATAAGGAAACAATTGATATATACCCTTCATTGTCTAAACATGCAAAAAATATAAACAATACAGAGATATATATACTCAAACTCAAAACTGAACTATTAGAAGCAGAAGTTGTCTACTCTCAAATGCAATTGCCTTCATTTCATTTTATGTTTTCGATAAGTAAACACATTTTCCTTCACATAAAACCTCTCTATCAGATCCTGATTCCAACAAATCTCTTATTGTAAATTATATTGAAATTCCACAACCGAAGCAAGTCGTATACATGTTAACGAAAAATAATGGCACCTAGAATGTTAATTTATCATTTCATATTTTCAGGTGCTAAAAGCACTTTAACACATTAAAACATAATCATCAAAAGAACAATTTGATGCAATTTTGCATCAGTAGTTTTAAGGACAATTGTGAGAAAAAACTCTTGTGAGAAAAACTCAATCATAATTGATAAGTAGCCAACATCAAGGCCACAATACACCTGTAATAGAAGAAACATTGCAACACAATACTAATTTAAACAAAATTGTGTCATGTGGAACGACATCTAATGAACATTGTTCAACATTGCAAGTACATGAAACTCGAGAACTGGGATAAAAATAGCAATAGCCATCTGCATATCTTCTCACAGATTAAGCAAACTCCAAGCGCAGTTTGCGTTGGGCGTTCATGTAATGCAAGATTACATATGCCTAGATGCTTGAATTTTCGCGCAACTGCATTGGATTTGAACCAATCTAACCTCATCGAGTAGCCACAAGCCGGTATCAACCCATAAAGATTAAATTGGCTTTTTTTACTTCTCCAAAAACATTAAGTTGCCTCAAACAGATACACACTACATACAGAATGGGTTAATACTTCCTATATAAAGGAGATATCTACATGGACTCCATATAGATACACTGTCATTCCTCTTTTTTTACATGCATATTAATTTGATTACTATTTTTTATATGCAATAGGAGACAATGGCAACAAACAGTCAGGTGATTACAATCAAATCCATCGGAAAGAACACTAAGCTTCGCAGTATAGTTGTTCGAGTTTTGAAAGTGTGGACACCAAGAAATAAGCTTGGAAAACAATGGCTTGAAATGATATTGATTGATGACGAGGTTAGTGATTAAGATGTTATTTCTTCTTGTACCAATAACGCTTGAGAATAATTCTAATATCATATCATTATTTTACTTAGGGATCTAAAATTCAAGCTACCGTTCCAACAAGTTTGTTGACAAGAATGAAGAAAAAGTTTAGTGAAGGAAAAATCATGAAGATTTCTAATTTCGCTGTGGAGCAAAACAATCCTATTAATCATAAGGGGAAAATTAATCATGAATGGAAGATAATCTTAAGTTTAGCGACCAAAGTTTCTGAAATTGAGATTCCTACTCGGATCTCAGACAATGGTTTTATATTCACTTGCTTTAATGATTTACAGGACTACCCCGAGGAGTATGTTTTGGGTAAGAATATATCTTATTTCTATTCAAAATCTTAATACTATCATAAGATTCACACTTATGCTATTTTCATTGAAATGTTAATAGATGTTATTGGCCAGGTTATTCTGCCTCTAGGAGATTTCGAGTTTGTATCTGCACTCAATGCTAGGAAAATGGATGTGACATTGGTTGATAATGAGTACGTTAATCAATATATCATCATTATATTAACATTTTTATTATAAGCAGATTATTTTAGTATTATACCAACATGTAATTTTTTAATTTCTTAATATAATGACAGGGGAAGGCAATTGTGTTGCATATTGTGGGAGTCATATGCAGATGAGCTCAAGTCTTTTGTTGACGGTAGAGGTGAAAATGCTGATGATCCGATAATACTCATTCTACAATTCGTAGTGATATCAAAATATCGAGGTGAACTTTTTTTAGTTCTGATATGCATATCTAGATTGTTCTATAGTTTCGAATGAATATTATTGCAATAAATGTATATATATAGATTGTATTATATTTTATGATTAATCTTATAGTCAATCATATAATATTTATACTTTTATACATGAAATATTCGTGTTTCTACTATGAAGCATGCATCTAAACTTCACATCAATCCAACATAGGTTCGTTTCCAACAAAGCGGATAAATTTTTAATGATCATCAGGGTAATGCATTCAACGTAGAACGGGAATTCGATTGGGAAAGTTGTAATTTAAAGGAAATTTTTACTTTTTATAAATGGAAGATGCTTGCGTCGAACCCGAGCACTTGGGGATTAAATAGAATTGTTCAGGAGTTTTATGCCAATGTGTGTGATAGAGGTGATACACACAATTCTTATGTGCGTGGGTTGGAGGTCCCGTATACCAGCACAGTGATCAATAGATATTACAGTATGCCCGCTAATGTGTCGGAGGAGAATTGTGCGTATCAGAAGTTGATAAGGGAGATGAAGACAAAGGAGGATATATTGGGGCACCTCCCAGCATTCTCGGTCACACTTGGGGTGAACATTGACCCTACATGGTACAAAAAGGGAAACATAATGAAGACCAGGGATCTGAGTGAGGAGTTAGCCATTTTACACCGATTTATTTGTGAGCGAATTATGCCCTCATCACACTATGGGGATGTTAGCTGGAGAAGGGCGGCACTGATGCATGTTGTGGTTTCGAGAAAGAGAATAAACACCAGATTGATTATCAGACATGAGATCATCAGATTGGCTAACAATATGGGAAGGTCGAACTACAACTTTCCTATTCTTATCACGGAGTTGGCAGAGATGGCAGGGCTTAATATGCGAGTGGAAATCCGTAATCTGAAGCCGGGGTCGAAGATTGATAAGTTCACGCTCACCAGCTTCAATCGAGCGAGGATAGGACCACAAATAGGCCATGGATTTGATGATGAAGGTGAGAGGGAGATGCACGACATTGATCCTACAGAGGCAGCATATTACTTGGCGGGGCAAGTAGAATTGATTGAAGAGAACGTGAGAGGATTGAGGATGGAGTTTGGGCAGTTTCAGAACAGAGTGGAGGCAGAGATTGAGACTAACCAGATGTGGAGAGAAAGATTGGAAGGGAAGATGGACAATGAGATTGGGCAAGCTCAGGCATTCAGGGAGGAGCAAATGCGGATGATGCATTTGATGATGGAGAGACTACCCCCTCCGCCCCATCAGTGAGTTGGTTGAGGTATTCCCTTCCCCTTCCTTATTTCATTTAGTCTGTAGTAATGCATAAGGGGACTATTCATGGTTTAGTGAGGGGGTGGGGTACCTGTATGTGGTATGTATATATAGTTGCCTTCTTCTTTACTTAAAAAAAAAATCAAATAAAAAAATAGAAAAAAAATAGAGAGTGGCTAAGTGAAAATCCGAATTATGCAATTTGTATATGTATATATATCAAAATGAATGTAAAATAACATTATCCGTAAGATGTACCTTATTTACCATGTTTGTTTTATTTATTTTGCTTCTTTTACTAATTTATTGTTGATCATTGTATTATTTTAAATGTTTTTCTTCCCCATTTGAAGTTCTATTGACTGACTAATGCACGTTTACCTTTACCTGTGTGGCTTGAGTTACTTGAATCTTGGCTTATGCCCTTCACATGCCAGTTGAATATGTTGATTTTAGTCATTTATTTGTTCAGCATGATAATATTAGTTCTTATGACTTATAATGGTCTTCTAATGTGAAGCCTCTCAATGGCTACATGATTGGATCCCCTGTGTAGTCATTGTATTGACATGAGAGACCTCCTCTTAGATTCTGCTCAGGAGGGTGACTTGAAAACTATATAAATTGTGCATTATGTGCTTAAGGTACAAATAAACCACTATCTTGTGTTGGTTTTCGTCTTAGTTGTGATGGTTATCTCATATTGTGTCGTATATAAGAAGATATGAAGATAGTGAGTGATATATTCAGCTTCCTCTTCAAGTGTACTTTTCCTATATTCAAATTCTCAAATGATGGAAACTCTCCTCTTGAAAATATTAATTATTTTGTACTTTCAAAAAGAGATGTCAGGAAATCTTATTTCATGTTACCTTTTTTTGTTGTTAATTCCAGTATTCCCACGTGGCTGGTATTTGAATTGTGAATGATTGTTCTGCAACCTAAATGATTTTAGCCTATTTTTTATGTTTGTTTTATGAGTAGGTGCAGACATGATGCAATTGTAGTTTAAACAAGTAAAGAAGGAGCAGCAGGAGAAAGACTTTGGTTTTGTTACAGATTTTGGTTTTGTTACTCTGTAACTATGTTATTATTCAATCAGTATTCAATCAATTGCCTTTGAATTGTATGAATTGAATTTGATGTGGAGCAGCAGGTGAAAGATTTTGGTTTTGTAACTCTGTTTACATTATAAAGCTCTGAGATTTATACATTTTGTAGATGTATTCTGAAAATGTGTGTCAATGTGAAGCCTCAATATAATTGATACCCCATCAATGCTATTGTAGAGTCAGACCAATGTTGACGACTATATTCTGTTTAAGGAGTTCTTTAACCAATCAATTTCCATCTCTCTATGGTGCGAGTGGATTGAAATGAATTTGGTAATTCCTCCAGATGGGAATGAGAAGACCCATGTAGGTCAAGAGGATCTGCTATATATGGTTGACTGGCTTTCTAAAGCTAAGTAGTTATTCGATGTAGTCTAACTGTTGGTGATTACGGAGAAGATGTTGATGCGTGTTCGTGATTTTCGGCATTGGGGTTGATATTGAACTGATAATATCAAGCCACATTGTGATTGTGTGCCTTTTTTGTGAAATATGTTAGCATGAAATACTTTTGATATGATCTTGATTTTGTTCTATTTATTCATCTTCCTCATTGATCAAAAATCATTTTATATAAATATAATGCAATTCATACAACTTTCATGCTTTAAGGTAGTCACTTCTTTCATGAATCCTATTGATGTCTCCATTTAATTGAGCTTAAACTTTTCATATGTAAATTGCTTATGCATAATTTAAAATTGACGTTTCAAAGGAAACAATATATATTATAATCTAAACTACACTATTAAAAAAATTTGAGTTGCTGATGCGAGGTGACTAGCTCCCTTGATGTACCTTAGTTTTCGTTATTAGTTTTATTTGTTCATTTTATGATTCTTATAACTAATAGCCATCTCTACCCCACTTGCAGTGTAGTTATTATGGAAGGAGATCCTAATCCAGGTGCTATAAGAGGGCGTATGTCATTTCGAAGTTTCAATCCTTCTATCGATGTGAGTACATGGGTTGAGTGACCCAACCTTTTTCAAAGACTATTTTCTTCCTCCCGTGTCATCATTGCGTTTGCCCTCATCTCATTACTGTCTTGGTAGAAATTGAATGGAGAAGCTGCGAATCCAAGTCAACCAGAATCTTCCACATGCTCTGAAAGTTTTTGACGGACATCCGTTAGATTCGTTAGTTTCCAAGAACAAAGTCCGAGTTTTATATCATACTCCGTCCCAAAAATAATTGTTTTTTTTAACTTATAAAAACAATCAGTACTTTAAATCTTTATTCAAATGTTAGTGAGAACTATATTCATTAACTTGAATGTTTTTTTTTTCTTGAATGAAAATTTGAAAACTTTGCTCACAGGCAGAAGATTTTTCTGAATGTGTTTTTCAAATCATTTTTGTAGGTTTTCATATTCTATTGATATAGATGTTCACCTTCAGGTTTTTATGTTGTTTAACACTCTGTAAGTAATATTAAACTTTAATATGCCCGTCGAATTTCGACGGGTTACTCACTAGTAATAATAGCAACGTAAGGAGATGACGGCGAAATCAAACGACAATCACTCCGACTCCTCGCTTCCTCCGCCAATTGACTGAATTGCAACGGTAAAAAAGAAAAATTCTTTTATAAATTCAATTGAAAGCGAGAAAGGGAAGAAATACCTCTAAATTTTCCATCCCAAACAAAATAAACCCGCCTGACGCCGCTGTTTCGACGCCCGTACGCCGTCGCCGGTAAAAGCTTTGGTTTCACTGTTTCAGCAAACGCCAAACAACGTATTCTTCATCTTCATCCAAGGTATTTTTCGATTTTGGGGGTCTCGTCTTATTGCGGTCTTGGACCTCTTACTGTGTCTGTGTCTGTGTTAAATTTGGGATTTGACCATTTGGGATTTGGGAATAATTATAGAGAGGGAAAGAGAAGCTGAGAAAGAAAGAGAAACAGAGATAAGTGAGAAAGAGTGGGGGTCCCCGTTCCTGTTTGACTGTTATTGTTGTTGAATATTGATAAAATAATAGAACTTTATTTAATTAGATTTTAGCTTTTTTTTTAAGATAAAAAAAATGGAACTTTCATCTTGATTTAATTATTAATATCAACTTTTGTTTGCTGAATTGTTGTTGTTTCTTCTGCAGAATTAATATAGATGTCATCAATAAAATTTTTATTGGGTTAAATTGCACTTTCAGGTTTCTTCAATCCATTGCATTTTAATTTTTTTTTTATTAGTAAAAGTGTTATAAGTTTCGGGTGATATTTTTAATAATGCCTCCAAAAATTAGAAAACATCTTTCTGGTTATTGTTTTTTTTTTTTTTTAATATTAGGGCCCAATTTTCACATTTTGCACATGACCCCTATAATTTTCGGGACGGGATCTAAGGTTATAAATTATTAGAACTGATATTATTATGAGATCAAATAATTTGTGATACACAATAGCTGAATTTTTTTTCAAATAATACCTTTTTACTTTTTTAATTTTTAAAATGACTTACTGTTCAAAGTTTTGCCCAAAATGTTCCTTTTTTTGAAACTCGCTACACCGTGTAGCGAGTTTGACTTGGGCTGGTCAAACTTGCTACACCGTGTAGCGAGTTTAGTGTAATTAAGACGGACAGTTACGAATTTAATTAGGGCAATTAATTAACCAAAACTCGCTACACTGTGTAGCGAGTTTGACCAGTCCAAGTCAAACTCGCTACACCGTGTAGCGAGTTATTAATAATAAAAAACCCTTCAGTTTACGGTCTTCGTCAAACAGAAACAAAACAAACCCTATTCTAATCCAGCCGCCGGCAAGCAAGCAAGGAGAGGAAGAAGAAACAATAGCCAAAACCTTGATTTTATCATTCAACATTTTGATTATTAAAAATTTATAAGTGTAAATTCATATTTTTCTCTTAGAATTGTTAGAATTGTTTACTTGGAATTTTTAAGAAGCTTGGATTGATGATTTTTTGTGGATTAATTCTATCGAAACAATAATGGGTTTTCTTGAAACAATTGATAGGTTTTAGTGATATTTTATAAAGATTGAATCTTGTTGGCGTGTGTCTATCTGTGGACAGCTTCATGAGTTGCATTTGTATGTTTCTTTAAAAGCATTTCCATTTTTCTTGTTTGGCTGCTCAATTTTATGTTTTGGAATTGGGAAATGGATTGAAATTGACCCAAAATTGTTGTTCCAATTCTGATCAAATTTAGCTGGAGTTGACATTTTATGCCCGCTTCAGTAAGTGAACCTGAAACATAAGAACACTGTTATTAGAATTGTTAGAATTGCTTACTTGGATTTTTTTTTTATTTATTTTTTATTATGTGAGTAATTTGTGTCCCAATTCGTTTTTCTTTTTTGGCAGAGTACTTGGTCATTCGAAATAATTGATATGCATCTTCGTTAAGAATCCAATCTCAGGAACGTAAAGAGCAACACTATTTCTTCTTAGTAGATGGTCATTGAAGAACATAATTTTTCGTTTGTTGTTGCAAATTTCTGTAAGCATTATGCATGTTCAAGGGGGGGGGGGTGGACTGTTGCTATGGCTGGGCTATAATTATATGTTGAATCTGTATATATTGAAAGATGTTTGATGCTAGTTAGTTGGTGTTGGCTTTTGCTACAAACTTTTTAATTTAATATTGTTACTTTATTTGTGTAATAATATTGGAAAAAAATAATGATTATTAATTACAGAAAAAATGACTTAATTAATAATACTTGTTAAAATAATACAAAGTTATAATATTAACAATTGTATAATTAGTGTGAATACTTACTACTATTATTAATAATACTTGTTAAAATAATAATAATAATAATAATAATAATAATAATAATAATAATAATAATAATAATAATAATAATAATAATAATATTAATATTAATAATTGTTGATAATACTCATTAGTGTTGCAAATATTTATTATTATACCCCCTCCGGTTCAAAATACATGCCATTAATAAAACAAGTAAATATCAAGAAGAATAATATTTATTAATATTATTGAGAGATAATAAATAATAATTGAATAATATATAATAAAGAAAAATTATGATAATAATAAAGAAAAAAAACCGCATGCTATTTTTCAAAATCGCATGAGGATTACTCTTGAAGTATTACTTAGTATATAGGCTAGAAATCAAGAACTTCCCCACATGCACTTTTTGAAAGTGTGGGATAACTTTGGATTACAATGCCACACACTAGTAATTACACTTTATTATTCTCTTATTTATTTCCTTACCTCGTTGAACAATAATCAACCTTGATATTGAAATAAATAGATGGATGCTTTCATTGATCCCGGGCCTATCGATGCCTCTGTTCTGACCCGGCATGAGGACCATAGGGCTCGGTTTATTTGGGCCGGGGCGGAGGTTGCTAGCCCCCTCCAATTTCGTCATGGTGCCACCTTGCCAGGCGTATTAGCTCCTGTGATATTGTTTAGATGAAAGTATTAATGTTCATTGCAAATTCACTAATTAATATATTATACCTTCTGAAGTATCAGAACAGAACCAACAGATATATCTTTTCCAAATTCACTCTCAGTCACTTTGTGATGAATGAAAGCTTCAATGGTATCCGTACGATCCTAATAATTTTATCTCAGTTAGTAACTCAAAACACATTTCACCCATGATAGAAAGCATACTAAGCTCATATCCTAACATTTAAAGTCACCCAGAGATCACCAAACTCATTTCGTGTGCAAGACTTGATAACAGCAATAACCTAATAGAACATACATAAATGTAAAAAATCAATGTTAATTTACACACATTTAACTATAATTAATATTGATATTATACCTGATCCACCCTGTCAATAGTGTGGCATTTCTTCTTAATAGAGCTTAACGGATAATATGTACCCGCTTCAGTCAGAAATTCCATTGCAGAGAGCCAAGGACCATCTTGAAAAGCTTCATCCTTGACCGGATCTTCAATCGCACTCCGTATATATTCCTGGGTTGCGATCGGTGTTTGTTGTGAAGAGAAGTTCTGACGGCCGTAATTTCTCTTACGCATGGCGGCCTGTACGGCACCGGCGGGACCAGGAATAACACGCCATGAAGAGGAGCCTTCACCGCGAAAAAAAAAAAACGCTGCTCGTTAGGATCCATTTTTTGGGTTTAATAGAATTTCGATTGAGAAGATTGAGTGAGGGTTGCTAGGAGGATACGAGAGAGAGAGAGAGAGAGAATGAATGAATGAACGAGGAAGGCGAGGAAGAGAGGAAGAAGATAAATGAATTTGAAAAGCTGAGGGGGTATTTATTAAAATTAAACTCGCTACAAGGTGTAGCGAGTTTGACTTGGGCTGGTCAAACTCGCTACACGGTGTAACGAGTTTTGGTTAATTAATAGTCCTAATTAAATTCTTAACTGTCCGTCTTAATTACACATAACTAGCTACTCCCTCCGTCCCGCTAATATTAGCACACTTTCCTTTTTGGGCGTCCCGCTAATATCCGCACACTCCCAAAAAGGAAACTTTATATTAATAAAATATTCACCCAACCCCACTCATTCTCTCTCCTACATTATTTTAATACTCACAACACCATTATAATTTATTACACCCTCCACTCATTCTCTCTCCACTCATTCTTTTACACTCACAACATTTTATTAAAATATCATATTCCTTAATTCCCGCGCAAACAGTGTTTGTGCTAATATTAGCGGGACGGAGGGAGTACACTGTATAGCGAGTTTAACCAACTCAAGTCAAACTTGCTACACGGTGTAGCGAGTTTCAAAAAAGAAATAGTGTAGCGAGTTTCAAAAAAGGAATATTTTGGACAAAACTTTGAATAGTAAATCATTTTGGGAATTAAAAAAGTATTATTTGAGAAAAAATTCCAGGTAGCAGTAAACAAAAATGGAACAGGTGATTAAATTCATGATGAAAATAGTTTGCTTCTTTAGTTCTTACAAAACTGCTCACAGCTAAATCCTTAATCAGTAATCAATTGCGATCCTCTTTAGAATGGTCTGAATCGGAGTATGAATGACGGCGGCGAAATAAGATGATAGTGTTGGAGCTTGAATGGTTGGGGGATTTCCTGCTCAAGACCCGCCCTTTGTTCTCAAGAACCTTTTCCCACCTCCCTCCGCCAACTCCGCCGTCCACCGCCCCAAACCTCAACCAATACCTAACCCTCCTTCAATCATGCAAAACCCTGAAATCTCTTCTCCAAATCCACACTCGCATTATCATCTTTGGCCTCACCCCAAACACCATCACAGCCACCCACCTCATAAATCTCTACTCCTCTTTCCAAAATCCCCATTTTTCGTTTTATGTTTTTAATTCTACACCAAACCCATCAATAATTTTATGGAACTCCATGATCAAAGCTTACACCAGATCAAATCAGTATGAAAAGGCCATTAATTTGTACCATAGTATGTTAAAGAAATCAATAATGCCTGACAAGTATACTTTCACTTTTGTACTCAAAGCTTGTACTGGTGTGTTGGACTTGAAAGAGGGTATTCTTGTACATAAAGAGATAAGTAAAAGAAGACTAGAATGTGATGTGTTTATTGGCACTGGCCTAGTGGATATGTATTGTAAAATTGGAGATTTAGTTCTTGCAAAAGAGGTGTTTGATAAAATGCCTCAGAAGGATGTGGTAGTGTGGAATGCGATGATTGCAGGGTTTTCGAAGAGTTTGAATCCTCTGGAGGCATTGGGGTTGTTGAGAAGTATGCAGTTTGGGGGCTGCTTGGTGCCTAATAAAGTTAGCTTGTTGAATTTGTTCCCTGCTGTTTGCAAGTTATTGGATGTGAGGTTGTGTAAGTGTATTCATGGGTATGTTATTAGGAGGGATTTTGAGAGTTCAGTTTGGAATGGGTTGATTGATGTCTACTCCAAGTGTGGAAGGGTGGATATTGCTTACAGGGTTTTTGAGCTGATGCCGGGGCGTGATGATGTTTCTTGGGGTACAATCATGTCAGGGTATGCGTACAATGGGAATTATTCAGAGGTTCTGGAAATATTTGATCAAATGAGGGAAGAATGTCAGAAGATGAATATTGTATCAGTTGTGAGTGCTTTGATTGCAGCTGCCGAGATGAGAGACTTAAAAAAGGGAAGGGAGATTCATCAGTGTGCCATACAAATTAAGATTGATTCTGATGTTCTGGTGGCAACTCCTCTCCTGACAATGTATTCCAAGTGTGGAGAGATAAAGAAGGCCAAAGAACTATTTGCAGAACTTGAAGAAAAAGACGTGGTTGCTTGGTCTGCAGTTATAGCTGCTTTTGCTCAATCAGGCTATCCGGAAGAAGCACTCTCCTTATTTCGGGATATGCAGGACAAGAATCCAAATCCAAATACGGTGACTCTAGTAGGTGTCCTTCCAGCTTGTGCAGAACAGAAGTTTGTAAAGCTCGGAAAAAGCTTACACTGCTCTGCTGTCAAAGCCACTATCGATTGTGATATTGCGATAGCAACTGCCCTAGTGTCTATGTACGCTAAATGTGATGTTTTTTCTTCAGCACTAACCATATTTGATAGGATGTCATATAAAGAAGTCGTGGCATGGAATGCTTTAATAAATGCATATGCTCAGGCTGGCAATGTTAACCATGCAATGAAGATGTTCCACCAATTGCTATTATCAGCGGTACGCCCTGACGCTGGAACTATGGTGGGTGTGATTTCAGCTTCTGCCCTTTTAGGCAACTTAGGCCATGGAAAAAGCATTCACGGGCATATTATGAAGTCTGGTTTTGAATCGGATTGTCATGTGATAAATGCTCTCATTGACATGTATACCAAGAGTGGAAACCTTTCCACAGCCAAACTATTATTTAGAAATTCCTTGATCACTAAAGATGAGATATCCTGGAATACAATGATTGCTGGGTACATGCATACTGGGCAAGCTAAAGAAGCCATTTCTTTATTCCACCAGATGAAGTTTGAGGGTCTTCAGCCTAATTTAGTCACCATTGTGAGCATCCTCCCTGCAGCAGCATCTATATCAAACATAAAAGAAGGTATGGCTTTTCATGTCTATATAATCCAAAGGGGATTTTATTCTAACACGCTTATTGGGAACAGTCTCATTGACATGTATTCCAAGTGTGGGCGCCTCGATTATGCAGAGAAAGTTTTTGGTGAGATGGAAAGTAAAGACACAGTTTCATGGAATGCTATGCTTGCTTGTTATGCAATACATGCACATGGGAATCGTGCCTTTGACTTTTTCTCACTTATGCAAGAGAGCTCAGTAGAGGTTGATCATGTTTCCTTCCTCAGTGTCCTATCAGCTTGTCGACATTCAGGTTTGGTGGAAGTGGGCAGAAAAATATTTCATTCCATGCATAAGATGTCCAATCTTGAACCGAACTTAGAACACTATGCTTGTATGGTAGATTTGTTAGGAAGGGCTGGCTTGTTTGATGAAGTTTTGAATTTAATCAAGACAATGCCCATGGAACCTGATGCTAGAGTTTGGGGGGCATTATTGGCTGCATGCAGAATGCATTCTAATGTGAAGTTAGCAGAAGTAGCACTAAATTATCTTGTGAAGCTTGAGCCAGGAAACCCAGCTCATTATGTTGTGTTATCTGGGATATATGCTGAATCTGGTCGGTGGGGTGATGCAAGAAGTATAAGAATGAAGATGAATGATGCAGGATTGAATAAGAATCCTGGATGCAGTTGGTTTAGTCAAAACAGGGATCTTTGCATTTCAGATGGGTGAGCCACCCATATCATCATTGTCAAAAATCTGTACGCACCATTCAAACTATGGCTTGCGCTCAGGCATAATCACAGATTTTTATGGCACACCATTGGTAAGAACTGTCTCATGACACATGTTTCACTCAAGATATTTTCTTGTGGAAAATCACGTTCGTCAATATAGAAGTCAGTTGGCTAGAGCAATGCTAGGGGTACAAAAAAAGCTCATGAAAATTTTGGCCAAAAACACAGTTGGCAATGATGATTGGATATTTACTTGATGAGCAATGAGATCCACAAACAAAACATCCAATCATCCATTGTCAACAATGTTTGTGGCAAAAAAATTGTGTTTTTTTTTTTTTTTTGTGACTTTAGTATCACTTGTTGGGCTAAGATTGAAACTAGCATTGGTAAAGTAACCCAAACTTACTGAACTGAATGAATTTTGGTAATTTTTGTTTGCCGTAGAGAAAGCTGAAAACTGTATAATGCTCCAAGCCAAAGCTGCTACTTATCATTGCTCATGAAGGTTGGGTGGATAATGAGCTTACGGTTGTTTTTCCAAACTTGCAATTGAGCTTGAAAAATTCTGTCAAGGTATCAAAATAATGTACATTGTCATTTCTGCCTTAAAATTTTGTTTTTTGTGATTATTCCTGCTTCTGTATTTCATCTTTTGTAGTTTTACTGATCATCCTTATTTTGTACTTGCAAGGATAGTTGCTGTAAGGTCAAAATGTTGTGCAGTGCCTCCAACTTCGGTGACTTGAATCGTAAGTTTACATAACATGTTCTCTCTCTCTCTCTCTCTCTCTCTCTCTCTCTCTCTCTCTCTCTCTCTCTCTCTCTCTCTCTCTCTCTTTATACGAAGTCATAGTTTATAAGAAAGCATAGGTTCATTGTATATGGCTCGGTATTGATCTTTGCTTATTGTCGACTCAGCTTCACTCTTGGCTAAGAAATTTTAAATTTTGAAGCATTTATCTGAACTTTATTTCATATAAAACGAGCATATCTTCAAATACAGTGCTGTTTTAATTAATTCACTATGTTTCCTTTAAGTGAGTGTAAATCCTATTCTCTCCCACAACCGAATAATAACTTTTCAATTCATAAGCATCTTTCTAACACCTGTGAGTTTTGGTATCGCTTCTATATTATATACACCCTCCGTTACACTCATAGAGTCCAGGTTTGGAAACCAATTTGAAGTAGTTCCACATAATGTTAAGGATTAGAACAGTTATTAGAAATTTGTATCAAACAAAATAAGGTTGCTGAAATATGACTTTTCCGATTGGTTCATCCCAAACTAGGAAAGAGTCCTCTTTGAATGTAGCTCGGGGGCCACAAGAAACTACTTTATTTATTTATCCCTCCATCCCGAAAAGTTTATTCCACTTTGACTTTCATGATCAACTCAATTGAACTTGAACCACAATTTTATGAAAATCTAGCTATCCCTATACAATTCTAAAAATGTTATTATTGATAGTATTCATTATGGGGAATCAATAACAATTTTTAGGCTGAATCAATAACAATTTTTAGACTGTAATGGTGCCTCATGTTCGACTGTAATTTGGTTGCTATGGCTGTTTTTCACCTTTTATTGATGGTAGTTGACTCCCCTTCCTCTTTGTTAAGGCCCTTTCTGATTGGAATAGAGGATCTCCCCCTTGGGTTGATTATATTTTATCATGTTTCATTGTCAAACCCTGAAAAAAAAGGTTGTCATGTCCCCCACCATGTTTGTGATTCCTTTTCATATTAATAAAATCTAGGGAGATACCGTCCTCCTTTCACCATAATAATGATAATAACATTTTTTAGAAATGCACAAGGATAGCTAGATTTTCATAAAGTTATGGAGAATTTGTTGGTGATTTTAGTGTCATCAACTTATTTTATTGTAATGGTGATTTACTAAGAGATCAATGTGATTCGTATTAGACTCGGATACGAGTAAGGGAAAGTGTGGAGTACACATTCGTTTGAGCTAAAACGAAGTCAACCTCGATAAAGAAGTAAAAGTTAAAGGGTAGCACATTTTGCTGATGTGCTCGGCCGAGCAGAGTCCTTGACTCGGCCGAGCAGAGCATAGCAGATTGTCCAAGTTTACGGGCGGCCTTGCTCGGCCGAGGCATATGCCTTGCTCGGCCGAAGCGATATGGCTGCACGGCCGTGCGGTTCAAATGACACGGCCGTGCGGTGGGCAAATTGTCATGGGACATCTTTGCTCGGCCGAGCGAGTCCCTTGACTCGGCGAGCGGTTCTGAACAGTGCCGGTTCAAGGCGAAAAGTCACATCTCTTGGCTAAAGTCATGTCTTTTGGTTATACCTTTTAACTAATACCTCTCCATCTGTATATATACAGGGATTGATCTCAGTTGTACATACATGAAAAACACAAGTGATACAACAATAACGAAAGCAAAACAATTCTCTAGTTTTTGATTTGTTCTCTTTGCCTAGAAAACAAATTGCGTGATTGTCTTATCCCAATAAAGATTTTGTGTAACCCAGGCATTAAGGGTCGAAATACTTTATTCGGAAAGTGGATTATACACGATTCAATCACATATCCGACCTCTGTATCAAGATCAAGACCCTATATTTCCCCAACAAACGAATAAAGTATTTGGTGATACTCATGGTTGGTGGAAGTACTTTGAAGGAGATGACGAACAAGTTTGGAAAGCTAGACAAATTTGAAGGACAAGACTTCAGGCGTTGGCAGAAGAAGATGCACTTCCTTTTAACAACATTAAAGGTGGTGTATGTTCTTTCTACCCCTATTCCGGAATTGCTTGAAGATGACAACTTGGAGGCAATCAGACGTAGATCAAAGTGGGAAAACGACGACTACATCTGCAGAGGACACATATTAAACGGTATGTCTGATTCTCTCTTTGACATCTATCAAAATGAGGAATCTGCAAAAGAGTTATGGGATTCTCTTGAATCCAAGTACATGGCAGAGGATGCTTCTAGTAAGAAGTTCCTTGTGAGTAATTTTAATAATTACAAGATGGTCGATTCAAGACCTGTCATGGAACAGTTCAATGAACTCCTTAGAATCCTTGGACAATATACACAACACGGGTTGAAGATGGATGAGTCAATATCGGTTTCAAGTGTGATTGATAAGTTGCCTCCCTCCTGGAAGGATTTCAAACACACTTTGAAACATGGTAAAGACGATCTGTCTTTGGTTCAACTTGGTAGTCACTTGCGCATAGAGGAATCTCTTAGGGCGCAAGAGGATGACAAAGGCAAAGGAAAAGAAGTTCTTTGGACCCTCGGTCAATATGATTGATGAGGGTGGAAACAATAAAAACAAAGGAAAGAAACGTAGTTTCAATGACAATGGTTCTGGTCCCAACAAGAAGCCTAAATTGGCATGTTGGAAGTGTGGCAAAACTGGTCACTTTAAGAAGGATTGTCGTGTTGGAAACAACAAGAAAGGCGCAAGCACAAGTGGTTCGGGAAAGGGGTCTAAGGATCATTCTCAAAACCAAGGTCAGAATTTAATACATAGTTGGAACAGATTTATTAAAAATTCTGTTTCACTAATTTCTGAGGCATTTTATGTGCAGGATGATGCTATTGCGTGGTGGATTGATTCCGGTGCCACAACTCATGTTTGTAAGGATCGTTGTTGGTTTAAGTCATACGAACCAATGGAAGACGGATCTGTCCTTTACATGGGTGATGACCATTCCGCTCCTATTCAAGGAAGAGGAAGTGTGGTGTTGGAATTTAGTTCGGGAAAAACTATTTCTTTGTTTAATGTTTTATATGTACCTAAACTTCGTAAGAATTTAATTTCTGGTCCTGTCTTGAACAAGTGTGGATATAAACAAGTTTATGAATCCGATAAGTATATCTTATCAAAGTCGGGTGTATTTGTAGGGTTTGGTTATTATAATAACTAGTGAGTAACCCGTCGAAATTCGACGGGCATATTAAAGTTTATTATTACTTATTGCTATAATCTGTAATTTCATTAGGCCATATTGTTTTCGTTTATTTAAATAAAATTACAGAGTATATGGGATGGAGAGAGTATACCTCGTATTCATGTTGTCGTTTAGGATGCAAATGATGCTTATACCATGTTTTTTCTAATTGTTTTGGCTTAGACCAGGGTGGTCATCATGCGTAAGTAAGCTAGTGACAGCTTGTTCATTACAATATACTAAATGCTTTCAGAAAGATAGAAGGGAAAGAGAAGATGAAAACTTTGTGTATATTGAAACACAATCTGAAATGATTTATATAGGACTAAGTTTTGAAAAGACATGTATTTTCAAATTCAGACACAGATTTTCAACAGTTTATGACAGTTGAAACTGTTAATTCAAAAATCAAATCTTGGCATTATCCAGAACTTAAAATAATAATTTAAAATAATATTAAAAAATATTTTAATATTAATTTACAAAAATTAAATTAGTTCAGCACATCATTTGACTGCCAAGATTCGAGCTTTATGTTAATAAAAACCTGTGTCATGGGGCTATGCCCATGACTTTTGTCCGTCTCGAAAAGAGTTTCGATTTGATATGTTGTGCGTTCCGTGGTTCATCCGGAATCAAAAGTTACGTCCTTTTTAGCGCACACACCTAAACTTTACCAAAAACTCTTCTTTCAAAAAACACTTTTAATTTTCATCTTTTACCACACAATTTTACATAAGTTCCAACATCTTTATCATCACCAAGTATCACTTAGTACACTTGATAGGAATTAGGAAATCATAAATACTCGTATCTTTTTGGTAAAGTATTTTATTAATCAAGCATTAAACAATCAAGAAGGCAGGCTCAAATGCCATACAAACCGAGTTAATATGCATTAGAAATTGGTTATAACATCTAACAACCCATTATACATTAAGGTTAGTAAACAACATTAAATGTTAGTAAATCACTGATATTTCTATCCTAAGAATAATAGCTCGTTAAAAATTGAAATATCATTTAATTATTAATCACTATTGGAACTATGCAGCACAAATTTAATTTGACAAAAAAATGGATTTGAGAGAAAAAAGAAAGACAAACTTGGAAGAGGCAGATGCGTGAAAACGTATGCAAAAGAATGATAGATACAAATGAAAGATAGAGCTGACTTGGAATTTCCCGTGGCGAGCTGTATGGTCTTGAATTTAAAAGCTAAAATTTGTGTTTAAATCAAAATCTAAAATAAAACTCTTCATTGAATGTGACACATGGCGGCTAATAATTGGTGAACATAGAGCTGACTTGGAATTCCACGTGGCGAAAATTTGTATGGTCTTGAAATGTTTACGCTTTTATATATTATATAGATTGAATGACCATTATTGTCTCAAAATAAATGTTCTTTTAAATTTTTTGATTTAATTTTTTTTTCATAATTCATTATATTTTTACAAATGTAAAATTTTGAAAATGAATTAAAAGAATGTTTATTATTTTTTCTAGATTAAAATTAAATTTTTTAAAATGATTATTAAATTTTGAAAAAAATCATTCATTTTAGGATGGAGAGAATAATACAATTTAAACAAATTAAATTTAATCCAATAAAATAAAATAAACTAATCTAATAATCAAAAATCTAATATGGGGGATAATGATAAGAGAAATCAGTGCATGCTCCAAGACAATGTTTCTACTTTCTACCACCATCACATTCTTCCGGATGAAGTAGTTGAACCGCTGTAGTTTGAATTTATTACGTTTAAAAATATTTTGTTTGGATTTAAAAGCTAAAATTTGTGTTTAAATCAAAATCTAAAATAAAACTCTTCATTGAATGTGACACATGGCGGCTAATAATTGGTGAACATAGAGCTGACTTGAAATTCCACGTGGCGAGCTGTATGGTCTTGAAATGTTTCTACTTTTATATATTATATAGATTGAATGACCATTATTGTCTCAAAATAAACGTTCTTTTAAATTTTTTGATTTAATTTTTTTTCATAATTCATTATATTTTTATAAATGTAAAATTTTGAAAATGAATTGAAAGAATGTTTATTATTTTTTCTAGATTAAAATTAAATTTTTTAAAATTATTATTAAATTTTGAAAAAAAATCATTCATTTTAGGATGGAGAGAATAATACAATTTAAACAAATTAAATTTAATCCAATAAAATAAAATAAACTAATCTAATAATCTAAAATCTAATATGGGGGATAATGATAAGAGAAATCAGTGCATGCTCCAAGACAATGTTTTTACTTTCTACCACCATCACATTCTTTCGGATGATGTAGTTGAACCGCTGTAGTTTGAATTTATTACGTTTAAAAATATTTTGTTTGGATTTAAAAACTAAAATTTGTGTTTAAATCAAAATCTAAAATAAAACTCTTCATTGAATGTGACACATGGCGGCTAATAATTGGTGAACATAGAGCTGACTTGGAATTCCATGTGGCTAGATGTATGTTCTTAAAATGTTTCTGCTTTTATATATTATATAGATTGAATGACCATTATTGTCTCAAAATAAATGTTCTTTTAAATTTTTTGATTTAATTTTTTTTCATAATTCATTATATTTTTACAAATGTAAAATTTTGAAAATGAATTAAAAGAATATTTATTATTTTTTCTAGATTAAAATTAAATTTTTTAAAATAATTATTAAATTTTGAAAAAAATCATTCATTTTAGGATGGAGAGAATAATACAATTTAAACAAATTAAATTTAATCCAATAAAATAAAATAAACTAATCTAATAATCTAAAATCTAATATGGGGGATAATGATAAGAGAAATCAGTGCATGCTCCAAGACAATATTTCTACTTTCTACCACCATCACATTCTTTCGGGTGAAGTAGTTGAACCGCTGTAGTTTGAATTTATTACGTTTAAAAATATTTTGTTTGGATTTGAAAGCTAAAATTTGTGTTTAAATCAAAATCTAAAATAAAACTCTTCATTAAATGTGACACATGGCGGCTAATAATTGGTGAACATAGAGCTGACTTGGAATTCCACGTGGCGAGCTGTATGGTCTTGAAATATTTCTGCTTTTATATATTATATAGATTGAATGACCATTATTGTCTCAAAATAAATGTTCTTTTAAATTTTTTGATTTAATTTTTTTTTCATAATTCATTATATTTTTACAAATGTAAAATTTTGAAAAATGAATTAAAAGAATGTTTATTATTTTTTCTAGATTAAAATTAAATTTTTTAAAATGATTATTAAAATTTGAAAAAAATCTTTCATTTTAGGATGGAGAGAATAATACAATTTAAACAAAATAAATTTAATCCAATAAAATAAAATAAAATAATCTAATAATCTAAAATATAATATTGGGGATAATGATAAGAGAAATCAGTGCATGCTCCAAGACAATGTTTCTACTTTCTACCACCATCACATTCTTTCGGATGATGTAGTTGAACCGCTGTAGTTTGAATTTATTACGTTTAAAAATATTTTGTTTGGATTTAAAAGCTAAAATTTGTGTTTAAATCAAAATCTAAAATAAAACTCTCCATTGAATGTGACACATGACGGCTAATAATTGGTGAACATAGAGCTGACTTGGAATTTCACGTGGCGAGCTGTATGGTCTTGAAATGTTTCTGCTTTTATATATTATATAGATTGAATGACCATTATTGTCTCAAAATAAATGTTCTTTTAAACTTTTTGATTTAATTTTTTTCATAATTCATTATATTTTTACAAATGTAAAATTTTGAAAATGAATTAAAAGAATGTTTATTATTTTTTCTAGATTAAAATTAAATTTTTTAAAATGATTATTAAATTTTGAAAAAATCTTTCATTTTAGGATGGAGAGAAAAATACAATTTAAACAAATTAAATTTAATCCAATAAAATAAAATAAAATAATCTAATAATCTAAAATCTAATATGGGGGGATAATGATAAGAGAAATCAGTGCATGCTCCAAGACAATGTTTCTACTTTCTACCACCATCACATTCTTTCGGATGAAGTAGTTGAACCACTGCAGTTTGAATTTATTACGTTTAAAAATATTTTGTTTGGATTTAAAAGCTAAAATTTGTGTTTAAATCAAAATCTAAAATAAAACTCTTCATTGAATGTGACACATGGCGGCTAATAATTGGTGAACATAGAGCTGACTTGGAATTCCACGTGGCGAGCTGTATGGTCTTGAAATGTTTCTACTTTTATATATTATATAGATTGAATGACCATTATTGTTTCAAAATAAATGTTCTTTTAAATTTTTTGATTTAATTTTTTTTCTTAATTCATTATATTTTTATAAATGTAAAATTTTGAAAATGAATTAAAAGAATGTTTATTATTTTTTTTTAGATTAAAATTAAATTTTTTAAAATGATTATTAAATTTTGAAAAAAATCATTCATTTTAGGATGGAGAGAATAATACAATTTAAACAAATTAAATTTAATCCAATAAAATAAAGTAAAATAATCTAATAATCTAAAATCTAATATGGGGGATAATGAAAAGAGAAACCAGTGCATGCTCCAAGACAATGCTTCTACTTTCTACCACCATCACATTCTTTCGGATGAAGTAGTTGAACCGATGTAATTTGAATTTATTACGTTTAAAAATATTTTGTTTGGATTTAAAAGCTAAAATTTGTATTTAAATCAAAATCTAAAATAAAACTCTTCATTGAATGTGGCACATGACGGCTAATAATTGGTGAACATAGAGCTGAGTTGGAATTCCACGTGGCGAGCTGCATGGTCTTGAAATGTTTCTGCTTTTATATATTATATAGATTGAATGACCATTATGGTCTCAAAATAAATGTTCTTTTAAATTTTTTGATTTAATTTTTTTTCATAATTCATTATATTTTTACAAATGTAAAATTTTGAAAATGAATTAAAAGAATATTTATTATTTTTTCTAGATTAAAATTAAATTTTTTAAAATGATTATTAAATTTTGAAAAAAATCATTCATTTTAGGATGGAGAGAATAATACAATTTAAACAAATTAAATTTAATCCAATAAAATAAAATAAACTAATCTAATAATCAAAAATCTAATATGGGGAATAATGATAAGAGAAATCAGTGCATGCTCCAAGACAATGTTTCTACTTTCTATCACCATCACATTCTTTCGGATGAAGTAGTTGAACCGCTGTAGTTTGAATTTATTACGTTTAAAAATATTTTGTTTGGATTTAAAAGCTAAAATTTGTGTTTAAATCAAAATCTAAAATAAAACTCTTCATTGAATGTGACACATGGCGGCTAATAATTGGTGAACATAGAGCTGACATGAAATTCCACGTGGCGAGCTGTATGGTCTTGAAATGTTTCTGCTTTTATATATTATATAGATTAAATGACCATTATTGTCTCAAAATAAATGTTCTTTTAAATTTTTTGATTTAATTTTTTTTCATAATTCATTATATTTTTACAAATGTAAAATTTTGGAAATGAATTAAAAGAATGTTTATTATTTTTTCTAGATTAAAATTAAATTTTTTAAAATGATTATTAAATTTTGAAAAAAAATCATTCATTTTAGGATGGAGAGAATAATATAAATTAAACAAATTAAATTTAATCCAATAAAATAAAATAAACTAATCTAATAATCAAAAATCTAATATGGGGGATAATGATAAGAGAAATCAGTGCATGCTCCAAGACAATGTTTCTACTTTCTACCACCATCACATTCTTTCGGATGAAGTAGTTGAACCGCTGTAGTTTGAATTTATTACGTTTAAAAATATTTTGTTTGAATTTAAAAGCTAAAATTTGTGTTTAAATCAAAATCTAAAATAAAACTCTTCATTGAATGTGACACATGGCGGCTAATAATTGGTGAACATAGAGCTGACTTGAAATTCCACGTGGCGAGCTGTATGGTCTTGAAATGTTTCTGCTTTTATATATTATATAGATTGAATGACCATTATTGTCTCAAAATAAATGTTCTTTTAAATTTTTTGATTTAATTTTTTTTCATAATTCATTATATTTTTACAAATGTAAAATTTTGAAAATGAATTGAAAGAATGTTTATTATTTTTCTAGATTAAAATTAAATTTTTTAAAATTATTATTAAATTTTGAAGAAAATCATTCATTTTAGGATGGAGAGAATAATACAATTTAAACAAATTAAATTTAATCAAATAAATTAAAATAAACTAATCTAAAATATAATATGGGGGATATTGATAAGAGAAATTAGTGCATGCTCCAAGACAATGTTTCTACTTTCTACCACAATCACATTCTTTCGGATTATGTAGTTGAACCGCTGTAGTTTGAATTTATTACGTTTAAAAATATTTTGTTTGGATTTAAAAGCTAAAATTTGTGTTTAAATAAAATCTAAAATAAAACTCTCCATTGAATGTGACACATGTCGGCTAATAATTGGTAAACATAGAGCTGATTTGGAATTCCACGTGGCGAGCTGTATGGTCTTGAAATGTTTCTGCTTTTATATATTATATAGATTGAATGACCATTATTGTCTCAAAATAAATGTTCTTTTAAATTTTTTGATTTAATTTTTTTTCATAATTCATTATATTTTTTACAAATGTAAAATTTTGAAAATGAATTAAAAGAATATTTATTATTTTTTCTAGATTAAAATTAAATTTTTTAAAATGATTATTAAATTTTGAAAAAAATCATTCATTTTAGGATGTAGAGAATAATACAATTTAAACAAATTAAATTTAATCCAATAAAATAAAATAAACTAATCTAATAATCAAAAATCTAATATGGGGAATAATGATAAGAGAAATCAGTGCATGCTCCAAGACAATGTTTCTACTTTCTATCACCATCACATTCTTTCGGATGATGTAGTTGAACCGCTATAGTTTGAATTTATTACGTTTAAAAATATTTTGTTTGGATTTAAAAGCTAAAATTTGTGTTTAAATCAAAATCTAAAATAAAACTCTTCATTGAATGTGACACATGGCGGCTAATAATTGGTGAACATAGAGCTGACATGAAATTCCACGTGGCGAGCTGTATGGTCTTGAAATGTTTCTGCTTTTATATATTATATAGATTAAATGACCATTATTGTCTCAAAATAAATGTTCTTTTAAATTTTTTGATTTAATTTTTTTTCATAATTCATTATATTTTTACAAATGTAAAATTTTGGAAATGAATTAAAAGAATGTTTATTATTTTTTCTAGATTAAAATTAAATTTTTTAAAATGATTATTAAATTTTGAAAAAAAATCATTCATTTTAGGATGGAGAGAATAATATAAATTAAACAAATTAAATTTAATCCAATAAAATAAAATAAACTAATCTAATAATCAAAAATCTAATATGGGGGATAATGATAAGAGAAATCAGTGCATGCTCCAAGACAATGTTTCTACTTTCTACCACCATCACATTCTTTCGGATGAAGTAGTTGAACCGCTGTAGTTTGAATTTATTACGTTTAAAAATATTTTGTTTGAATTTAAAAGCTAAAATTTGTGTTTAAATCAAAATCTAAAATAAAACTCTTCATTGAATGTGACACATGGCGGCTAATAATTGGTGAACATAGAGCTGACTTGAAATTCCACGTGGCGAGCTGTATGGTCTTGAAATGTTTCTGCTTTTATATATTATATAGATTGAATGACCATTATTGTCTCAAAATAAATGTTCTTTTAATTTTTTTGATTTAATTTTTTTTCATAATTCATTATATTTTTACAAATGTAAAATTTTGAAAATGAATTGAAAGAATGTTTATTATTTTTCTAGATTAAAATTAAATTTTTTAAAATGATTATTAAATTTTGAAGAAAATCATTCATTTTAGGATGGAGAGAATAATACAATTTAAACAAATTAAATTTAATCAAATAAATTAAAATAAACTAATCTAAAATCTAATATGGGGGATATTGATAAGAGAAATTAGTGCATGCTCCAAGACAATGTTTCTACTTTCTACCACCATCACATTCTTTCGGATTATGTAGTTGAACCGCTGTAGTTTGAATTTATTACGTTTAAAAATATTTTGTTTGGATTTAAAAGCTAAAATTTGTGTTTAAATCAAAATCTAAAATAAAACTCTCCATTGAATGTGACACATGGCGGCTAATAATTGGTAAACATAGAGCTGACTTGGAATTCCACGTGGCGAGCTGTATGGTCTTGAAATGTTTCTGCTTTTATATATTATATAGATTGAATGACCATTATTGTCTCAAAATAAATGTTCTTTTAAATTTTTTGATTTAATTTTTTTTCATAATTCATTATATTTTTACAAATGTAAAATTTTGAAAATGAATTAAAAGAATATTTATTATTTTTTCTAGATTAAAATTAAATTTTTTAAAATGATTATTAAATTTTGAAAAAAATCATTCATTTTAGGATGGAGAGAATAATACAATTTAAACAAATTAAATTTAATCCAATAAAATAAAATAAACTAATCTAATAATCAAAAATCTAATATGGGGAATAATGATAAGAGAAATCAGTGCATGCTCCAAGACAATGTTTCTACTTTCTATCACCATCACATTCTTTCGGATGAAGTAGTTGAACCGCTGTAGTTTGAATTTATTACGTTTAAAAATATTTTGTTTGGATTTAAAAGCTAAAATTTGTGTTTAAATCAAAATCTAAAATAAAACTCTTCATTGAATGTGACACATGGCGGCTAATAATTGGTGAACATAGAGCTGACATGAAATTCCACGTGGCGAGCTGTATGGTCTTGAAATGTTTCTGCTTTTATATATTATGAACATACCAAAAGTGTCGAGTTGGGCCAAACGAGTAAAGTCCAATTACAGACAGCCTTGGTCTCCACATTCCCAATAAGGCTGGTCCAATCAAAACAAGGCCCAAAGCCCATCTCAAGTATCAGTAGACTAAGCCCATGGTCCGACCTACCAGGTCCCGACCTAACTTAGTCCGACCTCATGATCCATATTACGATTCGGGTACGAACCATGCTCTACCCGACAGTCAGGTCGACCATATCACGAGTGGCGACCTCGACCTAAATCAACAAGTGACGACTTAACACTTGCCGGCTTATTTGGTTGAACAATCCTCATAACCACATACCTACTAATCAGGGGCCGTTATAGACACGTTCCCACAATCAAGTAACTGCCGCTACAATCTCGGAGCACATGTCGCCTCCCAAAAAATACATCACTCTTGTCTATAAATACTTCATCACTACCAAACGGTGAAAGGTAACTGTCATTTTGTATTCTGAGTTCATTATTCAATACATTTTGAGCTTTATACAACTGTTATCTTACTCTCACGCCCGAGCGTCTTCGCCGGAGACACATCCGGCTAGTCGTGAGTTCTTCGGTGTCAAGGAGCCAGGTGATCAGTCCTGCCACGTGGAGGAAGATTGATAAGCACATTTCCTGTAGCATCAGTTTGGTTCCATTGCCGGGAAACGTGCTTTAAACTTGACCTCGAATTTTTCAACAACCTACAACAATGGTGACTTCAGACGGACACGTATCCGAGGCTTCACTTGGGCATGAAGAAGCAAACAACATCAACACCAATACGAATGCTGGAAATCTCATCATCACTAATGAAAACACGTACTTGCCTCCCCCCCCACCAAATCGTCCTCATGGTAGAGCAACGCGCTCTACCAAAAGCATTGTTGATGGCGGAGGATTGCGACACTAGGAGAGGTAAAAGGCATATGGATGGACAAGGAGCTCCACCTCCTCCTAAGCGTCCTTATGGGCAAATGAACATGGGAAGTAGGGCGGGTCCCTCCACCAACCCCATGAGCAAGAAGGAGATGATGTTGGAGCGAGCCGGATTACAGTGACTTAATAGCCATGGAGGAGGCGAGCAAGCCGACGTACGCTGCGAAAGAGTGGCCCCCACTCGAGGTTTCTAATGGGCAACGGGCCGGGAGTGTTAGGCCAAATGAGGGTGTGGGGCAAAATGGTGAAAACAGATAGTTCAACGAGCTCCTACTATCGTTCATGTGCCAAGTAACGATTTAAGGGCTAGCCTCAACGAAACAGGAGCGGGAGGCTCAATCGATTTGAGGACTCGGTTAACGGCCAACGAACAGGCATGTTTCTCCAGCGCGAACGCAGAGATCGGGATCTCATAGAGACAGGAATGGGCATAGGTCGCCCGTGAGAGGGGAAAGGCGCGGTCGCCACATGGAGATAACGGGCGCAGTCGCCATGCAGTGCGAGAGGCGCAGTCGCCTCAAAGAAGTAATGAGACATAGATCTCCAATAAGATCGAAAGGACCAATTCCCATAGAGACGGGAGGAGTAGACGGATGACTCCCCGAAGTGAGGGCCGGAGGTCAAATCTTGCTCCCCC
Organism: Adenophora triphylla var. japonica; assembly: GCA_022495995.1. NCBI lineage: Eukaryota > Viridiplantae > Streptophyta > Magnoliopsida > Asterales > Campanulaceae > Adenophora > Adenophora triphylla. Next base: position 309,937 of record JAFEMH010002682.1, read on the forward strand.
TCCGGAGATGAAAGACCCGATGCCGGAGAATGGCTATTGATGAAAAGAAGTTCGAACGGTGGGAGGAGGAAAAGAAGAAGGAGATTGGAAAGGTCGAACGAATTGACTTTGCTCTTCGACCTTTATCCAAAGAAATCGAGATAGTCGACCTCCTCCTACCTTCGGGTTGCCTCTTACGGAGAAATATTCGGGGGTCGACCAATGCGAGGAGTCATATAGCACATTTAGAAGCCACAATGTGTTTTGTCGCCAATGAGGACGACAATATGTGCAAAGCTCTCCTAAGCACACTCACTTGGGGCAGCTTTAACTTGGTTCAATGGTTTGAGCTGCTGGAAGCATCACCACTTGGACCTCGCTTCAGACAAAGTTCTTAGATCGCTTCTCGGCTGCGGGAGCTCGGAAGATGAGCGTCACCGATCGTCTGAATAACTTGGTGCGGGCGAAGAATGAAAGCTCCATGAGCTACTTCACCAAGTTTAAGGAAATGGTTGATAAGATAGAGGAAGACCTCACCGATAGGGAAGTCATTAATTGCTTCCGAAACGGTATTTCCTCGCAGATATGGACTACGAGCTCACAGTCCGAACTGGTCACAACTCGACGGGAGTTGTTTGAAAAGGTGTACAATGTTGCCCTAGGCGAGGAAAGGAAAGAGAAGAAGAATGGTAAGAGTCCTAAGGTTGAGGCCTCGATGATAAGAAAGACTCCAACAAGAATGGAGGAAATAATAAAAATGGAAAGAACAGGACTAGGGCAACAGAGAAAGTGCCCGAGGCTTTCACTCCCCTTACGGTGAGTCGAACGTAAATTATGAATGCCGTCGAGCCGGCTCCTCCAGTCCCAATGAATCCGAGGCAACAAGTTTAGGAGGGACAACGGCAAGTACTGCGACTACCACAAAGACACCGGTCATCTCACGAGAGGATTGCTTGGGATTAAAGCGTATCATCCGAGAGAATGGTCGACCGGGGAGACTCAAGCTTACGTGAAAAGGCCTCGGGCGGGTGGAGGCGATCAGCCACGGAGTGGACAACAGGGGACCTAGGCAACCTAGATTGAACACAGGGGTCATTACAGAGCAAGCAAGCAACACGGCCATCAAGCACAAAATCTTCCAACTCAATAAGGCTCCCATGTGCCTCCAGAAGAGAAGTCGAGATGAAGCAATCGGCTTTTTCCCCCATGAATTGGCTACTAACATGGCGGCTAGAGAGCAAGTTCTCGTCATCCCGGGTCTCATTGACGGATGTACGACGAGCGAGACTCTTAGTCGACACGGGGGCTGCAAGGATATTTTGTTCTACAAAACTTTTAAAGAAATGGGTCTTAATGATGAGCGGTTGGAGAGATATGATGGTAGATTGGAGGGCTTCACCAATCATCGAGTTGATGCAAAGGCAAGATAGAGCTCGACGTCGACCTAGGCCAACACCCCTCGGGATCGTATCAAAGGTACAATTTATAGTGATTGATGTAAATAGTGACTATGCCGCTATACTTGGTATCCCAGTCGTCGCTCTTGGAATGGTGGCCTCGATCCCTCATCGGCGAGTCAAGTTCCCTACACCCGCCGGAGTAGGGTGTGTACAAGGCACGGCTCGAGCCTACCTTGATCATGTTCTCGAGAGAAAGAAAGAAAAGGGAGTTGGAAATTGAGGCTGAGATGGTTATTTAAAGTTGTCTCAATCGGTCACCAAAACTACCACTGTCAACAATCACCGACGTGGAAGAGTCGACCTATCGCTCAAATGACGAGGTCATGCTTGAGTCAACACGTCACTCTAACACCACCTGAGGTCGATTCGAGATGTAGTTATGGTCGACCAAGTCATCATAGGCAACCTATGCCTCCGGCTCGACAATAACTCGGGGGCCACCACCGGCGAGGTTGCAGAGCAAAGTTAGATGATATGATAGCAGAAGAAGCTCCACATCTGAGGGCCGAGGAGAGACAAAGGGTTAAGGAGATAATCATTGAGACTCTACAATTCAGGGATGGACCAGAGCTAGAAGCTGTGGATGAGCTAGAGTCAGTAATCACCAGCCTTTCTTACCCCGACCAAAAAATTCAGATTGGGAAGCAGCTATCAGTTAAAGAGCGAGCAGAAATCATCGAGCTACTCAAGGAAAGTAATGATGTCTTCGCATGGAGGGTAGAAGACATGAGGGGAATCAAGGAGGAGGTCGCTGTTCACAGACTGGAAGTCAACCCGACCATAAAGCCTAGACCCCAAAAATTGAGAAGCTTTGCTCGCGACAAGGAAGAGGCCATAAAAACCGAGGTACAAAAACTTTTAAATGCAGGGATAATCAAAGAGGCCACTCATACAACGTGGTTGGCCAACGTGGTCATGGTGAAGAAATCAAACGGCAAATGGCGGATGTGTGTCGACTTCACCACTCTCAATCTTGCTTGCCCCAAGGACAGCTATCCCCTTCCTAGAATCGACAAGCTAGTCGATTCCATTGCTGGTCACTCAACCCTCAGCTTCCTCGACGCTTACTCAGGTTACCACCAGATTAAGATGCATGAGGATGACATAATCAAGACGGCATTTCAAGCAGCTGGAGGCATTTACTGCTACAACATGATGCCATTTGGATTGAAGAATGCAGGGGCAACTTATCAAAGGATGGTGAACAAAGTCTTTGCTTCTCAAATTGGCCGAAACATGGAGGCCTACGTCGACGATATGGTCATCAAAACAAAGACTGGACGTCACGTGGTCGACCTAAGGGAAACGTTCGCCAATTTAAGAGCAAACGACATGAAGCTCAATCCCAGTAAGTGTGTCTTTGGAGTTGCAGCTGGCAAGTTCTTGGGATTTATGGTATCTCAAAGAGGCATAGAAGCCAATCCAGAAAAAATCAAGGCGTTAGTCGACATGAAAGCTCCCACCAGTGTCAAAGAGATGCAGCGACTTAACGGAAGGGTAGCAGCTCTTGGTCGCTTCATATCAAAGTCAGCAGAGAGGTCTCTCCCCTTCTTCAAAGCATTGAGGGGGACGAAAAATTTTGAGTGGACGACCGAATGTCATTCGTCGTTTCAACAATTGAAGGATTACCTCGCTACTCCACCTTTGCTAAGTAGCCCGACCACTGGTGAAACCTTATTTGTATATCTGTCTGTGGGAGACAAGTCGGTTGCAGCGGTGTTGATTAGAGAGGATGAAGGGCTTCAAAAACCAGTATATTACATCAGCAAGGCCTTATCGGACTGTAGAGAGCGAGATACTACAATGCTTTGAGAAGGTCGCTTATGCCCTAGTCGTGGCTTCAAGGAAGGCTGCGAGCTTATTTTCGGCGCATCCAATTGTGGTTCTTACAAATGCCCCCTTAGAAAAAATTATTCACAAGCCGGAGAGTTCAGGTCGACTTCTCAATTGGTCAATTGCCCTTACCGAATTTGACATTGAGTATCGACCTCGAAAGGCGTTGAAGGCTCAAGCTCTAGGCCGACTTCTTGGTCGAGCTTACGTTCACCAAGGAAGACGACGAGCAACGAGCTCCAAAAGAAAAGGCTAAAGGGAAGGAGTCGGAATCCCGGGTCGCCTTCGGTCTGCCGTCGATTCTTTGGAAGGTCTATTCGGACGGATCGGCGACCAAGAATAGCGGTGGAGCTGGGATAGTGCTAATTGAACCGTAGTCGGAACTGTGTATGAGGAATCACTAAGGTTCGGGTTTGATGCTTCCAACAACCGGGCCGAATATGAAGCTTTGATAGCGGCTATAGAATACGCCAAGTGTTTTGGAGCGACTAAGATCATGGCTCTACCGTGATTCCACGGTGATAGTCAACCGAGGTCGAGGCGAGTACGAGGTACTTAGTGCCACACCGATCAAATACTTTGCGACTCCGGTGAAGGAACGGATAAAAGATTTGGAATTCTGGGATATTCAAAGAATTGGACGAGAAGACAATGAGCTAGCTGACCTCCTCTCGAAGTTAGCCACTTCGGATGAACCACATGATGAACCTATCTCCTTCCTGGAAAGTCCAAATTTATGAAAGAGTAAAAATTCAATGCATAGATGATCCCTCAAGAAATTGGACTCGGGAGAAGTGTTGGATCGAGGAAATGAAGGCATACATAGAAAGTGGAGAGCTACCAGATGACGAGAAGAAGGCTCGAGCTATCAAAAAGAAAGCTCCAAGGTATGTCATTCAAGGAGGCGACCTGTTCAGAAGATCTTATACTCGACCATTACTAAAGTGCATCCACCCTCAAGAGGTCGCCCTATTGATACACGAAGTACATAGTGGAATTTGTGGTGGACACCCGGGGGCCAGGACTCTTGCTGACAAGTTAATCACTTTGGGGTACTACTGGCCACACATGAGAGCTGACACTCACAACTTTGTTCAGCAATGTGATCAATGCCAAAGGTTTGCCAACCTTCCCCATGTGCCTACAACAGAGCAGACTCCTGTGATCGCAGCTTGGCCATTTGACATGTGGGGCGTCGACCTGATTGGACCCTTCCCTCCCGCCCGAGGAAACTGCAAGTATGTGATCGTCGCCATAGATTATTTCACAAAATGGGTTGAGGCCAAACCATTAGCTCGCATCACAGAGGAAAATGCTATCAACTTTATTCATGACTTCATTTGGTGTCGGTTTGGTTTTCCTCGAGCTATAGTGTCCGACAATGGTTTACAGTTCTCCCAGACCTTCGAAGTAGAGATGAAGCGAGTTGGAATCAAACATTGGAAATCTTCTGTCGCCTATCCTCAAGGAAATGGCCAAGCTGAGGCAGCAAATAAACTTGTTCTATCTTCGCTCAAGACTGGACTCGTAGGTCGACGTAACAATTGGTTGGACGAACTCCCCCTTGCTCTTTGGGCAGTCCGTACAACCACTCGGGGGCCTACGGGGGAAACCCCTTTTGCTCTCACATATGGGTCAGAGGCCATGGCACCTGCTGAGCTCAGATTCCCCACTGCTAGAGTGACTTTCTTCAATCAAGAGCAAAATGATACCAATAGATTGATCGACCTGGATCTAGTCGACGAGAAACGAGAAACAGCCTACCTCCGAATGGTCAACTACAAGCAGCGAACTAAGAGCTACCACGACAAGAAGGTCAAGGCAAGGTCGTTCCAAGTGGGAGATTATGTGTTGAGAAAGATCGAAGCAACGGGTAAAAGGACCCAGCAGAACAAGCTATCTCCTAACTGGGAAGGTCCCTATGTAGTCACTCGAGTCGTCAAGGAAGGAACCTACATGATAGCTCATCCTGGAGGTGACGAGTTGAAACATCCTTGGCATGCTACTCACCTCATCAAATACTACTTCTAGTTTTCAATTTCAAAGTTCAAGTTTGTGTTAAAGCTAGTTTCGAATTGATGTAAGCATGATTCCTACTTCAATGAAAAGCGCAGTTTATTCGATCAAACATAGTGTTACATTAATATCAACAAGCTCGACTCTTAGTCAGCTTCGTTCTAACAAGCTCGATTCTTAATCAGCTTTGTTTATTTAACAAGTCCGACTCTTAGTCGACTTCGTTCTAACGAGCTCGACTCTTAGTCAGTTTCGTTCTAACAAGCTCGATTCTTAATCAGCTTTGTTCACTTAACAAGTCCGACTCTTAGTCGACTTAGTTCTAACAAACTCGACTCTTAGTCAGCTTGATTTACTTAGCTCGATTCTTAATCAGCTTTGCCTATTCAACAAGTATGATTCCTAATCAACTTGGTCCTAATTAACTCGACCCCGGGTCAGTTTCAATGGTATGAACAGGTTCGACTCATGGTCAATCTCGTTCACAAAAAAGTTAACCAAGTCTGAGGTCGACTAAACCAACAAGATCAAGTCGCCTCTAGGCTCAAGTTGACTCATTTATATTATCTACATCTAGCTCGACATACAATATGGAATGGAAAACATACAACATTCTGAGAACAAAGGTCAGCTAAGATTAAATATGAAAAGCCTCCCAAAAGCGGGCCAAGACTTGAGCAGAAATTAACTTACAAAAGTATTATGCCTCCCAAAAAGCTGGGATAAGGCATACAGATAATGTTAGACAAAAGACAAAGATATTGTTTGGGACTTGTTCATTACAACTCAATAAAATCAAGAGTCTTGGACTACATCAGCTTGGTCGTCAATGGAAGCTCGACCTTCACCATCTTCTCGTTGCTGGGGCTCTATGGGCTTACCCGATTCAGAATATGTCTGCTCAGTTTCAATATCCATGGCTTCAGCATCGTCGAGTTCCGCCAAGACCACATCAAAATTTCTATCAAGAACAGGGGGAGCTTCCCACTTCTCGCAGTGATCCTCCTCATCCTCTTGGGCAATGAAAGCTAGATCATTTTCAAGGTAAGGAACGAGCGAGTGACCACCACGAGCCGTCATATCATATTGAGACTCAGTAAACCAACGAGCTAATTGCTCGATGGTAACCGTAGCCGTTGGATCTACAAGCGCACGACGGGCCATGTGTCTCTTGCCAACCTCAAGAAAATCTTGTGCTTTGGCCACAATGGCATTATAGAACTCGTCTCCCTCCTTGAACTTTTCCACAGCATCAGGGCCAGCCTTCTCCAGAGCCTCCTTCCATTTAGCCCGAGCTGAGTTGTGCTCCTCGTTAAGCTCTTTCAAAAAAGAATCTTTATCTGCGAGAAGCTTGGAGACAAATGTGGTAAGCTCTTCGACCTTCGTCTTCTCATGAGCAAGGCGCTCAGCATCCCTTTCTGAGGTCACTTCCTTGAGTTTGGATTCTGTAGCTTCAAGGTCGGACAAGGCTTTCGTCTTTACCATCTCATTGGCTTCATATGAATTGTCTAGATCGTTGTACTTCTCCTTCATATCCGCAAGCTCTTTAGCCTTTTTGGAATAATCTTTGAGGGCTGCCTCTCCCTCTCAATGGAGGCCCTCCAGAGCTCTTAACCCGCTTCGACCATGGTGAGATTCTATATTCCGTAGAAATCAAGGAAGTGTTAGCATGTAATTTCGGTTGATCGAATAAGAGAATAAGCGGCTAGAAAGAAAGAGAAAGTGGGAAGTTACCTCGCAGTGAGCCATCCCGGCATCGAGCCGAGAATTCTTCGGGCGTTATGCCCCTTATCGACAAAGCGAGCCACAGACCCACATCCACAGCTCTTCTCACAATCACGACCCAAGTTCATGTCCGGGTAGCGGCGACTCAGGCAATTGAGTCCTTCGAGAGGAGGGACGTCACTCAACCTCCTCATCATTTCTTCCAGAGACTCTTTCCTTGGGGGAGAGGAAGTTGGTGGAGGCAATTGGCTCGAGGACACGCATTTACCTTTCTCGGATCGAGACCTCTTCCGCGAGCTCAAAGGACGATCATCATCATCTTCTTCCATGGCATCATCATCAATATTGACGATGATCGAGGACTAACCACACTTACCCCAAAGCACCGAGGTTACTGACATTGGCATCGAGAGATTGGGTCGAACTCAAGTGGGTCTAATCGACTGTTGGACTCATCACCTCCTTCATTAACATTGGCAGAGGGGGTCCCACTCAGCGAGGGATTTTCCAACTCAGTCTCTTCCATGGGGATCATCCCAGCCAAGTCCTTGGGCAGCAAATTGTTCCTCGCAGCAGCCTCCCTCTCTCTACTCGCTCTAGCATTGGCTGCCCCATGGGCTTTCTTAGCTTTCTTCTTATCTGACACCCCTACTATTCGAACCATTGCTGCTTCTTGTTCAGGAGTCAAAACTGTATGACATCAAAGTAATCAAGTATTAGCTCGGCAAGTCAAAGCAGTTCTATGTACGAGCTAAACTGTTCTATAACGAAGTAATTGATACGATGCAAAGCAGTTCTATGTACGAATTAACTAATTCTACATACGAGCAGGCAATTTGATAAGTACAGAGTGGCAATTCGAGATAGTTCTATGTACGAGCTAACTAGTTCTACGTACGAGCAGGCGATGGACGAGCTAAGAGTTGTGTATGCAGCTCAAAATATTTCTGTGCGCCTATAAAGAGCTACTTATGCAAGTTAACAGTGGACGAGCTAATGAAGGGAAACGAGTAAACCCTTACCACCAATGTGTTCTCCATTTTCCTTGCAATAATTGTCTGTCTTCTGGCAAAATTGGCAATTCTCCTCAAATCTACCCAAAGAGTGAGTAACCCAATCAGGGTACATCTGGCATCTCAACACAGGAACAAGGGGCTCCACTACTCCATCTCCAGGCATCATCCCAGCTTGGATATAGTTGTATTTGGTTGTTCCTAAGGATTCCCAGCTGATAGGCCCATCCTTGACCAACGCACACAGCTTTTTGTACAAAGTTTGGTACCAAGGAGGCTCCCAGTAATTGTCCTCACTGATAACATCAGATTCATCATTGGGCAACGGAAATTCCCATCCCACCGCTTTCCTCAACCAAAACTACATGCGAGTTCCAGCAATTGTGTTTATTGGGAAGGTTGGCAAACAACTTGGGAGAGTTGGGCTTGGAGGGAGTACTAATTCCCCAATCATGCTTATCAAGCTTAGCACCAAAAAATTCTTTAAAAACCTTCATACAAGGCTCATGGCCCAAAAACCTACACACCATTGCAAAACATACCAGTACTCTACAAGTGTTGGCCCCAAGCTGAAGGGGGAGGGCATCCATACACTCGAGGAATTCATTGATAAAGGGATCCAACGGCAACCTCAACCCAGCCTCGAACTGCCCATAAAAGAAAGCGACCTTAGTAGCATCTCTAGTGAAGGTAGCACGGTATTTGGCCAAAAATTCTTTCTGACTAAGGATGGTCACCCTAAAGTCTGCCCTATCTACCCCACAGAAGTTGTAGATCACATCGTAACGGGATTCCATATTCTTCCTTCCACGGGTAGGTCGTTGGGGCACATAGCCCCTCTCATTCTTGCCTGGCACCACATTGGGCCCAAAGGCGTTGACAATTCGAGGACCAGAAGAAGTTGAGGCAGCGTTCCCTTCTTGAGTCGCCATATCTGTACAAGCAAAAGAGGAAGCAGGGGAGTCAGTCCTATGATCATGTTCAGTCGACCTACCTAAGGACGACCTAGACTCCCCCGGAAAACATATTCTATTTCTAAGGAAGGAGGGCTTTTGGATGTCCCTAACATAAAACAAGGTGATATGGTCAAGCAGTTCATGGAATAGATGAAAAGCGACAACATTTGAGTCGTCAATCACCACATTTTCAATTTCTCCTACAATGGGCAGCCCTATCTCAGTGTAATTCAACCCCCAACTGGTCAAAATGGAGGCACACTCATCCAAGGACATCACTCTCCACTCACCGTTCACATTCTTGCATGCCCTACTTGTTAATGAAGTCAAGAGCTAGCCATGCCACGCCCACGGTTCGCAACTAAAGGTCCTAGCCATGACGGAAACGAAGAACGGTGCATAAATTAAAACCTTAAAGCAAGGATACGAGGGAAATACCTTAATTAATTGCGAAGGTAGGTTCGTTCTTGAGAGAACTAGATTTAAATCTTGCTGCAATCCCGTGATTATCGCCGGAGAAGAAGAGTTTTAGGACGGTAAAAGTTCTAAACGAAGAGGGATTTTGCTATTTATATTTTCCTAAATTTGGAAAGGGAAAGGAAAATCGAAATTAATTTTCCAAAATTAAAAAGCTGAAGCGGTTTCGAGAAGGAGTTCCAAACGTCGGAAATTGTAATCATTACGAAAATCGGCGCTCCTTCATCTCCAACCGTTCATCGCCAACGATCGGGATGTTGCCACGTCATCATGGTCGACCTACTTCAAAGACTAGCATCGACTGCGAGTAAAGCAATTTTCGTCAAGAATCTTCTTAACTTCCAAGTCGACGAAGTCAACTCGAAAGTTGGGGGCCACTGAACATACCAAAAGTGTCGAGTTGGGCCAAACGAGTAAAGTCCAATTACAAACAGCCTTGGTCTCCACATTCCCAATAAGGCTGGTCCAATCAAAACAAGGCCCAAAGCCCATCTCAAGTATCAGTAGACTAAGCCCATGGTCCGACCTACCAGGTCCCGACCTAACTTAGTCCGACCTCATGATCCATATTACGATTCGGGTACGAACCATGCTCTACTACCGAAGTCGAGGTCGACCATATCACGAGTGGCGACCTCGACCTAAATCAACAAGTCACGACTTAACACTTGTCGGCTTATTTGGTTGAACAATCCTCATAACCACATACCTACAAATCAGGGGCCGTTATAGACACGTTCCCACAATCAAGTGCTTGCTACAATCTCGGAGCACATGTCGCCTCCCCAAAAATACATCACTCTTGTCTATAAATACTTCATCACTACCAAACGGTGAAAGGTAAGCGCCATTTTGTATTACGAGTTCATTATTCAATACATTTTGAGCTTTATACAACCGTTATCTTACTCACGCCCTGGCGTCTTCGCCGGAGACACATCCGGCTAGTCGTGGGTTCTGTTTTCAGGTCAAGGAGCCAGGTGATCAGTCCTGCCACGTGGAGGAAGATTGATAAGCACATTTCCTGTAGCATCATATTATATAGATTAAATGACCATTATTGTCTCAAAATAAATGTTCTTTTAAATTTTTTGATTTAATTTTTTTTCATAATTCATTATATTTTTACAAATGTAAAATTTTGGAAATGAATTAAAAGAATGTTTATTATTTTTTCTAGATTAAAATTAAATTTTTTAAAATGATTATTAAATTTTGAAAAAAAATCATTCATTTTAGGATGGAGAGAATAATATAAATTAAACAAATTAAATTTAATCCAATAAAATAAAATAAACTAATCTAATAATCAAAAATCTAATATGGGGGA